>OY282560.1:197051652-197561612 GCA_958295665.1 Tipula vernalis
ATAAATAGCTAAGTACCAGCGGTATGGTGCAATTTGCACAATCGGTCAACTTCCAATTTGTTCCATATAAAATTATCAATTTTTTGAACATTAAGCTGTCCATTTGGTAAGAATTTTAGGCAGTAGTGTGGGGCATGGGTGCGATTACGAAAATTATCGGTACAGAAAATATTCGTAATGCTATTTTCGTAATAATAATGGTCAAATCATAAATTGGTATTCTTGAAACCATTACGAAAATAACGAAGGGAGTAATAAAGAAATAATAAAATTTTGAGAGAGATGATGAAAATGTCAGTCCTTAAAATGGTATTCTTGAAATCGGATTACGAAAATTTTCGCAACGGAACGTTACTAAAATTTTCAAATGTTGCATTTCGTAATGAAATCATTTTGATTTTTGTTTTAATTATATTCATATAAGGACGTTCATGAAACTCAGTTATTTCTGCTGGTGGTTAAAATTCATATGTCTTTACATTCCGCTAAATATTTATTATATTGTTACCACAACAAAAAGGATAGACTTTTAATTTGTTTATTGTATTCTAAAATATTTAGGCGGTAAGTACAATTGAGAGTTGGGGTGTGTAATAGACATTTTAATTGTTCACTACATATTTAATTGTTCACTAAACAAATTTTCTTTTTTGTTTATTATGTTCTTAAAAATAAGGGCCACAGCTACAATAAAAATGGATAATTTGGGGAGTATTTTTAAATGTCGCCTGTTGTAATTGGAATTTAATTGATATACAAGTTCTAGGACAATATCGGTTGATCCATTCACTTTGGCCTCTCAAATTTAATTGCAAATTTTATCTTGTTATGGACCAAAATTCTCAAACAAAAAAAAAAGCAAAAAAAAATCGCCCCTACTTATATACAAAGATATAGCTACTATGTATACAGTACACTAAATACACCTCTGCTATCAACGTTATATATACAGATCAAAGTACCATAATCATCATGGATCAAAGATGAGTATGAATCATCAGAGATGATTACTAAAATATTTGTATGTACTTTAAATTTCAATACACAAAGTATAAATGCATAGGTTTTACCTATGAACAATTCAAAGACCGTTTATTCTGCATATACCACCAAGAGATAAAAAAAATTTTAAGTTCGATGACCGAAGGTGATCATAATCACAATAATATTTTGTTGTTGGTATTTATTTAATTTTGGTATTTGTCATTTTATGGCTAATCATATCGTTACCCTTTCTATTTCATTAATCGATACACAGCTGTAACATATTTTATAATCAAATCCTTTAAATAAACATAAAATAATTTCCGTCGACATTTCGACGTCTCAATTTAATTATATTGAGCGAGCCGCATACCGCAAGATAGAATAACAATTGCAGTGGTCCTCACAACCATTTCCAAGTGATACATTCTGTGTGTCTGGATACATAAATAAATGCCGCGTTGTTGTCCGGTTGCCTTTTTCTTCTAATCTGAGTTTTATTGCTCTATTTATTTTCAAAATTCGTCAAAAATACCCATTTGGCTTGGCCACCACTGCAATATAGTAATCTACGAAATGAAATTATTTTAAAAAGTACGGAGCCTGACGATGTTTGAGAATAAAAAATAATTTACTTCAACAAAAAATTGTGAATTTATACTAATTATAATTTTATTAATATCAATTGAAATTGTGTACAAGCTGCAGTTCAAAAAGTTCGTTTCAAAACCAATAAAACCTTTTTATTTGAACATGGCAAATTTGATTAAATTTCAGAGTTTTTCGATTGGAAGAGGATGTCTGAATAATGGGGAAATATGATTTTTCGCTCGCCATGGCACAAATTATTTTTAATAAACGAAAATTTGAAAAAAATTTCGAACTCTTTTAGTAGAGAGGAGGTTTTGGTTGGATGGTAAACGGTATTCTCTCTATCCTTGTTAGCACACAAATCTGCCTCCAGTGAATTTGGTGGATCTAAAAAAAATGCAATCATTTCTAATTATATTCAATTACACATCCAAGCAAGTTGTAAATTTATTAACACCAAAACAATTTCAAATATTCATTGTTCACTAAAAAAAATCTCAAAATTAATTTCTTACAAAACTTTTTAATTTTTTATTTTATTTTTTATGTAATCACACATTTGTATTTTATTTGTTTCATCAAATAAATTTAAGTACAATTGAATAACAATTTAAAAATAGAATTAAATAAATTAATTCCTGTTAAAAATAAAAAAATAAAACAACTTAAGAACACAAAAATGCTAAAATTCTATTGTTTCGGTAGCAAATTGTTTATAACAAATTAATAATATAATTTTTTGTTGTTTTTTTGGTTTACCGCTAAATTAAGTGATTCTAATTTATTCTTATTATACGAAATTCGGTTGTATTTATTGGAATCATTTGTTTTAATTAGATGTTAATTATAAATTTTACTTTTTTGGTTTGTTTCGTTTTAAAAATGTATTTGGTTGGGGAAACTTTATAATACAGCTGCTGCTTAATAGAAATGTATGTACATAGATATGTATATGTATGTATGTACCTACTACATAATACTCAAATGAAAATTTTTTATGTATAAGAATGTGGTGTGGTGGCTGGTGAATTTAACAAAAAAATGGTAAACCATTTTTTTGGTTAGTTTGTAGCAGCGGAATTTATAAAATGTAAAATTGGGGTAAAAGATGGCAAACTACGAATAATTCGCATGATTATAAATTTCTACTTACACAAAAAAAAAACATCGATTACGTAAACCATTTATTACAAAATATCATTTTAAATATTGGTTTTGTTATAACGATACTCAAAAATCCGGAATAGCTGGATTGTTTGTTCTTTAATGCTCAGTTGCATAAATAAAGAGCCGACGGTCAGTTAAATAAAATTTCCTCTGTTTCTTATTTTATGCAATTGCGATTTGTTTCATAACACAAAATCACTGAAAACTTATTAATTAAAAGTAGTTCAACTTAATAATAAAATAAAGGGGAGGTTTTTCTGTCATTTGAGTGAGTTTATTGGTTAAAATGGATAAATGTAAAATTTTAGGATTTAAATAAAAACTCGAGCATCAATCTAAAAATAAAATTAGGTTGCGTTGAATGCGCCTTATGAAACAAGTTGATATTTTATAAAAGCAGAGAGAAAATCATTTAACTGCCCATTTTGCATACGTATTGTTTAGCTTGTAAATTAGTTTGGTAGATCCTGAAAATGTTGTATTTCGGACATACTTTAACTATGTATATTTACAGCTAAGAAGTATGAAAGTTTAAATTAATTATATTTAAGAAATTATGTACCTTTTTTAGATAATATCAGTTCAAATCGAAACTAAAAATTCAATCTTTGAAATTTGAACAGAACTTTAGTACATGCTAAAAATTAATGCTGCAAACAGCACTAATATTTTAATATTTTACAACCCTAAAAGAACCATGGTGACTTCAGTTCGTTTCATTTTTGAAATTTGTTATTAGTATTTCCTAATTTACGTCAGTATTGTATTTTACGGTGTCCTCCTTTTAATTTTTTTTTTTCATATGACGACTTACAATATAAAGTTAACTAAGTTCACAATTCTAAATGTTTTTAGTTTTTTCTAGTAATAGTGGACCTTTTCTTTATCTTCTCTATTCTTTACAGGATGCTCTTAAAATCTACGAAACCGATCTTGGTGAGACTTTTAGCGAGTCAAAAAACGTTTTTTTATTCCATTTTTCACAACCCCTTTTATTTGCATTAACAAAATATTGCGAAGCAAAACGTGTTATTTACTTTGTCCTCGAATTCGTTCGCCGTTCTTTTTTTTCATAATAGCGAAATATACAAGCACAAATGGTAACTTAAGGTTCAAACAGAATGTATCCGTTCCGCCCCGCTCTTTTTTATTATACCTGAGCATTTGTAATAACGGAAAAATGAACAAATCGAACGAAGTGGAAAAAGCCGAGGGGATACTAAAAACAAATTTAAAGACAAAAGCATTTAAGGTTTTATTTGTAACGAGTTTTAAACATATTCTGTAAATAGCCAATTTGTTTTTAGTGGCGGCCACAGTGCTCCGGAAGGTGATTTAGGTTTCCATACGATAACGAAAAAAACTGAAATGGCAGAATCATGCGGTAGCTGGCCAGGAAATAGGAAAATTTTGCCCTGAAAACGTAACGGTTCATGTGCTTGAAATATTCATTATTTTTGGTCCGTTATTTTGAAAGTATTATTTCTTTATATTTATCTATTTTATTTATTTATTTAGTAAATTTTCAGGTTTTTTGGCCTTTGAAAATAGAAATATAACATTATGAGTGATTGGCCAAACTTGGTTGCAATAAGTCCAATATGCTTGGAATAAAAGTCAACCACAGCTGCTTTTAATCTTATGCCGTAATTCGGAGCCTGAATGTTATTCATTTTTCGTCTGCTCCAAAATTTCAAGAATTTGTTGTTATTACTTTCGCCAGCTTGTTCAAACCACAAACCGAAACCTTCATCTTCATCCAAACGTCCAAGCGATTCTTAAATTATATGAATTTTCAAAGTTTCACTCACATCGAGAGCAGCGAGAGCTTTTTTGAGACTTGTTATGTGTTTATGTAAATCTGACTTGATTCTCGTTACTGAGAAGGTCGACTTTACAATTTCTTCCATGGCTCTAAATGCTGCTACGAATGGGAGCAGTGATAATTCTCCGCCCACGACCCTACAGAATTCAGGATTCAATAATTTCGCTGACTCCTTGAGTAAGTTTCCTCTATGAAAAGCGTTCCCCTCAAACGCCTCTCCATGGTAATTTTTCGAGACCAGACCCAGATTTGGGGGCCTTAGAAGGGCTTTCTCTCTTTTGTTTCTTTGATGCGCGATACAATACCTAACATAATCAACTAGTATACACTCGAACACTCGATAATTTTGCTCTTTTTCCTTGATGAACCTTCTTCGTGTAGATTTTCAGAAACGTAATTTTCCGGAATAATTGACATACAAATTTTAAAAAACCCTTGTCCGCCATCAGCCATAACTTTGACTGAAAGTTACCAATCAAACCACGTCTATCCACAACATTTTCTAAAAGTTCTTCTGCGTTACCCCAGACAACTTTTGTGGCTTTTTTTGGCACAATTTTCTTAATAAGACGGCTCAATTTTAGCATTTCCCGTCCGGACGCTCCAGACTCGACTTGATAGCTGTGTAGGACTTCAGCTGGAAAAATCTTTGGCTCTTCCACCTCTTTCAGAAACACTCTTTTGTTGCTACCTCGGGTACTCAGAACCGCAGGCTTTTTGGAATTACCCGCTGAAGAACTGTATTTTTCGTCGAGCAGAGAAGTACACAGCTGATCTCGATGTTTTTCAGGGAGCCGCTTGGCTAATATTTCCAAATTTTCCACTGCTCTTGTTGTCGAACGGATGGCAGAAATACACACCTTTTTGGTTTGGCATTTTTGAAAATATAATTCACACAGTACGAATGAGGGGTATTTCGTACACCGGCGAGCGGTAAATCGGCGATCTAACCGGCTTCACAACTAGGCACATACTAAACAAATAAAGCATTTATTGCACTCGTGTTATATTCTTTCTCTCCCCCCCCCCCCCTCTCTCTCTCTCTCTCTTTCTTTTCGACTAGTTCATCATTGGACATTAACATGCTCTAAAATATAACTTATGGTCGCACGCCTGTAAAGACACACATTCACACATGTACATCCAATATTTGCGCACCCATATACGATTGGCCATACATGTATACCTATGTACGACTTTTCACACACTCGATTCTGCTAAGCGTCGTGATAATCAGTGCACGAAATATTAGTTATAAAATACGGACCAAAAATAATGAATAATTCGAGCAGATAAACCGTTACGATTTCGGGCCAAAATTTTCCTATTTCCTGGCCAGCTACTTCATAGTTCTGCCATTTCAGTTTTTTTCGTTATTGTATGGAAATCTAAACCACCTTCCGGAGCACTGTGGGCCGACGAACGTGTTTTGGTATACTGGTATTGTCGGTCCCGCGTTACGAAACACGTTTACGAATCAATTAGTCACTAACTTTTAAACAGCCGGCAATTGAGAGGTATAAAATACTCCAAATACCATAATTTTATAGAATCATTCAGAGAAAACTTGATACGCTGAAAAGAGAGGAAAAACAAAATACTCATCACATGCATCATATCACATATGCCAATCCTGCGAAAGAAAAACACAAATAAAAATATAAAATTGAACGTGTTTGACGACGTGTTTAAGTGTTAATACTGATATTACGAAATCCATTTTTCAGGTTGACTAATGCAAATATTTTCTGACCTTGAAGTTTGAGTATAAACGGTCGAGATCCATTAACACGACTCGCGAAATCATTGTTACGTTTTTACGTTTTTACGATTTTACAATCAGCAAATGTGGCATTAACGATTTATTTGTCACGACCTGAAAGTCACTGTGATGTCATTATAACTGATTTCTGTGACGAAGGAGTTTGAGAAATTCGTTCATCAAATTATTAAATTTTACGCTAGTTTTGTGATCTAGTGAAACGTTATTTGTTATAGAATCAAAATCGTAAGTTCTTTCTGGCGTCTCGATAACGTAATCTATGTGTACATTAAAAATATTACTAAGACAAGCAACTATACCTTTTTCCTTTTCGACTGCCAGTATCGTCTACAGCTATCAAATTTACTTTTTATTCAGTTCCGTTACCAACCGGATAACTCTTTGAATAACCCTTGTTACAACTATTGTAGTGTTCAACCTCCACGTCTTAATTATTGTGAACCACCATCTACCAAAGTTGATTATCGTTTATGCCGTTGATTACGTATCGAATCATAAAATAGTCTGAAATCATCTCAATATAATATTTCAATATATCTTAATTGCGGTTTCTTAAATAATTTCGTAACCATTTCGTGTACGTCCACTTCACGAATCATTGATTTAAACCTGTTCAAAAATAAAATTGCAAACACACGTACTGTTTTGATGGTTGACTTGACGGTATACCATATACCACATTCATCTATGTTGTACATATTCCGGAATAAGCCTATTTGTTTAATAAATTGTTCTGCAGTTATAGAAGTAAGCCTATTTTTGAGCTAAATACAGGACGGAAACTGCACGATATTATCCTTGATAGTATTCTTGGGAAATTAGTGTCGGCCGTTAGATGTGAATTGCGAAGGATGGTTGTACTGCGTCATGTACGAAAGGTCCATCGTTCGAATTTGCGGCAGGGTGTTCTAAGATTTAGCCTGTCTTGTACACTCATACCTACTATTCCGGAGTCGTATCTTGAATCGCTACGTATTCCGCTGCGTGTTGGATCAGCTCGGGAATTTAGTACGTCGTCCAATTAGAGCGCTTTCGAATCGTATAACTGCTGTCAATTTCTTACCACTAGCATTGAATTTCCTTCTCGATAACTCTTCTGTTAATTCATTGATACTCATCGCTTTTTTCTTTTAAAACGTCAATTAAATTAAATTCCCAATTTGTTCCTAGTATAGCGTTTGTTTTTTTTTTTTTTTTGTTGATCCCATTTCTGATTGAAATATCGGGAAATGGATGGCCTTCTACCTTCTTATTTTGCACATTAGCGAATAGTTAGATATTAAATTATAATAATGTTGATTACGACGGACGTCAGTTGGTTATTCCTGAAACTTCCGAAAATGAATAACAAACTCACAAAAAAATCACTTGTGTGGATTCTTCTTCTTCTCAGGCTACAAATGTGAAACAAAAATTATTATGATTGACAGATTGTTTGGTATAAAAATATGTATCTTGATAGTTTCTATCTTCTATGTATATATTGACATTTTATTTTAAGCAATCAGATAAAATCACTTAAACAATGTGTTCATGTCAATTTAGAAAAGCTGTCTAATGTTGAACTGAATGAGCTATCCCATTAACAAAAAAAAAAATTATTACGCGCAGTTATAACTTCAACCTTTGGATCCATGATTAAAATGGTCCGTGATGTTCTTAGGAGCTTACGAACATTAAGAACATTAATGAGCAACATGTTAGACTTTGGAGTGCCGTATCTCATTGCTATAAAAGAAGCTCATTGATTTTATCTTGTTTTTTGTTTTTATGGTTTAATCACTTGATATCAAAAAAGATTTTTTATTGCCGAGTATATGTGAGCTACTATGTATGATTCCGTCATAAATAAAAGCTACTTTCAATCATCAGAGAGCCAGACAACATATTTATTAAATCGATTTAGTTCTGCCATTAATTTTCAAGAACAGGTTCCAATTAAGTTCCAATTTCTGCTATACCACTATTATTTTTGATGCAGTTCATCTTTTCAAATTTAGTATTCCACCATATTTATTTCCATTATGTGTACAAAAAACATTCCTAACTATTAACTTCGTCTTAAAATACAACAGTGCGATTAAAAATTTGGAATCTTTTGAAATCGCCAAGTTTTTTTCGTTGAAAATAAAAGTCTGTATGTTTGTCTGCTATATAGCTGCCAAATACATCCCTGAAGTACGTCACATTTTAAATTAGCAGGATTCGAGAACATAATTTTTCACTTTGCCGATTTTAGTTCTGTCTGACATATTATAGGAGACTATCAACTGAGCAATGATTTTAATAAGAGTAGAGGTAAGTACTTTGTGTTTCTCAAAACCCTCTTCACGCTATTGGAAAAATGGATTTAGTAAATGCCTTATTAATAATATCAAATATAGATACCACTATAAGACATAAAATGTGGATGGAAAAAACAGGAATAGCATCAGATCTGTTCCAAACAGCTTAATAAACGTCGTACTCCGAATCATTATGGAATGAAAACTCCGACAAATTTTTTGCCATGCAAAATGATGCTCAGAATACTAATAAGTGGTTAAATTTTCATTAGATTTGAATTTACTTTTCGAAAGATTAAATTGTTTAAAAATTGTCTATAATTAATCACACGGAAGATCAACGTTGAATATGCAACGATCGACAAACGATCGTTGCAAATGAAATATTAAAGAATTGAAAGTTATCTCCCTTAATCCGACCTTTAACTTTGTTGCGATAAATTTTATAATTATATTAGTTCACTTTATCATTTAAATCGAACACCAAGATGACAAGAGTTAAAGGAATTTAGATTGAAAAATATGCACCGTAAATCAAGTCATGTGTAGTGAACAAGCCAGATACTGATATTTACGTTAAAAAAATTAGCTGCCTATGGTTATTAATTGTTATAGAAGCAAAACTTAAATTCGTGTCTTCTAAAGGTGCAATATGAAAGTTAGCAGAAGCCAAGATATATTTAAAGTTATGCATACATTTTTTTTTTAGAATAAACGGTTAACATTAGGGTTTCTAGGCAACTATTCATGGTGAATCCAGGAATACTTCCAAGTTAGAAATGTTTACAAACTTTAAAGTGTAAAATAAGTCTGAAATTTATCAATGACAGAAGGACGGCTAGAGTTAGACGATGATTTTATTTTAAGAAGCTCAACGTTAGGTTGCAAAATTATAACATTTTCATTAACCAAATTGATATAAGTCATATATCGCTAGGCGACGGAATACCATTGATATTCAAATCGGTTTCCTTGCTCAGAGCCCCAATATTGACTGGTAAAAGAAGGTCCATAATACTCGTAGTTAAATTGTTTCAAATAAAAGATATCTGCATAAAGTTCATTTTTAACATCAGTTATTTGGGCTCTAGGTGTGGCATCATTGTTTGATATCATCAAGCGAATGTGATTGAGTTTGAATAGCAGATATACTAGATTGAACGCTAGCTTTTGCTTATGATTTTTCACCCTAATTATCACTACCATTCATTGAAAATTATTAAAAAGCCAGACCCACCTTCAACACAACACAGGTCACAATGACGCGTTAGTAAAAATATAAATGTTTATTCTTAATGATAGTTAATGGTCTTTTATCACATTAAGATATTTCTAACTAACGTTGGCATTAAGAATCATTTCCAATATCCTACAAGGCTGAATAACCTCTTTATTATTGGAAGATGGAAGGTTGGTTTTCAGTTTATACGTTTAAAGAGAGATGAGATATGATATCTTATTCTAGTACAAAGTGAAACGTTTCTTCTAGCCATAAACGGTTTTATAAGGCGATGAAGCTTTTCTGCAAAGTTTTATTAGTTGAGGCTCGTTTCAGAACTGGCTGTAAAAAATTATATTGACAACAGATAATTCAAAAATTACTTATAAAACGGTTTCCTTGATCAGTCTGTATTTCAAATGGTACCTCAAATCTTGAAATATTCTGATCGATGAAAGTGTATGCATTAACAACAGGTTTCTGCGAATCAATTGAAAACAATAATTTTGACAATCTTGGGAAACAATTTTTAGAACCATTTATAGATGATACACATATACATGAAGCAGTTTTAAATTTGTGAAAAGGTCTACCGACCAATCGGTGACGACCTTTCAACAAGTTCTTCTGGGCTATTTTAACTGTAAATAATAAACCGAAAATTCCTCAAAAATAATTGTGAAACTGGTTCTGTTTGTTTGCTCGTACGAGCAATGAAAAACCACACGAGAGCAAGGCGGCAAATATTTGGTGTTATTTTGTAGGATTTCAAATCCTCGCAGATTTTTGTTGTCTTGGTCCATGTATGACAGATTTTCCTAAATTACTTGTTTCTCTGGCGCTAATCATTTGAACTAGTAATTTTTCCATAAAAATGTATTCCCAATTTACCGGAATACACATTTGGGAAATAGGAAATAAAAAGTTGGGAATTTTCGCAGTTTGGAATTATAACAATATTTGTCCTTCATTCACAGAAAACCAGAATACGGCCACTAATTTTTCACAAACAGAGTTTGTCTACGAATCACTATTGAAAAGATACGAAATCGAACCATTTTTGAAATATACAATTACGTGTGACGAAAAATAGAGCACGCACAACGATAATGTGCGAAAAAGATCTTGGTCAAACCAAACAAACGAATTTTTACCAAATAGAACAAATTGAGCAAATAGATCATCCTAAACAAATTTGCGCAAATATTTGCTATGTGTGTACTTACCTAAAGAAATTTAATATTTTAATAAAGAGAAAGCCAATAATGAATATGAGTCATAGTTGTCGCTTAGGTAAGGTAGAATAATTAAACCATAAGCAGTGAAGATTATTCTATTCTCCCTGTCGCTGTGAACAACATAATACAGAACAATTTTTTTTTTCTGAGCTGAGTGGCAAGTAAGATCAGGGTCTTTCAGTAGCGACACTCATATTGGTACTTTAACTATATTATTGCGTTCCTTGAACTGCCACTTAAACAAAATGAAACGTTGATGAAAATACTGCTGAACCGCACTTATTGGGTGCGAAGGAATCGATGACGTATTTCCGTTGTACGTTCGATTTTTGGATTCTTCAGAATTTTTTTCAATGTTTCATTTTTTTTTTATGTTTCAAACCGTCATTAGTCATTTTAATACTCAAAACACACGGTTTATATATGTTTAAAATTATCCAATCATTTAACAAATGAATTTAATTAAAAAAAATTCAGAATTCATTAATCACAAAAATTCAAAGTCTAGGGTAAAGATTAGATTTTTTTTTTTTTTGAGACATTTTCAAAATTTTAAGATAAATGGTTTACAAAATATTCTTGTAAAACAACTTTTATAATGTAATAACACCCTTATTTTTTTCAATTTGGCACAAATGCTGTTTGCGTGGTTCAACTTGTTTAAGGTTATTTTTGACTAGCTCCCTAAATTCATGAAAAATGAAATTTGAAACACAATTTTACCTCGAGAAACATTTTCAGCTTATAAAATTTGTCTCCTTTTATTCAACCCCCTTTGGATTTCCCCCTGTCCTTTAATTTGACAGGAGTGATTTTCTGGTAAGTGGTTCAACTTCTCTAAACACATTGTAGGTGTTATCGAGCACAGCCCACAGCGCAATGATCAGGTCTCATTATAATCAAAGTAAGAAGTTAAGGAACTTCAAATCCTTTCTTCTGACCTTGCGCAATTTGAAATCTATAAGAACTGAGAAGTTGAGTTTTCTTAGTATTACTTGATAAAAAGCTTTGTAATATCGAATATTAAACCAATCGTCGAATGTGAAAAAGTACTTAAGAGAGCTGCTTACAAAGTCGCGGCCTAAACTTCGGTTCTCGACATTAACCACAAACTATTTGGTAACATCATGATTGTAGATATCGAAAACCATTGTATGTAAAGACGTTCGTTTGACTTAACGCACGTTTAATGTTTGTACCTCCTGACGATTTTAATTCACCTTATTTATATAGGAGTAAGCCCTTCTTGGCATTATAGTAAAGATAAACTTTGAAAATCTATCAAAATAGTGAAATTAATTTAGAGTTTAACTGTTTGGAACTCTCATTAGAAGCAATTTGCGTTAATCATAATGAAAAAAAAAAATTTCAAGTGTTGTGCAAATATTGATTTTATGTCTAAGAGGGAAGGGGAGGGAGGGAGGGGGGGGGGGGTATTTCTGAAATTAGTGGAGGATCATTTTTAAAATTGACATATTTATAGTGGTTTCTTGAACTTCTATATGCTTGTGATTATATTTTGTTATTTTGTTCGGAAAAACTTTCAATAAAAACAAAACATCAATATTTACAATAAATTCGGCAAGTCGAATTCTGTGTATTTTGAGAAACTGCATTTCTATCGATTTTGAGTTATAAATAAAAATAACTCGACAACTCTCTAAAGTATACGTGCGCAAAATTTTTCCTGCTTGCATAACAAAAACTTCGAATGTACCATTATTGCATTTCAACAATCAATTTGCTAACTAAAAATATCGAATATTCCATTTCTTACAATTTTGCAACATTTATTGCTAATCTGCTGCTTTAGAGTATGTTGGCCAATCAATAGCTACTAAACATAAAACTTGAATCACAAATATTTTATTTTGTGTTATAAAAATTATTTGCTTGCTAGACTTTTGAGCATCTACTCTGCTTTTTTTTTGTAGTGATATACTGCAGAGTCGAGTTCAAACGGGATTGAAATTGTGTCAAAATATCAACAAAAAAAAATCGTTAGATTGGAATAATATAACGCTTTTTCATTTAGATAATTCAACTCAAGATCATTTGATTCCGCATTGATTTCCGCTTTGCCAATTGAACTTTGCAAGATTATCGACTATTTACCTGTCCTAAGAGAGCTGTCGTTAATAACCGTCGATGTTACGTAAATTGGCGTAAGTCTTGCTCAAAATCATTTTACAACAGAAACGTTAATTTATACTATTTCCCAAATTAATGCTGGTACCATCCCAAAGATGTATACTCCAAATCTTCAGACAAACCACGTACCATTTTTAAACAACACTCAGTTCACGTCTAGTCCTTTTAAAACAGTAACAGTTTCAAATTCAGGTAATAAGAATTATCAACCATCACTAAATAATAAACACATGCATTTGCCTGCACGTAACCAACCAGAACTTATGCCTATATTAAATGTAAGGAGATTTCGTCCAATTCCAATAAGGGATTGGAAACGGAAATTTTCTGGTAAATCTGGTGAAACTGTGAACGATTTCCTTTCTCGTTTGACCCGAATGTCAATTTCTAAAGGAATATCGCAACAAGAACTCTTAGGTTGTATATACTTGACACTCGAAGGTAGCGCTTTACGATGGCATGATGCGTACATTGACCAATTCCATTCGTGGCCCGATTTTGAAAACGCTTTAAAATCTGAATATTCCGATCCAGAATATGATAATTACATTATGGAAAAGATTGGACACAAGAAGCAATATAGAAATGAAACCTATGGCGACTACAGCACTTCAATGGAGTTACTGTTCAAAGAATTGAATAGTCCACTTTCTTTATTGGAAAAATTAAAATTTTTATATAAAAACTTATGGCCAACCTATATTCGAGGGTTAGGTTTTAAAAACTTGTGTAACATTCAGTCTGTTGATGAACTTAACCTACTTTGTAAAAATATTGAAAAAGCTGAAAAGCTCTGTAGGGAAAATAGTTTAAATGCTAATATAAACAAATTTAATCAAGTTAACATCGTCAAAAACAAGTATTCTGATAAACATCAAACCAATGTCTCAGGAAATCTTAATTTAGGATCCCGCTATCGCAATACCAAATCGCATTCTACTCCAAATAATTTTATAACTCAGGGAAAACCTGGATATTCTGCTACTACGCAGTATAGAAATTCAAAATCAGAAATTTTTCGGATACCGCCCTGAAAAAAACCAGACCTGAATTTACAAACATTTTCGTGGCTAATGGTGTACCAATTGAAGTTTTAGAAGTAATCGATTTACCCATTTTGTTTAACAATAAAAAAAGAATTATAACAGCTTATGTTATTCCTCAAATTAAAAAAACCGTTGATCTTAGGCATGGATTTTTGGAAACAGTTTGATCTAAATCCATTCCTGTATCTATTGAATTTCAAGGAAAATAATAATACTAATCCACTATTTCTAAATGCAGAACAATCAGATAGAATTGAAAAAATAATTAAATTATGTCCACTAACTAGCACTACCAAATTTGGATGTACACATTTTGTTAATCATAAGATCAATGTAGGTGAAAATTCCTCCATAATTCCAAGATATTATCCTACTTCTCCACATCTCTTAAAAAAGGCTTATAAAGAAATTCAGCGTATGCTACAGCTGGGCGTTATTCCCATGACCATAGTGTAAAAACCAAATGGGGAAATTCGTATGTGCCTCGACGCACGAAAATTGAATTCCGTTACTGCTAAAGTTTCTTACCCTATGCCTCACCTTGAAAATATTTTGTCCAACCTACGAGGGACAAAATATTTAACGTCTTTAGATCTTTCCGATGCGTATTGGCAAATCCCATTAGATCAGGAATCGCAAGAAAAGACAACTTTTACTTTAACGGGTAGGCCCCTTATAAATGTTCGCAGCTACAATGGCTAGATTAGCCGATTCCTTAATTGGATAGGAGTTTACCCCTTATGTATGGACATACCTAGACGATAAAATTATAGCTACGGCTGATTTTAAAACACACCTCAAATTTTTGAAAATAGTTGCGAAAAGACCAACAGACGCAAATTTTACGATAAATAGAGAAACATCCAAGTTTTGCGTACCAGAACTACAATACTTGGGATTTGTAATAAACGAACAAGGAATAAAAATCTCTCCGGATAAAGTTGATGCAATTATAAAATATCCGCCACCAAAAACCGTTAAACAAATTAGGCAGCTTTTGGGTGTTGTAGGCTGGAATTGCCGGTAGTAAAAGAATATATCTCTAAATGTAGTATTTGTAAAACCACAAAATCACCAACGGTAAATTTATTACCTCCAATGGGTTATTTTCGAAAAGCCACACGACCATGGGAACTAATTAGTGTAGACTACATGGGTCCATTTCCCAAATCAAAGAATGGAAATATATTTATTTTAGTAGTCATAGAACCGTTTTCAAAATATCCTCTAATTTTTCCGGTAAGGAATGCCAAATTCCCCACTCTTCGAAAGAAATTAGAAGAAAATATTTTCGATATATTCTCAGTACCTAGAGCTATAATTTCGGACAACGGTCCTCAATTTACTTGTAAAGAATTTCAAAGTTTTTTAAAGCAGCACAACGTAACTCACTACAAGTAAGCAGTTTATAGTCCTCACACCAATCCAGTAGAACGCACTAACCAAGTTATTGGCAATGCAATTCGAGCATTTATTGTAGATTCAAACCATAAAAACTGGAATAAACATATTTCTTAAATTGGTGTAGCAATCCGATCAGCAGTCCATGTAATGTCTCAGTGCACTCCTTATTTCCTTAATTTCGGTATGGAAATGATTACTGACGGAAATGATTATAAAAACCTTCAACATTTTCCGAACCCCAGCAGAGAAGATCAGTTAGTAAAGTTAAATAGGATACGTAAAATTGTATCTGAAAAACTTGAAAATGGATTTAATAAAAATCGGCGTAATTACAATCTCTATCAAGGCCAAAAGGTATGGCGAAGAAATTTTACTCTGTCAGATGCCAAAAAGAACATAATGTCCAAACTACTACCAAAATGGCTTCCAGCAACGGTTTTAAAGAAATTGGGTTCGAATGTATATTTGATAAGAGATAATGAGACTGGAAGATTAAGAAATTATCATGGTAAAGATTTAAAACCTTACGTAAACTTATTTATATTTTTTTTTTTTTAAGAATATTAATGTTGATAAAATAGTATGTCTTTACACCAAAATGAGATTTTGGTTTAGAAACCATATTTCTGGTTTAAAACTTATTCTCGGCGGCAGGATAAATGACACGATCATTTTTTTTTTAACGATCGTTCTAAATAAATAAATATTTTTAAGGGGTCTTAGAATGCCACCCGTATTGTTTAGTTTTGCTAAAGGTGCTTTGCACATGGTAAATAAAAAATAAAAAATAAAAATTTCTAGCAATAAGTTTTTTGTATGTGTAATGCAATTAGATCTTAAAGGATCATTTGACAGCTGCAAAAACCATAAACTATTTTACCTTACCTAGATATTGTATTTAGATGCTAAGATTCAATAGTTAAAATAGGACTAAGAAAACCTACCATAAAACATTGTATGGTAGGTTCAATAGCAATTCAAAAATGGAAAATAAAATAATAATGATATTTTAACAATAACATAGAGAGTACCCAATGAGGACTCTTATTTGACAATTATGCCAAAAATCGTACATTTATTGTGGGTAAATTTTTTTTTTAGAAGAATAAGTAAAGTTAGAGAGGGGGATTTAACTATCCCACTTAAAAAAAATAAATTAAATGTTTTTAACACAGACCCATATTAAATGGGGGGGGGGCAGGTGGGAAAATTTCCCTGGGCCTAATTGTAATGGACTGTTGATAAGCTTGACGAAATTCCAATGTCGGGACAAATAAACGAATTTTCATAAAAAAAGAACAAAATATTAGCGAATCGAACAAAATTTGGGAAAAAATTAAATTGAAACATAAATTTACTTACTAAAACTTAACAAGTATAACCATATGTCACGCGACTTGCGAATTGTCGAGTATATCGAGTATTTGTCCATGATCAATTTTTCGAGCGAATATGGTGAAACTTTCAGCCCTATTCCCATAGTCGCATCACTTCATGTGATGTGATAACTTCAAGTATAAATTGGTATTCCCTTACTCGATTGATATGATGTGGTACGAAAAATATCAGAAACTGTGTATATCTGGCAGCAGTAAAAAGATCCTTACAACTGACGTAATATTTAACATTTATAGATCTATCACTTACAAATTGCAGGTGACAAATACATCATTTCAGGTGATGTTTAACTTTTTATACGACTAACAGAAGATGATTTCAAGTGATGGTTATCATACCAAACGATAAACGTCGCTTCAATCGACTAAGAGAATACCAAAATTAAAGTGATGTGATACTTATCACATCACATGAAGTGATGCGACTATGGAAATAGGGCTGTTTATCTAAGTAATGAAGTTTGTCGGACTATGGAGAAGTTTAAAAGCACCTTTGTGATCAACAAGTAGTGTCTATTAACATTCGACATGCCCTAAAACTATCGTTCCACGATGAGGCCCATTTTTATCCAATAAATGTTTAAACAAGTAAAATTGTCTGACTGAAGTTATTTAGAAACCTCACATGTAATTGACCATTTATTTTTACAATTAGAATAAAGACCGAATTGCCTAAAACAGGAATAATATTGTTCATAACAAGGGGCCTCAAACTAATATTACCGGGGACACTTTTATACGATACCACTAAAAGACCCTGAATAGAACTGGGGTTAATTTCACCATAAATCTCGTCCCCTCCATTGAGTCTGCCAATGTATCCATATGTCTTCTGTAAATGATTTAACGAGTCGTCTTTCTGTTTGCCAAATATTGAAAGCTGAAAAATCTTAGCAAGGTGCTCTTTTGGTTGTCGGTCTTAAAAACAGACGCGAGAAGTAACCCGTAATTGGGTGGTCCTTATAAGGGTCATTTTTTAATTTAGATCGATACACCCCATACAACTCTTCTCAATAATTTAAAAAAAAATCGTGTAAATTTTTAGCTGTTAATATTAACATTAACCCGACCCCCACGACAACGAAAGTTTTACATATAAGTTTGACATAATTTTAAACTTTTTAATAAATTGTGTTTTTATTTTCAAAAAGTTTTACATAGATTGAAATGTTTTACAAATAGTATTACTTGTACACCTATACCAGTCACCTTATTAAACAATTTTATCTTCTCACTACAAATATCCATTATATAAGTATTTAGTGTTTTGTTAAGGCTTTAGATTTTAAAAATTTCGAGTTTAATCACCTCTTCATTTTGGTTTTTAAAAAATATTCCAAAGTAAAACAAAAACTTAAAATTAAACCCGCGAATTAAAATTCTATACAGTTATTACTCTAAGCATCATTAGGAATTAACATAGATGTTTCATTTATAAATAGAAAATGAAATAATAATATTTATTTATTTGCTTAGACAAGTAACGAGAACAGAAGCCTCTCAAGTGCTCATACAAATTATAAAACATAAATAATAATTAATTACGCACAACAAGTAAATTGCAAAAACTTAACCTAATCCAATAACATACAAATTATTAAACACTTTAATAATTATTTTTATACAAACCTATTAATTTAAAATTAATTTTTCATCATAATTACACAGTACCAAAAATGTAACCACAAAAGCGAAGCGAGTGCAAACACCCCTCCCAATCCATTAAAATTAATATCATCTTAATTTCGGTATTTTTTGTTGTTCAATCGTGGCTATATATTATTTTGTGTTGACAGTAGTTTCCCGCCAATATTTCTTAATATAATATTTTTTTTTTTTTGGTTTTCTTATATACATGTTACAAATTCGATGACATTTTATTAAATTTATTCATTCAATTAATTTTTTTTTTTGCGATCGTTATTATGTTATTTTATATATCGTCAAATTATAAAGAATATTAAAAACTAATCAATCACTTGGAATGTTAAAAAAAAAAAAATCTTTTAAAATTCTTTACAAAATAAAATTGTCAACAATTACATTATTTATTCATCGTCTTATGCGAACATACATACATACATATATGAATAAAAAACTAAAATTTATTTATTTCTTATTATTCTTGGTTTGTAACACAATACAAATTCATTAATAAGACATGTATATTAAAAATTTGTATTTGTTAGAGACGTATATATATGACGTAATCGTTTTATATTTTTATTGTTCAAAATTAATTTCAATAGAAACATTACAATTTAATACGTTTTCTCTTCGAACTTATAAACAACAATATTTTAACCTAATTGGTATGCATAGCATAATGACCTGATGCTAAATGTGTAACATATAGTTATTTAAATCCGCCTTCAGGTTAATTGCTTTTGGATAAAATATTTAATATTTTTTTAATAGTTTGTACACGTTTTTGGTACGAAGATTAAAATAATTAATTAATTATATGTATTATTGCAGTGTGATTTGTATGGGGTATTAAAGATTTATCGATGCATTATTGAAGTGACAGATAGACATTATTTTTTAAGTTACATCGTACATAAAACGAACGGTACAATTTTTTCTAAAATAAATAGGACATAAAATCAAAGCCTTAAGGGACGGACCAAAACTTTAAATAATTATAGTTAGCGTAGATAATTTCTAATGCAAAACATGCTCACAGTAAACTGTGGCAAAGTGCTTTTGTAGGTTTTGCATCTTTTGTTTATATCTTTAAATCTGAAAAATTCTAAAAATTTTGAATACCTACCACGGAAAAATGGACTAATCCGTAATGCCTTAAAATTGAATCTCGAACAATTTTCGAATTATTTAGAAAATAAGAAATAGTTTCGAAACGATTTTAAGAATCTAGAAAATCACCCTTCTAGAATATCTCTGGTTGGGACTCGACTTCAGTTTATACAATTTTTGTAGAATTCCTTGCGCAACATGCTATAAAGTTATATTAATTGTCGGCAAAATGTTTCATTAGTATCCTTAAAGTAAAAATTCCCCAGAATCTCAGAATTTTAAAAGCGAGTTGTGAGCTAGCATAAAACTGCATTGAAACTGAATTGAACAAATTAATTTTGAATAAAATATTCAAACTCCCTTCGTAATACAGGCCACCCTCGTATAACGCGGAAGATAGGTTCTAGAAAATGTTCGCACTATTTAAATCGCGTTATATGAGACTTGGATTTCATATATAAATTAGTGTTATGCTCCAAAATGTTTAAAAACACAATTTATCTACAAATTTAATGAAAAAAATGGAGGTGCGGCTAACACACGACTTTCTTTTAGAAACAGAGAATTTTTAGAAATTTTATTTTTTATTTTTTTTTTTGAAACATTTTGTATTAAGTAATTTTTTGTAAACCTTATACTTTTAATATATTTGAAAAATAAATTTTCTGGACCAAAAGAGTGGCCACTTCCGGTTAGCCGATTTGGAGTAAAATTCACTGAGACCTCCCAATTTATCAAAAAAGCATAAATCTGAAACTCCAAATTGATTGGTTAAACCATCTGGGCTGTAGGGAGGACACAGATTGACAGACTAACAGACTGACAGACTGACAGACAGACACCTTTTCGAAACGCACTTTTTCGGACTCTAGGGACCTCAAAACAGATAAATCTCTAAAAATCTCAAGGTCCAAAATTTTCATGATTACTATACTTTATTTTACTTACGTAAAAGAAAGTAAATTATCTTCGTTATTTTTTTTTTACTTTCTTTTACTCTAGTAAAATAATGTATAGTAATCATGAAAATTTTGGACATGGAGATTTTTAGAGATTTATCTATTTTGAGGTCCCCTGAGTCCGAAAAAGTGCGTTGTTTCGAAATGGTGTCTGTCTGTCAGTCTATCCGTCTGTTAGTCTGTCAGTCTGTCTGTGTCCTTTCTACAGCCCAGATGGTTTAACCAATCGAACTGAAACTTCAGATTTAAGGTTTTTTGATAAATTGGGAGGTCCCAGTGAATTTTACTTCAAATCGGCTAACATGAAGTGGCCACTCCCTTGGTCCAGAACATTTATTTTGCAAATATCTTAAATATGTTAAAAAGTATATATAAGGTTTACAAAAAACTACTTAATACCAAATGTTTCCAAAAATTAAAAAATAAAATTAACAAATTGAAAAAAAAATATTAAAAAATTAAAAAAAGAAAAAAAAAATTCTCAAAATTCTCTGTTCGTAAAAGAAAGTCGTGTGTTGGCCGCACCTCCATTTTTTTTTTAAAGAAAATCATTCCATAAAATTCATTCGGGTACAACTACATTCTGTGTAACAATAAAAAAAAACAAAAATTAGATAAATTCATAATTTTATAACAAAGAACATTTAATTTTCGTCACTAGAGCTGGAGTCCATAATAATCCGACGTTGTTTTTTATTAGTAGGGCATTTTCCTACTTGGGTGGTATGGCTGTGTTTTTTTCCAAATGCGTTTCGAGCTTATAATTTGCCTTGTTACAACGGCTGAACTGTCGTTTTAGGCGATTGACATTTGAATGCGTTCAATTTTTAGGGTGGCCAAGTATGTTATGTGTTTTTTTATGTATTTTCATGGTCCGTGGATTTAGAAATCGAGTAATCGAGTTTTGTCTTATAATCGCCTGATGCGTACTACAAAATAGTAGCTGATATTCCATTTTTTGATAAGTAAATGCTTGTCTTTTTTTATGTATACTTTTCAAAATAAGCCTTCTAGTAAGATTCTACTCCTCATAAAAAAATTTTTTTTAACCCTTAGCGAACGAGAGCTTTTTTTGTAATACTCGCATACCGGTCGACAGAAAATTAGATAAAAGATTAGATTAGATGAAGTTTTGGAATAACTACAATGGAACTTGGCTCTTCCTTAACCGATTGTGATGCAATTCGACATGTCCGATAGAAATGTGATTCTAAAACGATATTTAGATAAAGTTCTGGAATATGGCAATCTAGGATGAAACTGGCCTATTCCTTAACTAATTTTAGTGAAATTTTGCAAGCGCGATGGAAATGGAATTCTGGAATATGACCAATTCTTATGGAACTTAGCTATATCTTAATCCATTTTAGTGAAATTTGATATGCACGATGGAAAAAAGATTCTAAAACGATATTTGGATATAGTTCTGAAATATGGCCAACTAGGGTGGAACTTGGCTATTCCTTAATCGATTTTAGTGAAATTTGGCATGCGCAAAGTAAATGGAATTCTGGAATATGGCCCATTATTATGGAACATGGCTTGTTCTTATCCGATTTTAGTGACGTTTGGTATGCGTGAAGGAAATAAACTTTGTTATTTATTTCTTAACCAACTGTGGAGCAATTCGACAAGTGCGATATACAGCTGGGAAAGAACTTGGCTATTCCTTAACCGATTTTAGTGAAATTTGACATGCGCGATGGAAATGGGATTATAAAATAATTTTTAGATAAAGTTATGATCCATGAGACGCATGTCGAATTTTGACATAATCAGGTTGAGGAGTAGCGAATTTCTATCCCAGTTGGCCATATTCCAGAACTTTATCTAAAAATAATGTAAGAATCCCATTTCCATCGCGCATGTCAAATTTCACTAAAATTGTTTGAGGAATAGGCAAACATTTTTTATAATCCCTTTACCATCTCGCATGGTCAACTTCGCTAAAATCGGTTAAAGAATAGCCAAGCTTCATCTTACTTGGCCATATTCCAGAACCTCAGATATAAATCATTGGGCATCACAATCGGTTAAGGAATAATTAAGTTCCATCCTACTTCGCCATATTGCAGAACTTTATACCAAAATCATTTTAGAATCCCATATCCAACGCACATGTGAAAATTTTTCGTAATCGAAGAATTCAGGATCCCTTTTCCAAGCGCATGTCAAATTGCATGCCCAGTTTGTTCGGAAACGGGATTATCTCCATGCCCTATTTCTCATGTCCTCTTATAGAGGCCTTTCATTTTCTATGGCATAATTGTTTGGTCCTCTCAGCGAGGCTTTTCCTTCGTTAAGGGTTAACTTACAGGAATATATGAATTTCCAACAAAACGAGCAAACATTTGTGTTCGTTTTGTTAGGAATTCATACAAACTTGTAAGTCAAAATTAAAAAGTTTTTAGGTCGTGAAAGCCTTTTCATTAGACTTTTTTAAATTTTTTTTAGTTTGTTGAGTGTTAAACTTGCCATTGGGGTTTCTTTAATTGTTTTTTTATCCTGATAAAGGTAGGGAATCATGAGGATACGTAGGAGTTGAATATTAGTAAAATAATTCATTTTCATTAACAAAAACCACAACCAATGTTTATTAAGTTAATAAAGCTTGTGTTAAAAATAATTATCTTAGTTAGAGACATCAATTAGAAAATTATTCAAAGTAATTTAAAAGTGATTACAATTTTCCATACCTAATATTTCAAAAGTAAGGTTATGAACATCCGAATCAACGTGCTTTGATTTAATCCACAATATTTTTCTTATTGCACTAATAAAATTGATAAAACCTTTCTCACACTCGTCAGAATAATTAATCAATAAATGTAATTATATTAAACTACCCGTTTTAGTAATACACGTTACAATAATACACAATATAAACACGACCATAATAATTAAAAATGTTAAAAGCAAATATTAAATATTACGAGTATTGTCAGAGCCTTCTAGAGTATAGAGCCATAATCATAATGACGTATTTTTTAGAAGCTTTTTTAGTGGTATAACTTTTCACTGATTTTCATTGGAATCCATAGTAAAAATGGTGTTTTTTAGCTTCAAGTTTTTCAATGAAAAAAGCAAAAATAGTATAAAATGTTTAAAAAAAATGTTTTCTACATATCTTTAAGAACAATATACAAGAAGGCCATATTGGTATTAAGTAAATATTAATTGTAGAAATATTAAAATTAAATTATTTCTAAAATATATTTTTTCGAACTTTCATTTTGAAAAATACATCAAAGTTGGCTCTGACGAATTAAAATAATACTTGCTAAATTTATCTTTAGTTTTACTAGTGTACGTAAGATGTCTAAAATATTTACAGAAAAATACGAAAAAAAATATTTAATCACAAAATTATCACTCGTACTTAATGTTTTGTGAATTTGTTTTGCTTTTCCTACAATTTTTTTACTTCAAATTTCCTCAGGTGGTAGTTTTTGGTATGATTTTACCCAATTTTTACGGCCATCACTGCCATCTATGTAATGTATATTGACTTAATGACCAAACGAATTGTAGTAAGCTTTTATTGCAATTTGACCAGAATGCTGTTGTTATGAATTTTTTTTAATATTTTGGTTTAAATAAATCAATCATTACAAGAAAATAAAAACGATTTACTTAAACGATATTCATATATGTTGAAATTCAAACATTTATGAAAGTATTTCAGAAATTTGTCTTAGGAAAAAAAGTGATTTCCCATATGTTTTGTATATTTTACTATGAAAAGTTTGGTTTTTTCCTCGTTTCTAATTCCTTTATAAAAGCTGTGTTTTTTAGACTATGGCATTTTTTATAATCAAGGTTGCTGTGGTATTGTTCGTCATTCAATGTTAGGCGTACGACGATTACTTTCACGTTACACCTGTGTACGCTACAACTTGCTCCCTTTCTAAACTGTTTTGCTTATTGCTAAATGTTTGTTTGTGCGTATTGCAGCAGAGCACCCTGTATTTTATAGAGCCATAATCAAAAAATCTGTACTTTTATAAGGGAATTAGAAACGAGGAAAAAACGAAACTTTTCATAGCAAAACACACAAAACATATGGAAAATCACTTCTTTTCCTAAGACAAATTTTTAAATGAAAGCGTTACAAATTCTTAATTATAATTTCTGAAATACTTTCATAAATGTTTTAATTTCAACATATATGAATATCGTTTAAGTAAATCGTTTTCATTTTCTTGTAATAATTGAATTATTTAAACCAAAATATTAAAAAAAATTCATAATAACAACATTCTGGTCAAATTGGAATAAAAGCTTACTACAATTCGTTTGGTCATTAAGTCAATATACATTACATAGATGGCAGTGATGGCCGTAAAATTTGGAAAAATCGTATCAAAAATTACCATCTGGGGAAAATTCAATTTCAAAAATTGTAGGAAAAGCAAAACAAATTCACAAAATATAGGAACGTGTGATAATTTTGCGATTAAATAATTTTTTTTCGTATTTTTCCGCAACCATTTTAGACATCTTACGTACACAAGTAAAACTAAAGATAAATTTAGCAAGTATTATTTTAATTTGTCAGAGCCAACTTTGATGTATTTTTCAAAACGAAAGTTCGAAAAAATATATTTTAGAAATAATTTAATTTTAATATTTCTACAATTAATATTTACTTAATACCAATATGGCCTTCTTGTATATTGTTCTTAAAGATATGTAGAAAACTTTTATATAAAGATTTTATAATATTTTTGCTTTTTTCATTGAAAAACTTGAAGCTAAAACACACAATTTTTACTATTAATTCATATGGAAATCATTGAAAAGTTATACCACTAAAAAAGCTTCTAAATAATACGTCATTAAGATTATTGCTCTATACTCTAGATGGCTCTGATTGCAGCCGTAAGATGAGAGCTTTCTAAAAAAAAACGTACTTTTAATATTAATTCCTTTTTGTGTTTTTTTTATTTTGTTTTGAAGTGGAGTTATAGCTCTCTCATTTCGGTTAAAAATGAAAATAAAGAAACAATATTTATTATTCGATACGTTTTTAAGGAAAATGTAATATATGTACATGGTCAATCAAGCACACAAATTTTCACGAAGGCCTATATGACCTCGGTTGTCGTTATTAACTCATTATCCTTGAATTTGCGATTATAGTTCATTTGTATCTGCCTTCAGTATAACCGAAAAAATACGAATAGCTATAACTTTTTTTTGTCGTACTTCAAAATTATTTATTATAATTCTAATAAATAACTAATGTTGCTCAAATATAAATTTCTGTATTACAAATGCACATACATATATTATAAATGAAATAATCAAATTATATTCGTTTAAAACTGGGTTTTAATTAGGTTGCCAAATGTGTTTGGTTTCGATCGAGATTTTCGAAACAGGATTTTACACCATTTCTTAAAAGCCAAATTGTTTCAATGAATCTGTTTTGCTGCATTCCAAAAAATTTGTTGTGAACTAGTTTTAGAAAAACGAAATGGATTCATAAAGGTTTTTTGAAACCAAATCAGAAGCGTTTCAAATAACATAGTTCCAATAAAACTGACTTGACACCATAGTTTTTTTTGGAACTGTAGTTTTATTATGTTGATTGGGATTGTATTCACATCAATTAACGTTTTCATAATATTGTAGTAAGCGGTCCGATAAAAAGGCACAAATGCCTGGGCTCTTATAATTTATGGCAATGTGTTAGGACACATTTTATTTACCCCGTGTACATTTTGCTTCAAATATTTGGCTTTTTCTTGTTTTCCGAAGAAGAATACGCTTGCGCAAAGAAAAACTTGGAACACGTTTTAACTAAGCCTCCAGCCTCACTGCTTGTTTTATTTCCTGAAGCTCTTTTCACCACTGTACTCTGTTGACGTAAATCCATCACTCGCTTGGAATAATATTGAAGCTCCAATATGGTTTGGGGAAGTTTATTTTACAATATTTTATGTAGTTTTTTAGCTGTTACGTTTTTTCTCGTTTTTGGAGTGAACACTGTATTAAAAGTTAAATTTTTGTTAAACCAATGCAGCCAATCACAATCGGTTCACATCATTTATAATGCATTGACCTAACCGTTTCGCAATAATCAGAATATTCTGTTTTTTACGTTATTTCAAAGTATTGTTTGCCATTAACAAAACAAAAAAATTAGTAATTTATCAAACAAGTTTTAGCTTTCAGCATAATTTTACATATTAATCCCATTCTATAACTATTCAAATTCCAAAAAGAATTACGTAATACTATCGTAAAGTGTGGGCGTCTATGATAACTCATTATTTTAATCTGCAAGACGCATATATTTTAGCTAATACACCGGAACCGAAGAAAAAAACACAAAACCAAAATACAGTTCGATGCCCCGAATCTAAATTTTTTTCTTAATAAACAATCATGACATCATAAGAAATTAATAAAATTAAACATAAATTTAAAGCTTTTTTTGTATACCATTCACCACATTTAATGAAAATACATACTACATATATATATACGTACATATATACATAAAATGACTTCATTCAACATTAATTTATTTATTTGCTTATTTTATTTTTTATTATTGCAAACTCTTTAGCTATAGAGAGCTACCTCTTTATTTGTGTTCTACCGCAAAATAAAATATCTCGCGTATACGTTCTGGGTATGTATATTGTTTGTTTAAAATTTAAAATTAAGTAACAGCTGATTGTTAAGTGTTTATATAGGTTATAAGAAATTATATGCGCGACACACACACATACAATTGAATAATAATAGTTTTATTATGCTATTAAAATATTTTTATATTTTATAATCAATATACCAATTTGCTGATATCATCATGCTTTGGTCACATACTATATTGGTGTAGTGTAACAAGCAGTATAATCAAACAATATGATTTAAATATTAAATTACATGGTCAGTACTTAGTATTGATATGAATATAAATCATCGATAATAATTATTAGTTAATAAAAAATGAAACTTTTAACAATACCACCACCTAATAAGATGATTTAGTTTTGTGTTTTGGTTAATATAAAACCTCGTCAAAATGATTACAAGGCAATTTAAGCTATAAAGTCCTAACATGCAAAGCTATTTGTTTGTTAAATTTTATTTATTATTGATTGATATGAAAAATATTAAACATGTAATTTTAAGGTGTGTCTGTATGTGTAAATATTTTGAGGTCCTACGAGAGGTATACGTACTATGGTGTGTTGTTTATTGTGGAGAATGTAAATATTATATGAATTAAATTTTAAATGAGTAATTGTAGTGTCGATTAGATATGTCAACAAATCATTTAAAATAAATGATAAATTTATTGTACAATAAATTGATTTATTATAATATGGTGACTTTAAAAATATTATGTGTTTTTATGGTTGGCGCACTGATTTTGCGTTTTTAAATTTTGTTTAATAAACGCGCTACATTACATATTTACACAAACATTTGGAATGACAGAGTGGCTCTTTATCGGTGTTCCACGAAACACTTCAGTTTCGCCAACAATTTTTAGCTTGATCAATTAATGAAGTTTGCTTTTGAAATTCCTTTGCAATATTGAATAATTAAGACTAATTTACAACATACGAAATTAGAAAATATATTTATGTTTAATTTGGCGTTTGTTAACTGCGATTTCAAATTATTTCTTTCTCTTCAATACTATAAATACTGTGGTAGGACTGTAATTACATCTGTGATATTATCGAGAACTGTCTAGCAATTCAAAGAAGAGTTCCCTCATACATTTCAATATTCCAGAACTTCATTCAAAAATCATTTTAGAATCCCATTTCCAATGTGCAAGCCGAATTTCATCATAATTGATTGAAAAATAGGCAAGTTCCTTAGAATGGAATTCACCATAATCAATTGAGAAATAGGCAAGTTCCATGATGCTTGGCCGTATTCAAAAACTTCATCCAAAAATCAGTTTCGAATCCAATTTTCAACTCACCTGTCGAATTTCATCTTAATCGGTTGATAAATATGTAAGTTCCATCATATTTGGCCATATTCCAGAACTTGATCCAAAAATCATTTTAGAATACCATTTCCAATCCACAAGCCGAATTTCATCATAATTGTTTGAGAAATAGGCAAGTTCCATCATACTTGGCCATATTCCAGAACTTGATCGAAATATCATTATAGATTAAGACAAAAAACAATTTCCGTGATTGAAAATTCAAAAGAATTTTGGAAAATGATATTAGTAAATAGGAGCAAAAATGCAAAATATTCAGAGAAGCAGCGAAACTTGGCCCAAAGTATTGAGTTTAGGTCGCATGCGATTTATGAATTTCTTCGGAATTCATTAAAATTACAGTGACCGTCTACAAGATCGCTTATTAATTGGCACGTTTTGGGCCACCAGGTTTCAACCTGTTACTTTTAGAAAAATAAACATTGAAGATAAGGAAAATGTCAGAACGAAGTCAGTAACATATATGTAGTGCAAAAATTACGTATCACAGTTTGGAGCGTTGTTTGTGATCAAGGGGCAAATAACAGAAATGCATATAAGCAACTAGGAATTACTAAAGATAAACCATATTTTTTATTCGACAACCGAAAAATGTTTGCACTCTACGACATTCTACATCTTTCTAAATCAATACGGAATACATTGCTATACAGTATACAGTGCAAATTCTGGATTGAGTTTAGACCAAATAATGTGCTTTCACAATTTTAAAAGATGTTTCCGAATTTCTTCAACGTATTCAAATCTTTTAATACCCAGGTTTAGAAAGGTTTTTTACGATGTCATAAAAAATTGTCATTTATTGTCACTTAATCAAAATCTAGCCTCGCTCAAAATAATGAAGCGGCAATTTCTTTTAAAGTCCCTTTCTTATTTTAATTAAAACACTAATTTATTTCAAGGCTTCTGCGTGCCAAAAATGTAGCTTCACCGTTTTCGATTTTCTTTTTCAAATATACTAGTCAAATGAAAATTCCTTTAAATTAGTTGTCTTGAAAGGATCTTTACATCATTAATTTCGCCGCTCGGAGAACGTGTTCCCATTTCTTCCACTGTCGACACTGTATTTCTAATCACACGTTTGATAAGAAATTTTACCGACTTGATAGCACCTTTTCAAATACACCCAATATGAGGCGAATTGGCGGAATGAAGTGTCATGAAATGTACTACCTGGAAGAATAATCAGAAATTAAATTCGAATCCTTAATTAACTTATTAAAATTTTGCTTTAATTGGTTATTTGGTCCAATGAAATTAGTTCCATTGTCACTATATATTTCTCGGCGTATTCCTCTTCTGGAAACGAATCTTTTCAGTGCTGCCAAAAATGATTCGCTTGCCATGTCGCAGACCAATTCCATATGAATAGCCTTAGTACCTAGACAAATAAACAAGTAGATGATTTGGTATTTCCTAGATGGATTGGTATTGGGCCAGCATAATCCAATCCAATCTTTAGGAATGGGCGAACTAATTCAACCCGGCAGCTAGGAAGGTTACCCATTAATTGGAAGTTCACCTGTGCCTTGAACTTGGCACAAATGATGCATTGACTGATAAGTTGTCTAACCGTATTTCGCCCATTTGGAATCCAATAAGTTTGTTTAGATATGGCCAGGGTTAAAGATGGACCGGTATTTTTATGGTGGTTGTGAATGTCTCTCAAAATGAAGGTGCTCAGTTGTGATTTTGAAGGCAAAATTATGGAATGCTTGGTATAAAATGATATCAGGCGGCCACCAACTCGAATAAGACTATCTGTATGCATGAAAGGATTTAATGGTTTAAGGCTGTACAATTTCATCTGTTCGTGATAACATAGGGTTCGACTGAGTGTTGAACCTGTTTTAAGTTAGAGCGGTAATGTAACACAAACGTTACCACCCTTTAGAGTTTGCTCAATGATGAATACCTTGACATTAATTCATCCATCCATGTCGTATCAAAGGAGAAAACCTTTCTATTTTCTTTTTCGATAAATCCATAATTTCTTTGTTGTGAAGGCCAACATTCGATGGATTTGTGGAGCCAGTCAGGTCCATTCCATCATAAGCCATGGTGTAGTTCTTGTGGTAACAAGCCTCGAAAAGCACAATCTGTCGGATTATCAGATGATGAAACATGATGCCACTCTTTGCGGGGTAATGTGGTTACAATTTCAGCGGTTCTATTACCTATGAATGTGCTCCAACCGCGAGGGTGACTAGCGAGCCAGACCAAAACAATTTGAGAGTCGGTCCATGCAAATATTTGAGATGGTTTGAGTTGCGTTGTACTTTAGACTGTATTAATTAACTTTGTTAGCAGAACTGCGGCACAAAGTTCAAGTCGTGGTAGCGTGACTTGTTTAATGGGAGCCACCTTTGTCTTTGCTGAAATAATATTCCATAAGCGCTTTGAGGCTCAAAAAGACCAAGAATCTGTTCTGATTTTGGAATGGTTTCACTAAATCATCTACATAAATATCGTTCCGTATGGTGTGGGCTGCTGCTGGATCCGATGCTTGATGTTCATGAGCGATTCTTTTCAACACTCTTGTAGCTAAAAATGGAGCTGACGAAAGACCGTAAGTAATTGTAGTAAAGCGGAAATGCCGAATAGGCTCGGATGGATGTTTACGCCACACTATTTTTTGGAAATCAGTATCATCTATATGAATTTTCACTTGCATGTATACCATGGTATATATTCCACGTCTGTTGTAGTGATAACGTATTTGTGCTCCCTAAACCTAAAAATGAGTGCAAACAGTGTTGATTGAACACTTGGCCCAATTGCGAGACAGTCATTTAAAGACACTTCTGATGTGGACTTTGCCAAACGGTCAAATACCACCATAAGCTTTGTCGTTGTACTGGAGTGTTTTATAACGTCGGGATGGGGCATGTAGTAGCCCGTATCGGTTGCTTCGAAATGCTGTATTTCCTACGTATGATGGATCCCGTTGTATTCTAACATATATTCCCGATATAAATTAAAAAATTCTGGATCTCGGTAAAAACGGCGTTCAACTCCACATAACCTTTGAATGGCGGTGTTTAGTGATTTCCCCAAAATTTGTGGGGATTTCTTAAATGGTAAGCTCACAATAAATCTGGCCGAATTGGTTATTTTCACGTTATCGTTGAAATATTCCTCACAAAAGGTTTCTTTTGGAGACAAGATTGGATTGGCACGGGCAATTGTTTCAATCTCACAGAACTTGCGGAGATTGTGATCCAGATTGATGTTTTCCCAGCGATCATCCAACCGAAAATGGTCTTCAACAATATTGTGCCATCCGTAGCGGGTTTGATTTTCTCCTTTTCAAAAAAGTTGAAAAAATAATCAGCCCCAAATAGTATATCAATACGATCTGATTTGTAGAAATGCGGAGCAGCTAGTTCTACTGTAGGCCAATAATTAAATTTTGACGTGGTACATTGGAGCCATGGCTTCGATAGCAAATTCGTCATGATGATTTTGTTGCACAGTCACCATGACCAAACCCTTGTTTGTAACAATATTTGTACTTCCTAAACCAGCAATTGAAAATCTGGCATTTTTCTTCTTCAACTCCAATCGCTGAAGGTAAGCCTCTGTAATGAATATGGTCTGAGACCCCGAGAGCACGGCACAAATGTTTACTTCCGGCAAAATCCAACACTTTAATCAATGCTGTTGGCAAGATTGACTGTTCTACTAAGTGTTGTGTACAAAATGATGTAAGTGATTGCTTTTCCGCTGATGACTGAGATAGCTCAGGTGTTGATTGTGTGACTGGTAAGCTGTGGAGTAATATATGATGTTTCTTATTGCAAAGATGGCATCGACGTCTAGAACGACAGATTTGATGTATACTACTAAGGCTATTAAAACATCTGTTGCCGGATTTAGCTCAATTCATGCACTGTGTCATATCACAGGTACAAGTAAATACTTTTCGTTGCATATGGCACAAGTGTAACTAAATTCTCCAGTGACAAGATGGCTTTTCAGTTGAGTTTTGACGATTGGTTTCTTTACTGACATATTGGTTAGTTCCAATTTGAAGCACTAGGAAATCTAAGAATTGTGGAGTATCTTTATCGGTTACATGCTCTGCCCATAAAAGTTTAGATTTTTCATCTAGCTTTTGTAACAATAAAAATATGAGCCAATGATCACGAGTTTCCGCATTTTCGCCTAAAGCTTTTAAGCCACGGATGACTTGGTCGAACGTGTCCATGAGTGGCTTTACATTAGCGGCTGTAGCAATTGAAATTGAAGGTTGCTCTGTAAAGGTGCACACAAGTGAATTGATGATGTGGCGTTTGCGATCGTACCGTTCTTTTAATTTGTTTAATGCGCCTAATTAGTTGGCTTCAGTTATGCTTATATGTTTCAACAAGCTGGCGGCCTCTCCTCGTAGAAGTCATTTAAGGGACTGGAATTTTTTTACCGGGCTTAAACTACCTGAGTCGTGATTGGTACTAGAGAACAAATCATAAAATGATTGTCATTTAGTGTAGTCTCTCGAAAAAAGGTGATATGTTGATCTGTGGTAGCTTTATGTCGTGATGAGCTCCCGCATGAGCTACATTAAATGACCCATTTTTTAGTGTTGAACTGGAAGAGAATTCCTTTGCCCGAATCCATGTATTCAGCTTACTGATCGCTTCGTAATAGTTTTCCTCATATACATAGTTGGAATCTTCGTTTGGGTACGATAGAAAAATATTGTGTTCGATTGTTGTAAAATCTTGCATTAATTGTTCTTCAATCAGATTTGAGATATTTAATTATGTTGGTAAGGCGAGCTTTGTTGGTAGCGCCCTGTTTTTTTAAAGCAGCTATCTCTGCCATTTTATATTTATTTATTTATTTTATAAAGCAAGAGCTCATTCATAAAACAATGCTTAGCAAATGGTAAAGATAACATAATTTACATAAAAGTTGTCTATAAATGAGGAGTGTCTGATCAAAAGTCGCTATTTACATCTTACTTTTTGCTACTTACTTTTGATCATTTTTTTGTAGTAAATAGCTTGACCAAAATCAAGAATTTTGGGAATATTTTTCATAGAGAAATTGGCAATTTTTGGTCCATGCTGGAAATAGCCACTTTTGGTCTATTTCACTTAAAAAATTCTGCCCTGATAAAAAAAAAAAATATCATTTTGGAAAATGTAAATAGCGACTTTTGATCAGACCCTCCTCAAATATAGCTGACAAATTATCGATCTATTGACGATTAGAGCCGTGATTTTTGATTTTAGACAAAATGTTTGAGGTTGCTCGGCTTCAAAAAATGTCCACTATATCATATTTTAGTCGTTCTGCGAGCGCTGATGCTAATTTTTGGTCGTCGTTACAGCTTTATTTTATTCCGATAGTTAATGCTTTCTATATACTTCCAATCGTCAATTAGAAATAGATTCTAAAATAAGTTCTACGATGCGATACGAAAAATAGAAATATATTCTAAAATACGCTCTGCGATGTTAAGCGGATGCTTTCTGAGTTTCGTCGGTATTGTTCTGTTGTTAGCTCTACTCAAGTAATTTGAAAGAATATCCTTGTCCGCCTTCTCTTCTTCATAATGATCAATATTGTACAATTCAGCAAGTGCAATATCGCGAGGATGCTCAGCATGTCTTCCACGACTGCACCGCGGTTTATTATGCTTTGTGTTAGGTGGTGTCTGATAAATAGTAACCCAAGGACCCGGCACGTACTTCCCATTCCTTATTTGATTTGAAACAGCTTCTTGCCTACGTGTAGATGAATCCCTCGTAATAGTTGTACGTTCTAATTGTTCCTCTTCGTCAGAAATCTGAATGGGCCTAATTGCACATCCAGGCATGTAATGCCTAGTTTCATAAGGTTCTTCCGAAAATTGTATATTACCACGCTTAGCCCCATTAGCTTCTGGACTACACTTGCATTTTGATACGCCAACCTAACATTTCTTCTTATGTCTAAAGGGTCAGGCGTCCCACCGCTGAAATCATATCCCATCAAAATTTCATCCATTTTTTGAAGAAATCCTATTTGCTTTGCATAATTGCGTCTCTGAAATTCACGCAGTTTACGTAATATTCCTTCAGCTCCAAGCACCTCAACATATTTTGCAAGAAAATTAAATTAGTCTAATGTCAATCCTAATTCCTCAGCACCAGTTCCCTTTCCTCGTCAGTTAATGATGGCTATGCCTTTTCCATTATTTTTAGTTATTGATTGATTGATTGATTGCGATGTACGATCAAGCATTAAGCAAGTCTCCCGTATTATAAATGCGAATACCACACCACTATACCCATGTTGCAACACGACACCATAACTCTCCCTCACCAAGGAAATATGTACCATCATACTCAGCTTTTTTTCATGAAGCCAAACATAGCAATATTTGACCCCGTAAAGGAAGGCGCTACATCGATAACCACATAAGTCTAATAGTTGTGATATCCGCCCCTGGCCAGGCCGCTGTCGTAAACCTGTTTACATATAACAAGATCGAGAGATGGGAAAGGAATGTTAGCAACAAAGACTCAACCCGGTTCCAGACACCTATGTAGTTGATAGTTAGTAAATTTGTTAGTAATATACAATTTAAAGTTCATCTACTGCTCCAACCTGTAAGATGACACAATCACAACACAAATTTCTCTGGTGCCGCAAACTCTTTTTTCTGAAAAGCTGTAAACAACTATTATTACTCCTTCCACTATTTTTTCCATCGGCGGTTGTGAGGGGGGGAAGAGGCGGGTGAGATTTCGTTACATCATCATGTTTCCCATGCGGTCACTCAAATTTGTACTAACTGTAGGTAGTGATGCTTGACGTTGTTGTTGAAATCGTTGCGTCTCTGCTGTCTTTTTTTTTTTTTTTCTTTAAATATGATTCTTTATTTAAGCTATTAATAAGTTTACAATAAGATAAGGAAAGAATATTACAAAAAAACTTATTGCTTACTACTGTCCCAATAAGGAGCTCAAGTAATTTCATATCAATTATAATTAAACCATTTGCCAATTAGCCTTATTGTTAAAAGTTATCTAAACTTATTCATTATAATTTTGTAGGCATAAAAATAGCCGTAAAACATGCCATTTATCTAATTCATTTGAATTTAACTACTTAAAACTAAACTATACTACACATATAGTATACTAACAAAAATTAAAAATTTAGAACTATGATTTGTGTAGTGATTGCATTTAATTTCCTTGCAATCACCAATATTTCTCTTTCTGCGCATTGTATTTCTCGTTATCCATTTTGACAAATTCTGAACTAAACCTAAGATGGTTAAAATTACAGTTCAAAAATTTCGTTGGGTTGAGTCCCTTTTCGTTTGGTAGTCTTTGTCCAGGGTATTATCCATATCTACTGCTTCTACTTGCATTTCTATGGCTTTATGGTCACTTTCATAGAAAGTGTTTGTCCCGTGCTATTGGTTGCCACTCTTAAACGAGTATCTACAATTGCTAGATCTAAATAACTATTTGCTGCTGTAAATGTAGGCGCATCTGCCTGGAAGATTTGAAATCTGTATAGGACAGCATTGTTGATTTGCCATCGATTTAAATGAACTCCTTTGTTGTTGTTTGTACTATTACCCCACGTTGTGTGTCTCGCGTTCAGATCTCCTGCTATGATATAATAATTTCTTAAGTTAAGCAGGTCTAGTTCTTCGGAGATATGATTCCATTCGACTTCAAATTGTTGATCACTCAATACAATGTTACTTCCGGAACAATATAATGAAGAGACGTTGATCATACTTTAATTTAATTTTAATGATAGTTGATTCTATGCCCACACTATTTTGAAGTTTGTGGATTTTAATATGTTCGAATGTATAACTGTTTTTTATTATTATTGCAGTACCCCATCCAAGTAAATTTGTTAATCTATCTTGTCTTAATATGTTGTAATGTTTGAAAACTAAATGATGCTTGAATTTTAATTTGGTTTCGTTTAGTAATAAAATATCCGGATCGTGCTTATTGATAAAAAGAAGCAGGTTTAGACGTCTGGTAATGCTGACAATTGAATTTACGTTGAGAGCTATTACTTTGAGCTTCATAACTTATTAATAAGCATACGCAAAAGTTGTGAGATTTGCTCACTCTGTTGTTGGATAACTGCTGCCATTTTTTCCACTCTTGCTGTCAACTTTTGGACTGTTGATTGTTCATTGGTGCCTTGTTTTAAAACCTCTGCGTACGATCCGTGTTGCGAGTTTACTTTTATTGTTTCGGCCAGCTTGGGAAACGTTGAACGATTGTGTTTCTCGTTTATTTTTTCTTTTAGTCTTCTTAACGCGCTTTGATAAGTTGGACAGCCTTTAAACGATGCTGGATGTCCGGTTTTGTCACAGTTGACACAGTATATGCCACTTTTTTCAATTGTGTCTATAATTTGACACTCGCCTGGATTGTGTTGAGTGGAGCATTTAACACATCTGTATTCTAGGCAGCAATTCGTTGCTGCATGACCGTACCTTTGGCATTTGCAGCACTGCATAGTCCCTTCCTTCTTTTTCAGATTTTACCAGGATATCCTTTGATAGTTGAGCGACTTAATATTATAGAGTCGTGTCATGTCAGTATCTGGTGGGCACTGTATAATATAGAGTGGTAATTTGAATTGTTTTGCCACGGAGCGCTTGGTTTTAAGTTGGGCGACATTTGTAACTTTAATGCCCTGGTTTTCAATGCTTATTTTTAATTCCTCCATATTTTCGTCTTCGTTTAACCCTTTGAGGACAATGGTTTTTGGTTTTAGTTCCTTGGGCGTAAACGTGAAATAATTTGTATTGACTTCTTTGAAAATATTTTGCATTTTATTATAATTTTCAATGTTATTGAATGTTATGAGAAGAGAGTGTTTCTTGTCACTAACCCTTCTTATCCCAAAGCTGTCAATTTGGGCTCCTTTTACCAGTTGAAAAGTGTCTTTAATTTGCTGATTGTAAATGTGCAATGGTGGTGGTTTACTTGTTTTTAGCTCTTTGTAAGGGTTATTAATTTTGGGTGGAGTGACCATTTTTTCAGGTGTGAATTTAGTAGTTGCGTTTGCATTTTTTCGCTTGATGGCTCTTTTCACTGTTTCGAACTGGTTAGCCTCATCCGCTATATTTTCCACTTCTGTGTCATTATTCTCCATGATTGCTTGCAATCTATTGTTTATTAATAACTGCTCTTCGCTTGTAGCTTTGGTGTTTTGTTGGTGTTATATCAGTTTTTCCATGTTGGCAATTCGTTCTTTTAGTAACAAGTTCTCAGTTTCCAATTTTTTAATCTTGAAGCTCTTTGCTCGGGCGTTATTAGCGTTTGGCTTTACACTGTAGAATTTGGATTGCCTGAAATTTTGATCCGTTTTAAGTTATCCGGTCCTTTCATTACGCTATCCTCGTCATTATTGATGGTTGGTTGTTGTTGTTGTTGTTCATTATTATGTTGTGACACTATTAAAATAATTGTTTGATTTACATACATATAATGATTATAACCTTGTAAGTTTGTATGGTTTTGTTTGAATCATTCATTTTAAATGTTTTAGAATCAAATTCAATGTAAAATTAAATAAACAAAATATTAAACCTTTGTGAATAAGGATGACTAGTTGCCTTAGCGTCCTTATAGTTCACAGGTACCACGCGGTGAATTCAACAGATGCAGTGTGCTCAAAATGGTGAGCTTTCTAAAATTGTGAAGATTCTGCTCAATTTGACGAGTTTTTGAATGTAATGATGACTTGAAAAGCGTTTCCCAAGTTTAAATAAAAAAAACTGATGTAAAAACATCTGAGCCATCTGTTGAATATAATTTGAGTTAATTATAAATTATCATAGATACATGTAAACACAGCAATTATAAATAAACGCGACATAAGACTAGTCCAAATTGTTCATTTCTGGAAAATGTTTGTATATATGTCAGTGCGTATGGATTCCCTATAGAATAATGAGATTCTGGATTCAAAAGTTATATTATGTGGAGATGTGTCCCTCCTATTTGGTTACGATCGGATTAGGGAATCTCGATGTTCCCCTTTATTAAAGCTGACATACAAAATAAGTCACAATTATTAGACCAAACTTAGGAATCTGGACACTCTTATAAAAACGCAAATTTTTTTTTATTTTACTATACACATGCTAGTTAATTTCTGTCCCATATAATTATGAATAATATTTATACGAGTATGTTACAACATGAGAGGAAAATCACACTTTTTGCAATAATTTTCATCCAACATACTTTTTTGTATTTTATTATGTTATATTTTCATTATCATAATTTTGTAAATTAGTTTCTATTATTTATAATTTCCGTCAACAATAATTATCATATAAATTTCATCTTAAATATTATAATTTGTATATTTTGAATGTTATTTGTTATACGGCATCATTAACACATAAGTTTACAGTACAACAAATAGAACAATACATAATTAGTGGAAATGTGTGGTTAGACATAATAGGATAATGTGAAAATTAGAAAACTAATGTCTTGAAACATAACGAACAGTTTGAATTTAGCTGATTGTGTATAGAGCACAATCTATATATGAGAGAAATTAATTGAGAAATCGTATATTTGATATAAACTTAATCAACACAATGTTTCACAACTTTTTGTTTGATACGCAAATCCCAAAACACGGATTGATAAAAATAGTGCGTCAATTCAGTTCTAGAGCAGATGTGCACTAATACAAGTTACAATCATATTTATTACAAGTTAACTCATAATTGTTGATCTCAACTTTCAGAAATATTATTTAACTGCTTATCATATATTCGCGTTAATGATGTCACCTCCAATGTTTTATCTCATTTTATGTATCTTGGGATGAAAAACAAAAACAAAAAAACGGACAATAAATCGACTTTTTGCTGGGCGATGACATCTTTTGAACGCATTTATTTAAATAAAGAAAAACAACAACATTTTGTGCGATCTTTAATATTTGAGATTTTTATAGCGCACCATTCTAAAATAATTTCACACAAGTTCGTTCATTCAACTACGTTATATTGAACAACAACGAGTTTTTTTTTTAAAGATAGTATTTTGATAAAATATGTATAGAGCTATATACAAAATTTTAGTCATTCACTGAATTTAAAACAAAAATTTCATTGCAAAAGCTATATGTAAAAACGTTAACAAAATATTCACATAAACTTATGTAAATACTTAAAAGTGCTTACGTTCAAGTTTAGTAATGGCCATCATATTTACGTACATATATATTGTATCTGGATGTTTATTGTTTATATTTATTCATTCATGATATTGTATATGGATGGATTTATTTATGTTAAGTGTTATTCCATTATACAAAATATTTTTAATTGGAGTATACCTACACGCACTACACTAGCATTACTATGTATAACGTAGAGAGTTAAATAAAACTAGAAAAAAAAAACATTAAAGCAATAATCACTTTTTAAAAATATAAACAAAAAAAGCTTGGTGTGGGTGTGTTTCTAGTTTCAATTTGTATAGAAGTATTTTTTTTTGCACACTACTTTTAAATTACGATAAGTCATCGCTTAAAATAGGTGAAGGGTTCACCTACTGCTCTACAATATATTACATAGTCAACAATACTTAAAAAAAATAAAAACATGTTTATCAACTTAACATTAAAGTACAACAATTTATAATATGTTTTTAAACGCACACGCACCAACGTCATATTACTTTAATTATTCTGTCAATCAAATTTAATTACGTTATTAATTTAAAATACAAATCAATAAATCTTATTTTAATCTGATGTACATATCTTGTACAACAAATCTTTGCGTTCATTTTCCCGCAAATAAAATTCATCATTTCAATTAGTGTTGGTATTTTATAATTGAAGAAAATTTTGTAAATTACATAAATAAAAAATTTACACAATAACAAAAAGTCTTGCGTATCTGTTTGTTGTTTAATCAAGATGAAAAGCCAATTTTATTTTTTTTTGAATATAGCAAAATCATTAATTTGAAAATAAAACGAAAATAAAATTTTGATTGATTTTTTTTTTGTGTTCGTCCTGTCTGACATTTTGGGTATATCGCTATAAGCATCGTGTATATTGCTATTTTTGGATTTTTGTTTTTCGACGTAAAAATAAATAAAATTTCCTTTATCCCACTTTAAAGATGTAATTAATGTTTGCGCGAATTGGAAATTGTTTGGGGCAATGGAATATTTAAAGAGAAGCGAATCAAAATATTTTGAATGTACGAAAATAATTTATTTCTGTCAATGTCATACGAAAATTTCATGCTGGTAACTAATCTAAATTTTTAAGATCTAATTCTGGTTTGTAATTTACACAACATAGGCATTAGTATGAGTTTAGCTGTAGAAAATAACTTTTTAGCCTTGATAGATCTCGGCTTTTCGATACTAAGATTTTATAATCACAGAATCAGAAATTCGAAAATCTCTCTATCGAAATGACTATAGATGAATTTCTGGATTATTTCTTAATTAAGCTGACAAATCTGATTCATCATTGTTTTGTTTTACAACAACAATCTATCTGCGTACAAAACAAAAAGTTAAGCCCGAAGCCTAGGAGGTATTTAAAGAAAAAGTGCAGAACTTCAGCTTCATTATAATACCGGATTGTCTTCACTCGAAAAACCGATGAAGTTGTTTAAAACTTAAACTCCTGATTTTTATCTAACTAAAAAAGGATTTATGTTAGAAGTGTAATTTCCATATTGCTATATATCATTCTATTGTATTGTTTACTTATCATTCACTCTGTAACCTTACTTTCTACATGTACAACACATGTAAAAACTTTTGTATAAAATAAAATAATAATCCTGAATCATCCGAATTATAATTAACCAAAATACTTGTTTTTATTCAGATTCCATCAGGTTATGGGCCCAGGGATCGCTTGTGATTAAAAATTGAATTGTAGTTTTGGTGAATTTTTTTTTTTTTTTGTGAGACAAAATAAAAATAATAATCCGCAAATTAAAATCATGGCTGCCTCTACGGACAAGTACATCATTCCAAAATTGAATGGTGACAATTATTTTAATTTAAAGTTCCAGGTTGAAATGCTATTAAAGGAAAAATACGTATGGACAGCAATCATTGAGAAAGAACCATCTCCTGTTACCCCATTATGGAAGAAAGTAGATGAAAAGGCATTTTCTTCTCTTCTTGTCAAGTTTGAACAAAGATAAATGGATCGGAGCGATGACGAATGAAATAACCTCACTTCATGAAAACGACACAAGCAACCGCACATCTATTGGCTCTAAATGGGTTTACAAAATTAAATCCAATAAGATAGGCGATGTTTACAAAGCACGACTTGTTGCTCAAGGCTTCAGTCAAAAATTCGGAACTAACTACGACGAAGTTTTCGCTCCGGTGGCTCGGCAAGCCACACTAAAAATTTTGTTATTAATCGCAGGACACAGAAATTTGCCAATTTATCATCTTGATCCAAAAACAACTTTTCTAAATGGTAAATTGGATGAAACTATTTATATGAAGCAACCTCCAGGATTTGCGACTGAAGACAAGGAAGATCACGTGTGCTTTTTGAATAAAAGCCTCTACGGTTTGAAACAATCTGCTCGAGTGTGGAATCAGAAACTCCATCAGATTTTGACAAGCATGGGAATGAGACAAAGCAGCTTCGACGCTTGTCTATACACATACAAAAATTAGGATCGTTTGTTATATATGGTATTTGAGATGAAAAATGTCCTTTTCTTTGACTGACTGAAGTGCTGCTAATCGAGAGCGATTCTAGAATCCGCCCAGAGGACCCCGGAAGATACTTTTAAGGTTAACATTTCGACGACTGGTCGAAGCTTATTTACTAGACTAGTTTATGGCTTTAAATGGTGATGATCCGATTGTGACCTGTCATATATCACTATGGCATACACCCACTTGCTTGCGTCGCAAAACTTATATTTGGTTTAAAATTTATCTTCACATATTTGTCGTGGAATTCTCGGTTTTCGCGAAGTACATTTGTAACTTATTCCATGACGAATTAATTTCTGGAGGACTTCACCCTAACCTATTTTCCGTAGCAATAGATTTTGGAATAAAATTTGTATTCTTATAATTCGGCTACAACAAACCCAAAGGGTCAACAATTCTGCTGGCTTCATAGAGAAGGCTTTTTTCTTTCATCAATTTGTACATGAAACATGAAAGGATGTAACTGTGCTTTCCATCCTATACTTAGATCTGAAAAATAATAATCATTTGATGTTTAGTACCTTCGTTACCTTAATGATAATCATTTCATGCTTAGTATCTTCTACTATACCTACCAAGACATATCTGTGTTGCCCTAATCTTTAAATTATTTCAAGCAGACTTGATTGACTAGACCAAGTGTCAGATTGTCATTCAATGAAAGGATTGGGTTTGATAACTCTACTATGAGGTAAAATATGTTCCTTTTCAAACTAGCTCTCACTGAAAACTCTTCAATGAACTGATTATAAGCATAATTAAAGTTTACTCGCTTTTAAATATTTTCTCCAGTTATGATTTTGCCATCGGCTGCTCGTTTCGTAGCATCTTCCACTAATGATTTAAATGTCATCAAGAAAAATTGTGGAGACTATTTCCGTCCCTAACAATATCAGAAAAATTGAGTTCAGGGCAATTTTGTAATAGGTTGACGTTAACTTGGGCACAAGGCGTTAATGACGCAATCATATAAAGGATAACCAGCTTTATTGATATTCTCTTTGAGTTAAACCTTGATGTTACTTTGAGAATGGTTTCCTTATTCGATTTTCCATTTTTTGTATATAAGCCTCTTCCAATATCTTCGTTTTAACCCTAGTTTTTATACCAGTGCCTCCGTCACAAATGGTGCTTAGTGTTTAACAAACCACTACATGATCTAGTTGTCCCTCGATTATCAACTACGTGTATTACGCTGGGAGCGTGGGACTGTTGGAGTTGGGTATAGTGTATTGGGTTGTCGTGTAAATTGCATAGCGGCCTTGCGGAATGCTTGCGGAAGCAATAGCAACATTCCACCTGCACTCTACAGTGAAATACTGCATGACTTGCATTTTATTAATTGTCTGCAGTCTTTCACTACTAGCATTGTTTATGTATGTAATCACAAATTTTGCTTTAAAGAACAACCCCAAGTTACCCAATCTATTATGAGGACGAAGCTCATTCAGAATAATTTGCCTAAATAAGATAATTTAACATAAAATTCAATTCAATTCAATTCAAATGTATCCTTTATTATAATTAATATTTTAATTTACAAAGTTTACAATTAATTATAGGTTAAGCAAATTCATGCTTTTCAAATTTATTTTCTAATGATTATGCTATTTATTTTGTATTTTATTAAGAATATATTTCTTAAATTATTGTGTTATTTACTTATTTTATAATGAGAAGATATATAAGACGTTTATTTAAAATAGTTAATTTCGATTTACGATGGATGAGACTGTATAATTTAGTAATTTTGTTACATATTTCTATTGAATAGTTGAAATGATCTTTGTACTAACTCTTCTATGTAGAATCATACCCAGATATTTTACGGTATTTGACCATTCAACTGGTACACCATAAATCTGCAGAGAGTTGGGACCAGGAAGATTACGTGAGGCTGTTTTACGACTAAAGAAAATTGCTTGCGTTTTTTGTGGATTAATTTGTATACCCCATTAAGCAAAGTAAAGGGTTATTTTATCAATAGTCATTTGCAGATTATTCATTACTATATTCATGTCGGCAGAAGCGGAATAAATCGCAGTGTCGTTCGCATATTGGGCGAAGTGTACTTCTTTTGTGATTTGATGCTTAATATCAGATGTGAACAAATTTTATAAAAATGGCGAAAGTACTGACCCTTGCGGTATACCAGAGCCTACTCTATAAATAAGAGCCTCCACATTGACTGTATTTTTTACTAAGCTTAAAATAAAGTACATAAAATTTTTTCTTTACTATGAAACTATATGGGAAAACGATTGTTTTCATTTACATTTTTAGTCTACAAGAACTATGAGCTTTTATATTATTTTTATACGAAAATGTTCATAAAACATGTAATTTTATTTGATTGAAAAATCGAATCATGAAAGTGTTTATTTCTTAGTGAAAATCCTCTTGGAATATAAACTATTGCTAAACTTTTATGGAATGTTGTTGTTGTAAAATACGTCATAACATAAAATTTATAAACAATTATAACCATCTCTTTTTAGCCTCCTTCTAAAAGCATTGCCACATGACAAAAATCTGCCCGAATACAGATTCATATCATGTGGCAATGCTTTATTAACGACTTTTGTTTAAACCATAGATGTCGCATACAATTAAAAACATATAAAAAATTCAAATATGTGATCGAACCGGTCGGATCCTAAAATCGGTCTGATTTTTGATTCGGTTAAACATATTTTTGGTGGCTTCCCTCTATAGTAATAACTAAATTGTAATAATAATTAATTTAATATAATTTTTTTTATAAATTTACTAAAATTAAACCATTGCTATGAAAGAAATTATGTTAATATTACGTATAAAGTTTTCTTTCAAATCGTTTACTCAGCCCGAATCCCTGTTGTTTTTATTTGTGTGTTAAGTGACATCTAGGAATGGGAATAATAAGTAAGAGCTATTTTATTTTATACACCGCTCTCAAATGTTATGACAATTCAAATATTCTAAACAAAAACTTATTTTGGATGGGTCATTAATTTTTGGGAATAAAAATCGATGCCAAATATTAAACATGTTGTATTTATTTTCAGCTGTGACTTAATTTAAATAATATTTCTATTACTTGAGAAATAAATAAGGCATTTATATTACAGTTAATGTTTATTGGTTATGTCGTTTATTTGTGAATTTGTGATGCATAACAATCTGGGTTGATTTGATTTTTTTGATTTCTTCTCGCTCAATGCATATTATGATAATTTTTTCTCTTTGACTCTCTTTAATTTATTTTAATTTTGGCTGTTCAACGTATTGTCTTTTTTTTACCATTGATTTTAGTTGGAATAAGTGATGACGTCATTAAATAGAATATTCTCTTTTTAATACATATTGTTGTTGTTGTAGAACGTTTTTTAATTTAATTCCCTTATTTTCTTTTGATTATATCTGGAAAATGGGGAAGCTTGAGAAACTGTGCTTTAAATGAGTTAGTCATTGAGTTGTTTATTAGTGATTTCAGAAAAAATTATTTATCTAGGTTTAATTTTTAATTCATATTTTTTCGTCAATCGAAATCGCGTTTTTTCATACAAACTCTATGAAAATAAATTATTTTTTAGTGTTTCTATGTCCTTTATTTTAAGTTCATTTTTTACATGACGGCTCTATTCATATCAAGATGGTTCTGGGTATACCCACCAATATTGGTTGATTTATAGATTTTTCATTATTGACTGTGACATTGAAATACCGTTCGTTGAGAAATGATTTAATTATTCCAACTAAATATAGTGGATAATTATAATTAATCATTTTATTTCATAACCCATTATGCCACACTTTATCGAAAGCTTTCTCAATATCGAATAGAACAAGAGCAGTTGATATTTTTATGCTTAGTTGTTTTTTAACGAAGTTGCAAATTCTTAGCAACTGATGGTTTGTGCAATGCCCCTGTCGAAACCCAAATTGTTCGTTTGATATAATTGTGTTACTATCGCTAAAGTGTGTTAAGCGGCTTGTTATCCCGTCTAATCCAGGCGATTTAATTTTCTTGAGTGATGTAATGATTGGTGATATTTCTTTTGGTTTAACAATTTCCCTACCGGATATTGGATATTCAGATAAGTGATTTTGACCTATTGTATTGTTAACGGTATCATTGATATTTGCAGCGAAGTCGAGATTAATATATTCATTGACAAGGTGGATTTGAGCAAAGTGATCTGCAAATGCATTTGATTTTTCTGTGTCAGTGAGTAAAGTAATAGGGTTGTTTTGGGAATCGATGAATTGTAATGCATGTATTTTCTGCTTTCTCTTAGTAATTTCGTAAGTCGAAATGGTCTTTTCCTATGGTCAGTAGCTGATGTTAGAAATGAATTTCGAAAATCTTTCATTCCTTAGTTTATGTACCTCGCAATTAATTGTTCTCATAAGAAGATTAACAATATTTTTGATTCTTGGATCTCTTGTTCGCTGCCACTGCCTTCTGAATGAGTTTTTAGCTTTTATGATTTGTTTTAGTTCGTCTGGTATAGTTAGTATGCTATTATTTATTAGGGGTCTCTGCATTTTAGGTATAGCTACGTTTGCACTGTCTTTTATAATATTATTGAAGTTAACCAATGAGGTATCAATGTCATCTATAGTTGTTGCTGGCTTGTTTAGGTTATTTTTGGAGGTTAAGTCAATTTTATTATTGATTATGTGTCTATAAGTTAACCAATCAGCATTTTTAAAGTCTAAATTTTGGATTATATCATTTTTAGTTTGAATTTGTAACAAATTAACTTTAAATTTAACTGATAAATGATCTGAGCTTAGTTTGTTTAAAGTTTGTATATGAGAGGCCAATTCAATATGATTAAATAAAAGAATGTCAAGAGTTGATGGATGTCTAGATTTTTTAGAATACTGAGTTGGTTCAGACGGGTAAAGGATATCAAAATGTTTAATTAAAGATTCATCTTGGAGTATTTTTCCAGCCCGGTTTCCTCTAAAACAGTTCCAGTTTTGATTTGTTTGCGATCAAGTCGCATCCTATGAAAAAGGATTCACAATCTTAGTTAGTTTTTTGTAAATCCATTTTCAAAAGATCAAGCTTAGTTTTATCATTCGTTCCCGGGAAATATGCCGAAATGAAAGTGATATCGCCTTTAGTACTGAATACTTTAATACCAATGGCTTCAATAAGTTTTAGATTAAATGAGGGGAGTAATTTGTGCTTAATGGTTTTTTTAAATCCGATAAGTGTACCTCTAGTGTTGGGCTTACCTGGCCTATCTAAACGATATATATTGTAATCCGAATCATAAATATTGTCAGTATCTATTAACCAAGTTTCAGTTACGAGGCAAATATTAATATTACTATATTTAAGGAAGTCAAATAATTAAATAACTTTTGGTTTAATGCTTTGAGCATTCCATATAATTACATTGAGTGAAGCTAATTTATTTATCATTATACAAATATTTAATTGATAAATTTATGATGACGCGGAACTGTTCATCTTTCGTTTTGCAATTTGCCAATTGAGTTATGATATCATTAACGAGATTAGTTATTTCATTAATGAAAAACAAATTGTTATTACCTTCTATTGTTGATATTGCATTAGTAGTCGGTGTTTCTTGTGATGATTTTTGTGTTGAAAAAATGTTATTCCATGCAGTATGCATTGGCGTTTCTCTAGGTGGGTTTAATCCGGGGTAGAGCTGTTTATGGGGTAAATATGAATGCTTTGCTGCTTGCTTGTATAATTCGATTGATTGAAACTTCTTATATTAGCAGATTCCAAATTTCTAATTTTTCTGTTGATGTTAACGTTACTTTTAATTATTTTATATTTTTGTACCTCGGGACAGTCTTTTGAGTTGGCGGTATGGGAGCCATTACAGTTGGCACATTTATGGATAGTAGATGTACAACCTATGTTTGAGTGACAATCTCCACACTTCATGCACTTTAATTTTTTATGGCAATGAGAAGTGCCATGGCCGAAAATTTGGCATCGACGACACTTTGTTGGTTTAGTCGTATAATTTCTTGCGGAATGAATCGAAATTATAACATTATTTATTTGTTTAATATTATAAATTTGCTGTTTAGTTACTTTGTCTTTTTTAAATTTTATTATATGGTATTTAATTTTGGTTTTATCATCATTGTAATGAATTGGTGTAATGATGATTATTTCGTTGCTATTTATTTTATGGTAAGCTAGTCCAGTTTGGATTTCATCTGTTGTCAATATTCCCGGTATTCCGAAGACAATAAATTTTAGTGGTTTATCATTTACAGACTCAAATAAATAGTATTCTATTCCGTTTCCATCAAAAACCGTTGTAAATTTATTTTTATCTTCTACACTTAAGAAATTAATTTTAAGACTAATGCTAATTATTTTCATTTTAAAGTTAGTTATCTCACAATTGTTTAATAAATCGTGTATAGCGATAAGTGTTCAGTTTTGTATAATTATCGGCGGATCATTAAATTTGTGTTTTTTATCTTTGCTTTTTTTAATTACTGGTTCATCAGCAATTTCAGTAATTCCGTTAAATCTATTGTGGCTTTCAATATTTTCTGCATAAACAATATCATCGTCATCAAGCGACATTGTATTGTTTTTAATATTGGTTTCTTGTGTTTCAATAAGGCGGGGTTTATTTCCCATTTGAGTTCGTAACTTTTTCATGTTATTTTATTTTTTGAGTTTTAATACGTCAAGTTGTTCAGTAACGGATACTTTCCGTTTTTTAGTTAAGGAGGATGAAACATTATAGATTTCACACGACACATTTTACTTGTTTTTCACTTTTAAAGTCTATATAATGTTTTTTAATTAGCAAAAAAATACTAATTAATTCACTTGCACTGTTACACTATACAATTTTATTAATTTTTATTTTATTATTAATTATATAACCATAAAAAACGGCTTTATAGAACTACGCAAGATACAAAAGCCCAGCCATTAAAATTCATTAAATTTGTTCAATCAAATTACGCTGTTGTATAGCTTGGATGTATTTTTATATTTTCCAGGCGACTAATGATAACTGTGTACATTGGTTATACACCTTCAAACGATATTCCGGCCCCAAAGGTTGAATCATTCTCGAATTTGTACCTCATTTGTCTTGAATGTATCACATTCGTTTCGATACAGCACACGCCAACAGTTTAAGCCAGGCTCTTCGTCGGTTTCTGTTATATAGCGGAACGTACCGGTTGTAGCCAATTTACATTCAAAGACTCGAATGCATTAGTTCTTGCGTGAGTTTCTTGATGAATTTGTGTTAAAAACCGTTTGCATTATTTTACACTATTTTTTTCACTAAACTGTAAAAGATGTAAGTGTGGGTAAATTCAAAAAAAAAATTAACGAACGATTAATACATAATTAAAAAAAATTATTAGTAATAAATGAAAATATTTAAAATTTAATTTTATAAGATTTTATATCGATATTCAAAAAAACTTACTAACAAATTTATTTGTTCTATTCCTACTTGGAAAGCGTAAGCAAAATTTCGATAGCTTAAACTTACACTATTTTAGATTTAATTGTGGGTTGAGAAACGTTTAAATAACGACCTCAATTTTTTTTTTGTTTTTTTTTTATTTGGGAAAAGCAGGACCTGAAAAAAACGAAAGTGTTGAAGATTCCCCGAAATGTTTGAGTTGGTGGTTTCAATTTTTGCTAAATATTTCTAATATCAAGGCTTAATACATATTCTAGTTTTAATTAAACAACAATGGATGACAATACTTCACAATTCATGTCAAGGAAAAGTTTATTTTTAGAGAACTTTAAATTTGAATTGCGACTTCCAATTCATCCAAATATAAGCTAAATCTAGTAGTACTACGTATTTGTATTGATTGTTATGTTGTTTTTCAAGGCCAAATTTAAAATAATCACAACTAAATTGTATTGTTTGATGCTGTGAAAATATTTTCTTTATATTAGAATTTTTATTTTGTATGTGTAAAGCTGTCGACTTATGCAAACAAGATGGCTTTTTTATGAATACATAATTATTGAGCAATTATTATATTTTATTCAAGACCGCTGAAGTATTACAGTTGTCTTCACCACTATTTTTGCAATTTTATTGCAAATTTAATTTAAAACGCTTTGATGTTTATATCGGCTTGTTGTATTTACTGAGATATCCACGAGAAGTCGACCAATATGCCTAAGAAGGCTTAGACGTTGTAAAAATTGAAATAGGTGGCCATCAGACGAGTTCATTGGTCTCTTTTATAGGGAGATTATAGCACTCAAATTATTTGCCTGAATAATTCATGTCAAATAAATAAAATAACAATAATTGTCAGATTTTCACTGAAAATTATATACCACTTATTATATACCAATTATATACCGCTCGCTAAAGTAATTCCGTCAACAAACAATGAACGAACCAATTGTTGAATAAATTTCTTTCACACGATGAACGACTGCTTATTGAACAGTTTATTAATTGGAATATTAATCACCACCAATACTAACTGTTAAAATAAATTATTTAGGCGATCACGTTAAAGGACAGGTGCAATAATTCGGGTATCAACGTGAAATTATTGAATGGTGATGAAGTGATTTGGAAGGAAGTACTTCCAAATGCTGCGAAACAACTGAAAACCATTATTTCAGCATAAAACCTTAGTTCAGAGGTACTTTTATTTTAATGTTGTCAGACATTATGGGCAAACTCTTAAAATTATGATCATGTGATACATTAAAACTTCTTTAATTTAAGTTGCGAGATTGAGACGTAATAAAATTATATCTTTCAAAGTAGTCAAATTCTTAAACAATTTCAAGGATTTAGGATGTTTTGGTGTAATTTGAAAATTAGAAAATTTTCCGAATTTTAAGAATTTATTGAAATAAAGAGAGATTATTGAATTTTAAAATGCGTCTTAATTTAAATAATCAGAATTTTAGGTTTTTTTAAAGTGCACTGTTTCAAAAAAAAAAAAAAAAATATATTTTAAATTTTATTTTCATGTTTGCATCAAATGTTTCATTCATTTCTAATTTTTTCAATCGTTGGGCTTTTCGTTTCCTTTGTTTGAAAGTTTTTTGTTAATACTATTGAAAGGTTACATTGACAACTTTTTATTTTGGGAATTTTGGAATTTTGAGTTTTTGACTAGTTACGAGTTTGACTTATACCATGATTTTGATTGAGTCATGAATCGACTAGAAATGCGAACTGTATTGAGCTGTTTTTGGTAAGCAAATTGTTTTTTAAATATAATGTGACTTATTCATAAGTTGTAACATTCATACTTTCTAAATAATATTTCACTTCATTTTCCTGTAACTAGAGAAAATCTTGCTTAATTTTCTATTTTCAAGAAAATAAATTGGATTGGACCTTTTGGGAATTTTGTCTTTGGTGTTTGGAATTTTGGAATTCTGAATTTAGAATACTTTCTGTTTGGAATTTTTCATTTAGAATTTTTAGTTTTGGAAATGTCCATTCGGAGGGCATGTGTTTGTTTATAATATTTATCTAAATGCTTAAAATAATTTTGGTTAGTTGTTACCTCTAATAAATTAATATTTCAGCAGTTCCTTCATTATATTTATTGTTTCGTTGACGGATATGTTACAATACATGTTGGTGACGTCAAAAGATTGATGGATGCTAGTTTTTCATTCGGATGTATGGGCATATTGTGAAATTTACCAATAGACGAATAGGTGTATTCTGCTTGTGAATCTTGGAAAGCCCTTTAATCAATGGAGCTTTTGGTTTAATCATTTTATTTCTTAAAATTGGTTTTCGGTCTAGGAACCGTTTTGATTTGTTCAGGATGTTTTTAATAACTCTGTTATATTGTCCCGTAGGGTCGGTATCCAATTGCAAAATATTGTTGTTGTGTATGTATTCATCAAATTTTTAAGATGTATTCTGCCTTTATCGGCCTTTGTTACTATTGCATTGTTTAAACGTAATTTTTGATTTGTTTTATTTATCACGTTTATTTCGTTGACTACTATTAATGGTCTTATATTTGCTTGATGTTTTAGGTTTGTTTTTATTATGACGTTTTCTATTAACATTAAATGTTTGTTTTGTTGAGTTGGTTGTTATTTGGTATTAAATTGTACTTTAACCCCTTCTAAAGTAAGGTGATCACTTTATCTTCAAATATAATGTCGGTTTTACTGTGCAATCTTTCGTAAAATTGATGTTTTGTGGTGACTGTCTCTTCACTATTCTGTTTTTTGAAAATAAAACACAATTTATTAAAAAAATCATAAAATTATGGTTTCACAATTATTTATTTTATTAAAAAACTTTTTATTCCATATGTTAAAAATCACTTTCTTACAAGTGATATACAATTTTTCTATTTTATAGAATATCGGTTTCGGAATGTTAGTATTCCTTTATAATCCTAATTTTAACATGATCCAATTGGACTACAAACTCCCCTCTTTATGCATTTGAGATAGCATTGTGTTGGATTTTTAATATCAAATCATATATTGTGTTTGTGCGTGTGTTTATCTTATCGTTCGGGCAATCGGGCAATCTTTATGTTTATAAATTTCAAACTCTTCCAATCTATCCATAGTCGGACCTTTATTTAGCCTGTATAACACTTTTAAATTTGTGTGTATGTCAATGTATGTATGGAAGTTATCTGTCAAATGTTGAGCATAATTCGAAGTTATGTGTGGTTTATGTATTTCATTTGTGTGTTCTGTAAATCGTTTTGTGAATGAACGCCCAGTTTGACCGAAATAATACATATTACAATCGTTGCAGGTTAACTTGTAAATTCCTGTGTCTAAAACTTGGTGATTTCGTTGTGTTTTTAATCTCGCTTGCAATTTGTTGCAAGTTTTGAATGCTGTACTGTATCCGTGGTGACGCAATCTACGAGTATTAATAATATATGAAGTATTTTTGTTGTACTCGATAGATATATATTTGTGTTGTGGAGTTTCAATGTTGTGTAATGTGGTTAATAGTTGTTGTTCCTTCCTGCGTTTTATTTCATTATTTAAGCGATATATTAAATTCGTGTTGTACCCATTTCGTTTTCCTATGTATTTTATTGTATTGTATTCGTCATCGTAATTTGTGGTGTTCATTGATGACATTTAGGCGGTTCAACATATGACAATATGCCGACATTTTATGTTGTTGTGGATGATTAGATGAGTTGCATATAGTGTGATCCGTTTGTATACTTTTCCTATATATTTTGAAATTATGTGTTTGATTTATGTTTGCTATAGTTAAATCAAGGAAATTAATACTGTTGTTGTTTTCAATTTCAAATGTCAACTTTATTTTTGTGTTAACACTATTTATGTAGTTGTGCATTTTGTCGATTTGCTTTGTGACCCGTTGAATAATATTAATATATCATCAACATATCGTTTCCAATAAATCATATTATTTCTGTACTTGTTGTTGTTCATTATGCGACAATTTTCAAAATGGTTAAGGTAAATATTCGCCAATGTTCCTGATAATGGACTGCCCATGGGAAGCCCCTCGTGTTGTAAATAAAATTTTCCATTATGTTGAAAATAATTCTGTCTAGTGATTATTGATAACAATTCGGTTATTTGGATTGTTTTGCTGTCATCAATATTTGGTTTCTTGAAGATTGCTTTGGTTACACGTAATGTCACATCGATCGGAATATTGGAGTACATGTTCACTTTATCAAACGAAGCAAGTTTTGAACCACTTGGGATTTTTATAGATTGAATTCCGTCGACGAGTTCCATATTACTTTTGACGAAGAAATCATTTTCCAGGGGTGAGATGTTGTAACATCACTTTCGATTCGAATTCGATAGAGTTTATGTCTCTTGTTTCAAGAATAAAATTGTACTCTATTTCGCTTTTTGATTACGGTTTTTCTATTGCGATCTCGTTTTGTTTCGTACTTTTCCTTTCCTTCATATCGATAAAGTATCACTAAACAAAAATTTTAGTGATAAATAAGCTTGAATATAAGTAGAAATAGAATGTGGTTTTATTCAAGCAAGCTGAGATAGCAAGAAAAAAAAGCATAATTGAAAAACGGAATAGAGTACAATTTTATTCTTAAAACAAGAGACATAAACTCTATCGAATTCGATTGAAAGTGATGTTAGAACATCCCACCCCAGGTTTTTGTTATTCGTCAACCATTTGTTTATGTATTTTGCTATTTTATACGATGGCGATGTCGTGAAGTTAATGAGCGGCCTGATGGGTATATTATTTTTGTGGATTTTTGGCAAACCTGTTATAGGGGGTGCGGTTGGCCGGATCATTTTGCTGTTATATATTTACGTTTTGCTTAAAATGCTGGTGGATGTGCTTATAATAGCGTTTATTTGTATCAAATAACTTGATGTTGGATCAGATTTTAGTTCAACGATATTATTGCCTTGAATGTACTCGTCAATTTTGATGTTATAATCAGTTTTGTACATTATAACTGTGGTGTTACCCTTGTCGGCCTTAGTTAGGACAGCATCATGTGTTTGCAGGTTTTTCTTTATATCGCAGATGATTTGATTTGTGTATGTATACTGTTGTGTGATCGTACTGTTTTTTGATTCTTTAAGTAGTTCATTTACAATTAGCGTTCTGATATCGTCTTGGTGTTTTCTGTCTGTGGTTAATATCATGTTCTCGATGTTTAATAGATGTCTTCTCTGTTCCTTCAGGTTGTTCATCGGCTTAATATTATGCTTTAATCCTTTGTCCAATATGGCTGTTAAATAATTAAAAATGGAGAACTTTCAGAATTATAATATTAGTATATTCTTGTTTGTATTTGGTTTAATAAAATTGTTAATTCCTTTTTAATTTTTTTTTTCGTTTTTGTTTTAATTTTCTTTCCACTTTTTCGTCGAATAATCTTAAGATTTGTACGTATTGTAAATAATGAAAATGTTTTGAAATTTCTAGTTGTAAAAAATATATAACTATAGCTACTCGTATATAGCTAATTACTACACTGTCTCTTGCTACCGTTTGAATTTGGTTTACGATCCATCAATTTTACGTAGAAATAAGCCAGTCGAAATCCCCACGATTCATTTTATCAGCTTTAACATCAGGAGTGCCTTTGCGGTGTTTTCGAACTGTTCCATACGCTTAAATCCCTTTAGCAAGCAAATCTATTTGAAGTTGTTTTCAGTTAAAGAAATTGTCGAAATAAACTTTATGATGCTTGCCAACAATACTTCTTGTGAGAGTTATAATAACACCAATGCCCTAAATTTTTTTCGGTTTAATTATTCACTTTTCACGCAAAATTTCGAACTCGCACACATAGCCTGTTGAATCTGCACGAATTCACATTTTGTAGCCGCGCTTCACTGGTTTCAGTGGCATATATTAGCAAATGCTGCTTCTTCCTTTGAAACGATTCATCGATTCATCAATTGGTTGGTTTTCGTGTGGTTTCATTGATTGCAAGAATGTTTCACTCAATTTGGTCAGCGTTTGCTTAATCTTGTACAGTTTATCAAAACTTTGATCCTGCTTTCTTGGTTGCCTCTCATTATCATCCACATGTAGATTAGAAAGAAACCAAGCGAAACGATCGCTAATAATGACTGAGCTTATATAAGTATCACGAAGCTCAAGTTGTGAAGACCATAATTCTTTATAATTCGGCAGTTTCTTTATGCCCATAAGAATATTCAGACCGAGAAACGCTTTCTAACAGTAGTTTTTAACAGTAGTTGGTATAAATAATTTTTGATTACCCCCATTTTTTTTGTACCGTATACAAATTGGTTTGGAAGACAAGATGTTCTAGGAAATCCAAAGGATATAATTGTAAAAACACACCAAGAGGAAATTCAGCAGATTCATGTATATTTGGCCCTGATGATTCTGCAAATGGTTATTGTACAATGTAAAGTCAACATTTCCTCATCCTTCCTTTCTGGAAAAATAACAGGGTAAGTTTTGCTTGTTGCTATGATTGCCCCAAATCCGAAAATTATGTAATGAAACTGATTTTAAATTTTGCTACAAAAACTGAAAATGAACTAAACGAAAAAATTAAATCAAAAGAATTCTATAAATAACCATGAACTTGACAAGCTGCCAGAAGGGCCAGATGATATCTGAAGTTTTATAAATTGGATTTGAATTTATAAATTTTACTTAATCTGCATACACGGAAGTTGTGATTCATATAAAACGAGAGAACTAATTGATCAAAGATATAACAAATTTGAAATGGTTTTGAAAAATCATATTGCATCCACAACATATGATAGAGCTTCAGTAAATGTTAAATTTGGCAATGAATCGGAAGCTGAAATTATTCTATGTATGAACCACGGGTTACTCTTGGCGTTACAGATATTTTATATAAAAAATCATCCCGATTAGTGGAAGCAACAATACAAACTAATGAAGTCGATGAATCTGATTGTCTGATATGATGATGAATTCGGAAATGAAGAATATTATGAAGTTGAATATTCTGACGTTCCATTTCATTCCATGCATTAATTCAGTTCGCAATATTGTGCAGTTTCTCAAGCGTTCCCGTGTACGAAATACAATTTTACAGCAACATGTTAAGCAAAAGTTCAATGTTGAAATTGGACTAATTTTAGACTCTATAACTCGTTGGAATACGTTACTACTCATGATCTAACAATTTTTAAAGCTCATTGCATAAACAAGCACTGGATAATTTACAAAAATTAAAAATGCTCAAAGATATTTCTTTAATAATGCTTAAAGATATTTGTGCTGCTTTGTCACCCGTACAAGAGGCAGTGGAAGCTTTGGGGACGAAAAGACGCTACAATAATAACGGCCATTCCATGTTAGAACTTAGAAATATTAATTTAATAACTTTGGCGAAGTATTTAAAAGATCCAAAAACCAAATCACTCAATCGGGAGTTTCTCTGCCATATTAGTCAAAAACACAAATGCTTAATTATGGCAAGCGATTATTGGAAATATTGTTTCAAATAGAATTAGAAAGTTTGCTGGATAGCAATCCAGCAAACTTTCTAATTCTATTTGAAAGCTAGATGGTTTACTAGCCATCTTAAACGAAATATTTTTCATTATTACTACGGATATAAAATAGCTTACAAAGCGAACCAAAAAGTAGAATTTACTAAAAGTAGAAATTACTTGTTCTGATTGCCCGTCATTATAGGGCAAACCGATGGTTCATTTAAACAAAGATTCATTCAACATGTGAAAGACGTGGGAAAACCTAAGACGGATTGACGGTTTGCTTTACACATACATAAATGACAAAAAACACACATACATCAACTTCGACACTAATCTAACTGTACTGTACAGAATCAATAAGGGAGACTTCATGAATTGTATTGAGGAATTTGAAATTTATAAACACAGAAATAATTAAACAATAAAATAAATTCCATAAACAATAAAATTTATGATTTAATTTTAAATGACAAATTATCACTGTAATACTCATTTAAGTGAGAAACTGTAACGTAGTGACACACATTAGAGGATTAGGTTTTTGTAATAATACTTTATTCATCAGTAGTAGTCATTAATGTCATTATACAAAATGTACTTAACATTTAACATGCGTTGCTTCTTAATCTACACCACATGATGGGTGCGTTCCATAACACAATAAGTTATGTCACATCCCCCCGTTTCTGTTTTGAAGCGGGTTTACATAATTCATAATATTTACTTCATAATATTATTTTCAACCGAGCAAACGGCGCAGTGGTTAAAGCTGCGGCGGTTGAATCGGGATGTACCGGGTTCGAATCGCTATAGGGGCGGGGGATGCAAAAGGGATTTTTCATCATCTGATTATGATCGGTGTTGAAGATGAACACATGTATGACCTCGTGAGTGACCCAATGCGGAATCCATGGGCCTACCAACCTGTCATGTCAGCACTATAGGTTGGCATAAAGCAATGCATTGGGTATATATATATATATATATATATATATATATATATATATATATATATATATATATTAATGGTTATATATATATATATATATATATATATATATATATATATATATATATATATATTAATGGAATTTTTGTTTTAATAATAATATGTTTTATTGTTTTAAGTTTATAATTAATGAAACTGGAATAAGTTACATAAAAGCGACTTATTGTAATACACAACATTTAATTACAAAACGAAACTCTCACTTCAATGGCCCATCATGTCAAATAACGTTACTGAAAAATTTAATTTTTTTTGAATTTCTAATTTAAATGATTTTAATATATATTCTAAAACTTTTTGGAATTTTCCTCAAAATTATTTAAACTACGAGTATCATCAATAATTAACTTCGAAAATGAAGTCAATAAAGTAACTAAAAAAAAGCAAATTTTTAAAAATATTTTGAATTTTTGAATATTTCTGAATATTTTAAATATACCGAGTTTTAATTATTTAATTTGGGATTTGTTGAATTTTTCGATTTTAAACTATTTTTAAACTATTGGAGTTCATCGAAATGTATGAAAGCTTTCGGATTTCCGAAATTTTACGAATTTTTATTTTCAATTCTATCGGCAAGCTTATTTGCATATTTTTCACTTTTTCGAATTGATAGTTGTTAACGAAATGTAACGCAAATAATGTTATTTCGGCCAAATAAAAAAATGACGGTCATTTAAAAAAATGGAGAGCCCCTTGATCCCAAGGTTTAAATTTAAGAAAACAAGTTGTACCAATTTTCAAACTTCCAACTAAAAACAAAGTTAAATGGGTGTCACTTTATTGTTTATAATTTATTAGCATTTTTACGTAAACGATTTTATTAAATATATGAAAATTCGTTAAGAAACGTCAAAGATTTTTAAAATATGATGAGTTCCGGTTTTGCAGGGTTCCGGTTTTGAGTTTCGACTTTTGACATTTTGACTGGAGTTACTATAATGAACAAATATTATTTTATCTGGAAAAATAAACCCCGTAGCGAGAGATTCGCATGATCTTCTCTATTTGTATTACTTTTAATTTGTGATTGCCAATATGATCATCATTGTTCGTAGTTAAATAAACATTTTCGGTTGTAGGTGAACTTGTGAATTTCTGATCTCTTAAGCCATTGAAACGTAAAATTAATGATCTTTGGCAATTATTTAAGTTTGCCCGATTAGTGGGAAATTAGAAAAAGTGAGTATGGTACATCTAATGGTTCCGTCCATTTTAATTAAGTTAGTTTCCTCACCAATTATATTTAATTGTAATCTGAATTCAATTTACAAGTTCAATTTCAGCTAGATATTATAAAAATGTCTATAATAATTTGACACATTTTCTCAAATACAAGTTTAAGTACACAACGTTTTAAATACACAATAAAGCTATAAAGTATTTCAATGTTAAATTGATAGCGCCATCAATTAATTTTTTTTTTCTTTGTATTTCCCCTCGTATGTACACTCGTATGTACAAACAAAATAAAAACTAACATTTAATTAAAGACAATAATAACAAAATAATAACAGCAATAAAAAAATAAAAATGAAACAAAATGAAATAAAATAAATATTATGTTGATAATCAAGCAAATGAAGACAAAATTATTTGTTGATTTATGTAATTAACATGTACGTTTAGTGGCAAAATAAATAAAACAAAATTTTGAACATAAAATGACGCCCGATATGCGAAATTTTTTCGTCAATTTATTTATGGGAGAGTACATAAATACTTAGCACGAAAATGATAAAAATATAAACCCAAGGCGTTAATAAATTGGTATTGTTATGTACACAAAAATTATGTTACAACGAGATCTATAATTGTGATTTATTGATTATTATTATATTGTATCGTCTCGTAATGAAAATTGGATTCGTATATCGAATATTATTACTGTTATTATGTCGAATGTCGGTTAAAGATAAAAGTGATGATCTTTAAAAAAAATGGAAAATATGGTTAAAACATAAATAATTCATTATAAATAAATTACATTGTTAGAGGTGTGCATGTGTGGTCTCTGCCCTAAGAAAATGAGAAATAAATGATTTATATGAAATTGAAGAAGCCAATTATTTTTTTTGTGTTCTTCTTAATACTTTTCATTCTTGTTAATCGACTCGGTGATGATATCATTATATCCACCTTGAGAATATATCACAACATTTTATTATTATTATCTTTTCTATAAACCAAGCTAGAGTTTAAATTGGTAAACTAGTTTTTTTTCTATATTATAATACATATTTGCTTATTGTAAATTAAAAAGTGAGGTTTGATTCATTAAGAACTAAGATGTGCGTGCGTGTGTGTTGTCACACTATATTATTTATTTATCCATTTAGATAGCAGAGACAAAAGGAAGTCATTTGTTAGTGATTTTGTGACGGGAAGTTTCTCTGATTCAGATGCGAAAGTTATGTTTGTTATTTTATATTTTGTTTATTTAATTAATGTTAATGTATGTATATAGGATTTCAAAAAAAACGTAAATCTTTATATGGATCTTTGTGTGATTTATTAACTGAAAACAAAATGAAAAGAAAATACATAAAAGTCGTTAATCAAATAAATAGGTTGTGAAAAATATACAAGTAAACGCCGCTTCAATTAGAATTCATGGCGCTAAACCACATAATAAGATATTGATAGATATATAACACAACTTAGACGTCACAACACCAATACATCGTTGTTTGAACTCCTGTGTCTGTCTTTTTGTTCGGCTACAAAATAGAAAATTTCACCATTACAGTATTTTCCAAGATTTTTAAAGTTGACGTTTGAAAATTTAAAATCTAAATTTCGAGCTCGATGAAATATTCGTAAATATTTGAATTGCCATCTAAATGTACCCCAAACCCCAAATTGTAAGCAGTTATTAAATTCGAAATTCAATACTATTCGTAATTAAATTATTAGTTTTAATTCGGTCTAAAAAGACCTAAGTATTAAAATCCTGTCAATAATGATCAAAAATTTGGTTGGTCCAAAACCACTTTTCTCGACGTTTTGAAAGTCCCTGAGTCTAAAAAAGCAAAAAAAAAAAAACGTCCGCCCGTGTGTCTGGATGTTTCTTGGTCTGTACCCATGATATCTCGAAAACGGCTTGTTCGATTTAGAATTACTTCGGTCTAAAGTAGTGCTTCTGTAGCAAAGGAAAATAGCAAGCCACTAAACGCCTAAAAAGACCAAAGTATTAAAATCCAGTCAAAAATTATCAAACATTTGGTTGGTACAAAACAACTTTTCTCGACGTTTCGAAAGTCCGTGAGTCTAAAAAACAAAAAAAAAATGTCCGTCTGTCTGTCTGGATGTCTCTATGTCTGTACCCATGGTATCTCGAGAACGGCTTGTTCGATTTAGAATTTTTTTCCCCAAATTCGTTCCTATGGTCAAGGCGGAGATTTGAAAGGCTTTTGGAATCTGTGTGTCAAGAGAGTCGGGTAACTGCCACACGAATTGACCCAAAATACCTTGTTATAGAAATATTTACCAAATATTTTATATATGCTGGTTTGAATATTGAGTTGGGCATTGAGTTTGGGTTTGAGTTGAAGGGTCAATCTGCACATTGAATTAAAGTTGAGTTGGGCTTAAGTTGGGATTGGATTAAGATATAGTGAGCAGTTAGCTAATTTTTATATATGCTGGTTTGAGGATTGATAATAAAACAACTTACGTTATTTTTAAATAATTTGAATTGAAAAAAATTTTTCCTTATAGTAACAATATTTTTAAAAAAAAATTTTTAGAAGATCGATTTCGGATTGACTCCTTCTTCGGTTCTTTTTTAACAACTATCAACTAACTATATCTAAGATAGTTGTTAAAAAAGAACCGAAGAAGAAGGAGTGTCCATAGTCAGTCCATAGTATCCTGTCAATAATGATGAAAAATTTGGTTGGTCCAAAACCACTTTTCTCGACGTTTTGAAAGTCCCTGAGTCTAAAAAAGCAAAAAAAAAAAACGTCCGCCCGTGTGTCTGGATGTTTCTTGGTCTGTACCCATGATATCTCGAAAACGGCTTGTTCGATTTAGAATTACTTCGGTCTAAAGTAGTGCTTCTGTAGCAAAGGAAAATAGCAAGCCACTAAACGCCTAAAAAGACCAAAGTATTAAAATCCAGTCAAAAATTATCAAACATTTGGTTGGTACAAAACAACTTTTCTCGACGTTTCGAAAGTCCTTGAGTCTAAAAAAGAAAAAAAAAATGTCCGTCTGTCTGTCTGGATGTCTGTATGTCTGTACCCATGGTATCTCGAGAACGGCTTGTTCGATTTAGAATTTTTTTCCCCAAATTCGTTCCTATGGTCAAGGCGGAGATTTGAAAGGCTTTTGGAATCTGTGTGTCAAGAGAGTCGGGTAACTGCCACACGAATTGACCCAAAATACCTTGTTATAGAAATATTTACCAAATATTTTATATATGCTGGTTTGAATATTGAGTTGGGCATTGAGTTTGGGTTTGAGTTGAAGGGTCAATCTGCACATTGAATTAAAGTTGAGTTGGGCTTAAGTTGGGATTGGATTAAGATATAGTGAGCAGTTAGCTAATTTTTATATATGCTGGTTTGAGGATTGATAATAAAACAACTTACGTTATTTTTGAATAATTTGAATTGAAAAAAATTTTTCCTTATAGTAACAATATTTTTAAAAAAAATTTTTAGAAGATCGATTTCGGATTGACTCCTTCTTCGGTTCTTTTTTAACAACTATCAACTAACTATATCTAAGATAGTTGTTAAAAAAGAACCGAAGAAGGAGTCAATCCGAAATCGATCTTCTAAAAAATTTTTTTTAAAAATATTGTTACTATAAGGAAAAATTATTTTCAATTAAAATTATTTAAAAATAACGTAAGTTGTTTTATTATAAATTTATAAGTGTCAAAATATACACAAGCAATATGGATATACACCATTATAACGCATTGAGGATTGAATTGAAAAAGAGTTTGCGTTTCTGTAGAGGGTTGAATTGGGGGTCGTTTGCGGATTGAATTAGGGTTGAGTTGGGCTTGGATTAATGTTTAATGAGCAGTTGAGCAATCTATATAAGTGAGTGTTTGTATGTATGTACAACATACATATGTGTATGATTTTTAGATTAAGTTATGGGGTCTGGGCAAGTATAAGGGAACTTGCCTATTTCTCAACCAATTGTGCATTGGAAATGGGATTCTAAAATGAATTTTGGAAGAAGTTTTTGAATATGGCCAAGAACAATGGAACTTCCCTATTTGTCAACCGATAATGATGAAATTCGGCGTGTGCGTTGGAAATGGGATTTTAAAATGATTTTTGAATTGAATTAATGAAGACCGAAGTTCTGATCACCTTATGAGGTTTCAGCCCTTTATATTTTTTTAAAGTATAAATACTCAGTTCATATGTTGATTTCAATCAGCGCAGACGTGTTTATAAAAATTTAAAAAAAAAAAAAATATTTTTTTTTTTTTTATGTATATATCAAAAATTTCAATTTTTCTTCTTCAAAGGAAGAATCTAATTAAACTCTTACAAGTATATATATTTTGTTAGTGGACAGTTAGAGCTTCGCTCAAAGTTGTCCAAGGTTGCTTCAAAGAACAGATCTGACGACAGCGCTCTATATTTTGTTTCTTTTCCAAAAAGTACTACATTAAGTCACTTAAGAAATCACAAATATATTGACTTACCTCACAAAAAACCGGAGCGACTCACCCAATGTTTTAATTGCTTCATGTTGGGTCACACATCTTCAAATTGCAACATAATACCAAAGTGTAAATTTGGCAGCCTTACACACCTGGATGATGCAGATTGTCCGATCAAAGAAACCGTATCTCAATATAAGTGTGCCAATTGCAGTGGAAATCAGACAGCCAATTCAGTGTTATGTCCAAAGCGTAATGAATTTCTGCGACTTAGGGATCTTGCCAACCAAAAATATCTTCATAAATATACGAATGAATTTCATGTTTCATCTCATAATTTCCCTGCATTGGCTGGAAAGGCTCCCGTGAACTCAAACTTCGACCAGCCTAATATTATCAGTTCATCTCCATCACAACAACCAATGTCCAGTTTATTCATCAATATTCCATCACCATCTTACCAACAGGCTGCCGGAAATGTAAGTGGTAATATAATATATAGTAAAAAAAGTGTAATGAATGGCCTCAGGAGGTGTCAAAGCCCAGCTGAACAAGTTCAAGTTATTTTAGAGACTGCCATTAAATATGTCTGTAAATAATAATCTAAAAGTTTCTATTTGGAACGCTCATAGCGTCAACCATAAAAAACACGAGCTTATTTATTTTCTCGACAAATACGATATAGATGTTATGCTAATCACAGAAACCTTTTTAAAACCGGGGGATTCTTTTAATATCCCTCGATTTCAGATGTATAGAAATGATCGTTCAAACACTCAGTTCTCTCTATATTAGCATTGCAAAGTATAGAAAATATATCTATTCTGGTATCCACGCCCAATTTAACATTAAAAATTAGTTGCTGTTATGTTCCGTATTCAAACCATCCAAACTTCAGAAGTGATCTTAGTAGGCTTACCAATTCTAACTCACCTTATTTACTTGGAGGAGATTTTAATTGTCGTCATTCCTATTGGAATTGTAGTAGATCGAACAAGGGTGGACGTATTCTCTACGATTTCCTAATGTCCAGGTCAAATTGCGTCTTACATTTCCCCAACTTCCATCGTTCTAATGGGTTCAATAGCACACTAGATTTTTATTTAGCTAGCCCCTCGTGCCCCGTTGGCTTCGTTGTAACAAAAAATGAGATGAACTCTGACCATCTCCCTGTTCTGTGTTTCATCAATACAGAAACTTTGCACTCAATCGCGACTGCAAAGACATATAACTACAAACTAGCAGATTAGTCTTCTTTTAGAAACTTTATTGAGATAAATGCTATACCAATTGATTTTGAAGACCGTGAACTAAATACAAATAAAATTGATGAATTCATAAATCAATTCACAGATTGTATTCAACAAGCGGCAGATATCTCTGTTCCCACTACATCTTCATCATCTAAGTATCAACTTATACTCTCGGATGAAGTGTTATCTTTAATCAAACTGCGCAATGTTAGGCGGAGACAATAGATGAGAAAACGTGACCCGTTCTTCAAGAATATCGTAAAACTATTAAATCAGGTTATAAGGCAAAAAATATAAGAAATAGTTAACGTTAAATGGCAACATAAACTTGAATGTCTCGTCAAATGGTACTGTGTTAGGGGATTGCATTGGAATTAAGTTTGAGGTTGGGTTGGAGATTTATTTAGAGGTTTTGATTTTTTTGTCTTGAAGGTTGAAATCGAACTTAACTTAATTTGTTTAGAATTGAGTTCATGTGCACATACAATTTATTGAGCCTTGCTGATTTGAAGATTGAGTTGGGCGTTGAATTTTGTGATAGTTGAGTATTGGATGTTATTCGGGATTGAGCTTGGTTATGTAATTTAAGTAATGTAGTTTTTGTAGCGGTAGATTTAAAGACTGAATTGAGCCTTGGGCTTGGAATATAGTTGAGGGGAAGGGTCTTGAAGTGTGGTTGATTTGGAGTATCAAGTTGGATATAAGTTTAGGGTAAGTGCCAGGTTTATTTTGAAATTTATTTAGATTAAAATTAGGGTTGAGTTGGAAGTAAGCTTGAGTTGAGTTAATTTATTTTTAGCATAGATTTTTCGAACCACGTTGAGTGTGGGGCTGACCTGGGGGCTGAGTTTGGATCGAGTTAGAGATTGAGTTGGGGTTGATGGCGTCAATTAGATGGGAATTTATTTAGAGGTTGAGTTAAAATTTGATATGACAGTTAGAATGAATTGCTTAGAATTGAATTCATGCTTGGAAGTTGGTTTGTAGTCGAGTAAAGTGTTCAATTGAGGTTAAGTTGGTTTAGTTAGGTATTTTTCAGGTGTTTGAGACCATGGTTGAGTTGGCGGTTAGATTAAGTTAAGATTTTCAGCCATGTTTTAGATATTAAACTGAGCATTGGGCTTGGTTTTGTGTTAAGGGTTGAATTGGTAATTGAGTAGGGGTTGATTTTGGATTTAGTACGGGGTTGGTTTGAGTTTAAATTGGTTATTTGACAACGTTTGAGTTTAAATTGGATCTTGTGTCGGATTGATGGTTTTGTTGTGGATTGCGTTAAGGCTAAATCTGAGGTTAAGTTAGAAATTGAGTTGGTGGTTACTTATGATTGATTTGGGAGTTTAGTTGGAGTTTAAATTAAATTGACTTGAAATGAGTCCCCATATATGTACATGTAATTTTTCGGACTGAATCCTGATCACCTCGCTGGGTTTCAACCCTGAAAGTTTGTGTTATAGCATATTATGTTTGCAGGCTGAACTTTGTAAAAAAAGTTACAAATAATGCATGAGACTTCAAGCAAATAATTTATAATTCGAACACAATTGGTAAAATGGAAAACAAATTTAAACATCGAAGAGCTGTAACTATCGTGACAATATTTGGAGCGATTGATTACTTCTACATATTTCATAGAAAATTCTGTTTTAGGCCACAAGCTCCTTGCAAAAAATCTTAAATTCGTAATATTGTGAGCTGATATCTGTAAGAATAGGTTTGTGGGCCTGTAATTGTTGTGCTAATTTGATGAAATTCCATTTTAAATATTGATGAGGTTTGCCAGTGACTTGGTTCAAATACTAATTAAAAATTATATTCTTTTCTGTAAGCAAAGTAACTATCCGATGTTCGCGAATACTGCGTTAGTATAAACAGTCTTCTGAAATCTTTCTTTTCAACACCGACACAATTAATAAATGCTCCAAATGTTTTACTGGAGAGCACTTCGTAAACCTAATATATTTTGTTTTTCGCTGGCGCTATGATTTTTTCATCACCCGCCGAGAATCGAACCCGGAACCTTTGGAGCTTAAAGCAGGCATGCTAACAACTGTGCCTCCGGGGCGGCGGTGTAATTCTCCTTAGGTGTTTTGTTACTTAATTCGAATGCTTTTAATGCACAAATAATTAATAACTTAAAATTGAATCAATAAACTGTAAACTGTTAACTGTTATCTATAGAAGCTTTATCCGACCATGAGTAGAGTATTACTGTCAAGTTTAATCGGAAATCTTTTAGAACTCTACTCCTGAGGAGCTATTTCACCTTCATAAATATTTACAATCTTCTTAAATAAACCAGTCCATCTTACAAAAAAAAAATTAAGTTAATGATAACAATAAACGTCTCTATAGTTATCAGTTCACAATTTATAGTCAAAAAAAAAAAATCCCTAATACTTGTTCAAAAAATTCGTAACCCCGCATACTTTTCGTTTGTTGGATTCTCAATTCTTACATTATCTCCATTTATACTACTTTCAAATAAATGGGTCAATGAAATACCCAGTGCATTATCAAATTTAATAAACCATCAAGAAGACAATTTAAATAACAAACATTTTTTTTTGTGTCGTTTCAGAATACCAAAGCTTTACTTTTCCACAGAAAATTATAAGTAAGTAAAAGTTTATTGTACTATATTCAAATCGTTATAATTTAGATTCGAACGTTAATCAGTATTTAACTACCGTTTACAGTTTAATCAATTAAAAATGTTAAAAAAATTCGTGTTCACACCATATTTGCATTAATTGACATAATTAACAAGTAATTAATTATCAATCAGCGCAATAAAAAAAACAAATTGATATTGTTAAACAATTCAGCAATAAGTCATTTAGTATGCATTCCACATTCATAAGATAATAAATACTTGAGCGAAATTATTATTACAATACATCATTAAAATATATAAGATACGCGGAATGTTATGATCATGATCAAGGAAATACGATACAAGAGTGACAAAATACATTTTGTGATTAAAAAAAAAATTATCTCATCATTTTCAATTGTCATACACACAGTATATGTATTACGTTATTTACTAATTGATTTTATTGTGTAATTATTTATTGCACATGTCATTATTTGAATGGCTAACACGCGATATTTCAATATACATATAATGTATACAATAATAGCGTGCATACCATAATGGTTATTGTTTGTTGATCAATATAATAAAAATGTATAGTTTATTGATGCAATTTGATTAAAATATTAGATTGAGTTACGATAAATAATTGAACTGTCCAGAGGCTTATTTACATTATTTACCAATGAATACAATTAATTTTACAAAAGGATTAAATGTCAAATAATTGTGTATAATTAATGACACAGTTAAATTATAGTACATACCGGATTTGTCATCGAGTTTCTTAATATGCTGCGTTCTTGGGTTTGATTCTCACTGTGATTAAAACCGTTCATTGGGTTGATGTTGATTTATATGTTATATGTATGGTTCGACCAATTGTTTTTTGTGTGTTGTACCGGATTGAAAATGCTACGTTAATCACACATTTGCATATCCTTTATTGCTAGATACTTCACACAAGTCCAATCAAAATTTGTGTTTAATTGTAAAAGATACAAAAAAATTTATTTGTATTCACTTTAAAATGTTTGCCTTAAAACAATGAAAGTTTATATTTATGCCATAGAACTTGTAGACTTACTGAATAGCGTTTTTGCAATAAAATGCACACTTAGTTTTGTGCCATAAAACTCCTGGACAATAGCCCATCGATTGTGTCAACAAAGTTCAAGTTCACGGTTTTACCTTAAAATTTTTGCTGTTATGATTTTTTTAATATAATTGTATTTTATATATATGCCATAAAACTTATGGGCTTACAGCCACGCGATTTTGCAATAAAGTTCAAGGTAGGTTTTCTGCCATAATGCAGGGCTATAGCACATTGGTTGTGTCAATAATGTTCAACTTAACGTTTTCACCTTAAAACTTAGTTCTGTTGTGTTTTTTTTAATAAAATTTTATTTTATTTCTGTGCCATAAAATTCTTTAATTAATCCATCTAATTGTGGAACTAAATCGTTTTGATAATTTTGATAAAACATGTGAGCTATTCTCGGGTAATTTTTCCAATAATGTTCAATTTAACGTTTATGATTGATTGACTGATTGATTGCGATGTACGATCAAGCATTAAGCAAGTCTCCCGTATTATAAATGCGAATATACCACACCACTATACCCCATGTTACACAACACGACACACACACACACCATTATTCATGAAGCCCAAAACTCCGTAAAGAAAGACGCCACATCGATAACCACCACATAAGTCTAATAGTGTGATATCCGCCGCTGGCCAGGCCGCCGTCGTACACCTTTTTACATATAGCAAGATCGAGGGATGGGAAAGGAATGTTAGCAAGAAAGACTCAACCCAGTTCCAGACACCTAAGTAGTTGATAGTTAGTAAATATTTGTTAGTAATATATTTTTTTAGTAGTTTATAGGCACAAGACAATAATACAATTTTAAAGTTCATCTACTGTTCCAACCTGTAAGGAAGACACAATTAACAATACAAATTTCCTGGTGCCGCAAACTCTTTTTTATGAAAAGCTGTAAACAACTATTATTATTCCCTCCACCATTTTTTCCATCGGCGGTTTTGAGGGGGGGGGGGGGGGTGCGAGATTTCGTTCCATCATCATGTTCCCATTCGGTCACCCAAATTTGTACTCTGTACAACTGTAGGTAGTGTTGCTTGACGTTGTTGTTGAAATCGTTGCCTCTCTTCTGTCCCTGCTAAACGCCCCCTAATGTTCAATTTAACGTTTATGTTAGCAAATTCTTGGCCTTTGGGTTTTCTTGTCTTGCAACACAATCCAAATTTATATCTTTGCCATAAAATATAATAGCAGTAAAACATGTAAGCTCAGTTAATTTGCCCAATAATGTTTAATTTCATATTTTTGCTATAAAATTCGATTGTGTTTGTTTACTCTAGAAAATTCAATAAATTCGTATGCCATTAATTTATGGGCACACGTAAATTTTTTCAATAAAATTCAATTTTGTGCAATGTTGCTAAACGTTGCTAAAACTCGTTGTTATTGTGTTTGTCTTCTCAATAAAATTGTATTTTGGTTTTTTTGCCATAAAATTCGCGGGCTTAATATCTACTTGCTTTTTTTAAGAAAATTGTAGTTATAGTTTTTGCCGTAACACTCGATGGGCCATTTTGTTAGTGTAAAGCTCGTATTTTTTCAATAAAATTCCATCTTAAGAATTTGCCATAAAATTTTCGTGCCCTAAAACTACACTTTTTTCAATAAAATACGATTTTCGGTTTATGACATAAAAGATGTATAGCCAATGTATATGAAACCCGTTTCATATTTTCACCGCCACAAAACATGTCAGCTATGTGTGTGTTTTTGTGTTTTTTGCAAAAAAAATTCATCTGTAAAACTCAATTTTATGTTAGTGCCATAAATCTCGTGGACCCTTAGCCATTTGCTGTTTTAATAAAATTTAATTTTGAATTTTTGCCATAAAACTCATTATTATTATGCTTTCCAATAACATTCTATTATATATTTTTGCTCTAAAACTGACCTGGACCTAAAGAAGATTTTTTCATTAATTTTTAGTTTTTTTTTTCCAAAAAGTTGATGTTTATGTTTCTGCTAAGCATTAAAACATTCGAGCTAAAGCGCATGGCCCTTGCGTTTGTCTAAAATAAAATTATAAATTTTGATATTATTTGTGTGCCATAAAACTAGATTTTTTCAGTCAAATTTAGGTTTGTGCCATAAAACATATATGTGTAGTGCAAGTGGCTTTAACTCTCGTTTTTTTTCAATTCAATTCAATTTCACATTTTTGACAAAACGGTTGAGCTATTCTGATGTTGTTTTCCGAATAATTATTTAAATTATCATTTTAGCCATAAAATTTGTGATATTTAGCCCTTGCATTTTATTAATAATATCAAATTTACCATAAAACATGTAGGCATTGAAACACTTTAGCTATGTCTCGGTAATTTTTCCGATAGTAGGTATGCAATTTAAGGTTTTTACCATAAACATTTTTTATAAAAATTTCAATTTTTTGCCCTTGCTATAAACACGTGAATTTTTTCAATGAAACTCTATTTTATTTTCTTCCATACACCTGATGGGTCAATAAAACTCGATTATGTTTATTTTCTCAATAAAATTTTATTTCATTTCTATGCCATAAAGTTCGTGAGCTAATCCATACGCTGAATTTTATTTTTCTGCCACAAAACTCGTCGACCACTCGTAAATTTTTTAAAATAAATTTAAATTTCCTGTTTTTCCTATAAAATTGAAATTTTGATTTTACCATTAAACACATACAGTCCAAGTGGGCTATTAGCTCTTAGCTTTTTTAATTCAATTTCACATCATATGTTTACCCTAAAGAGCTCAGATGATTTTGCTAATATTTAGTACTCAATTTTACATGTTTTTTATAAAATTCATTAGTTTAGGATTTTTGTGTGTGCCATAACATGTGAATTTTTTCTAGAAAACTCGATTTTACATTTTGCCTTAAAACTTAACTTGCTATTGGGTTTGTTCTCTCAATAAAATTTTATATTTTATCTGTACCATTAAATTTCTGAGGTAATCTGTCTAGGTTTTCAAGCAAATTTTATTTTAGGATTTTGCCAAAAAAAACTCGGTCGGTTATCGTGTAACGCTCGTGATTTTTTCAATAAAATTCATTTTCATGTTTTTTCCATACAAATGTCCAGCTGTAATCCAAGAGATTTTCTAAAATTCTATTTTAGATTTTTGCCAGTTAAGACATTTAGCCCAAGTAAACTATTAGCTCGTATTATTTTCAATTTGACTCCAATTCACTTTTTCTTACCATAAAAAATGCTAGCTCAAATGATTTTTCTAATAGTATTTAATTTTACGTTTTTGCTATAAAATTTGTGGCCTAAGGATTTGTTTATTTTGTAGCAAAATGAAATCTTATGCCTCTGCCATAGGCTTGTGGACACTCGTGAATTTTTTCAATTAAACACAGTTTTATTTGGTGGGTTCCTAGCCCATTATGTTTAATTGAAATTAAATTTTTTGCCCTAAAACTCGTTGCTTTGTATTTGCTTTCTCAATAAAATTTTTTTTATTTCTGTGCCAAAAAAATCGTGAACTAATCCATGTGGTTTTTTGGTGGGCTTTCGTTCTTGTAAAGTCGTGATCTGTTTCAACAAAATTCAATTTTAGGTATAGCCTAAGGGGGCGGGCTATTAGCTCGTAATTTTTTCAATTCAATTCGATTTCATATTTTTACCACAAAACGCTATTCTATTTGTACTCGTATATAATTTTATGTTCCTGCCATACAATTTTGGCTTTTACGGTTTGCGTGTTGTGCAAAACAAATCAACCTTATGTCTTTGCCATAAAACTGTTGGGACACTTGAGTTTTTTTCTATAAAACTCATAATATTGTTAGTGCCATAAATCTGACGGGTCCTAAACCATTTGTTTTTTAAATAATATTTAATTTTAAATTTTTGCTTTAAAATTCATTGCAACTCGTTCTCCAATATAATTCTATTATATATTTTTGCTCTAAAACTGACCGGGAATTAAACAAGATTTAATCACGACTTATTTATTTTATTTCTGTGACATAAAACTCGTGGGACACAGCCAATGCCAAGACAATTCAATTTTATTTTTGTGCCACAAACCTGGAGGGCTGCGTCCTATATGTGGTATTGGTAAAGTTTTTTCAAGAAAATTGATCTTTATGTTTTTGCCATAAAACTATTGGGGTTATTTATTTATATATTTTTTATGTCACAAAACTTGATATTTTTAATAAAATTTCAATTTAGGGTTTGGCCACAAAAAAGAAATAGCGCAAGTTGGCTATTAGCACCAAATTTTTTTGCGATTCAATTCCATTTCATTTTTTTTGGCCAAACGGGTTCGCTTCTAATGGTTTGTCCAACAGTATTTAACTTTTCGTTTTTGTCAAAAAATTCGTGGTCTTTAGCGTTTGAGTTTTTTCTTTTGCAATAAATTTTAATTTCAAATCTTTACCATAATACCATACCGTGGATTCGGCATTTGTGTTTTTTTTTTGCAAAATTCCCGTGTGCCATAAACTTGTGAGAACACGTGATTTTTTGAATGAAATTCAATTTTATTTTTATGCATAAATCTGTTGGGCGCTTAGCCATAGAACTCTGTTGTGTTTTTTTCTTAATAAAATTTTGGTTTTATTTTTACGCCATAAAATTCGTGAGCTGATTCAGGTATTTTTTTTTTTAAAGAAAATTGAAGTTTATGAGTTTGCCATAAAACTTGTCTAGTTACAAATCAAAATAAAATTCAATTTCCTGTTTTTGCCATAAAAATTAATTTTAGAATTTTTTTCCAATTCCATTTTATATTTTTACTCTAAATATAAAATGGAACAGGCATACAAGCTCAGGTGATTTTCCACGTTTTGCTATAAAATTCGTGGCTTTAGGTTTGTGTGTTTTTTTGAAAATTAAATTATTTGAATTTGCCATACACTTGGGCACATGCGAATTTTTTCTATAAATCTGGAGGGTCCTCAGCCCTTTTGTTGTTTTAATAAAATTTCATTTTACATTTTGCCTATAAAGTTAAATTTTATTTTATTTATGTACCATAAAATTCGTGAGCTAATCTGTCTGGTTTTTCAAGAAAATTGAGTTTTAGGATTCTGCCAGAAACCTCGGTGGGCTATTGTGTATTTTCGCCATAAAAATATTGGGTAAGATCCTAAAAATTTTCTCAAATTCAATTTTAATTTTTTGTTATAAAATTCGAAATTTGTAGGGTTTGGTTTTTTGCAATAAAATTAAATTTTAAATTTTTACCATAAAACCTAATGGCATTGAAACCTTTGAGCAATACATAGCTCATCTTCGTTTAAGCTATAAACCAAATGATTTTACAATCAAAATTTATTTTTGTGTGCCATAAAACTGTATTTATGCAATAAAATTAAAGATTAAATTTTTCCCATAACATATAGCTCAAGCGGGCTATTAGCACATAGTTTTTTCATTTCAATTTCATTTCATATTTTTACCGTAAGTGTGTGGGCTTTTCTTAGATGATAATTCCAATACTCAATTTTACTTGTTTGCAAAAAGAAAAAACAATTTTAAGCCTGTGCCATTAAACTTATGCTTGCTCACACGTGAATTATTTCAATAAGACACAAGTTTATTTTAGTACTTTAAAACTGACGGGCCCCAATCCCATTTGTTGTTCTAATAAAATAAAATTTTAAATTTTTTCTATAAAACTAATCGATGTCAAGAAAATTCAATTTTTTTGTTTTTGCCCAAAAAAACCTGGGCTTTGAACAAAATTGAATTTTATATTTACTATCAAAAATGTGGGGTTTATATTTTACAAATAAAATTCAATTTTATATTTGTACCATAAAACTAGGGATCCATATGATTTTAAAGTAAAATTTGATTTGATTTTTGTGCCATAAAACAGTTTTTTGTTCAGTAAAATTTAATTATATGTTTTATGGCAAGTCGTATAACTCAAACGGATTATTATCTTGTCTTTTTCAATAAAACATGGGAGCTGCTCAGATGATTTTTCTTTTTCAATAAAATTCAAGTTTATATTTTTGCCATAAAATTCATGGGCTAAAGCTCTTGTGTTTTTTTTGTGTTTTTTATAACACTCATTTGAAGTTGTGTGCTATACACGGTTGGGCAAGTAAATTACACTATGTAATTTACACAGTTATTTACACAGTTTTTTACACAGTTTTATGATTTATGATAAAAAAGTAAGTAAATACAAATTCGGATATGATTTATCTAATGACTTATTGAACCTATCTTGTTGTAGCATTCTGACATAAAAATTCAAATTCTGGAATACATTCCGAATTTAGATATGATCGAATTTCGACATCAATAACTCAAATTCTGATGTCACAAATTTAATTTCTGCCACCACTTATTATATTCTGATATGTTTTATCGAATACTGACATGAATTATCGAATTCTGACATCATAAAGTCAAATGCTGAAGAGATATATCGAACTTTGACATGAAATATTGAGTTCTTTGATATATCTTCTCAGAATTCGATATATCACCGCAAAACTCGATATGTCAGAATTCGGTGTACCGTACTACAATTAAACAAACTGTATTGAATTCTGGGATAATATATCTAATTCTGATATGACATCTCGAAATTTAAGAAGAAAAATATCGAATTCTGAAGTCATGAGATTATATATCAAATTCTGATAAGACCTTTGAAATTCTGACAGGACATGTCGAATTTTGACCGAATATACAAATACGGAAAAAGTTAAAATAGCGACGTGATTTATAAAATTTCAAATTCTGGCTGATATAACAAATCGAATTTTGAGATGATATACGAATTTCTGAAGGTTTCATGACAAATTTATCAAGTTGTGGTAGAACCTTTCAAATTCTGGAATAACATAACGTATTCTGATGTATTGAATCTAGACATAAATAACCCAAATTCTAGCTTTTATATCGAATTTTAACGTCATATGTACAATTGTGATATATTCTGACACCAAATATTCAAATTCTACTTCAGACATATTGAAGTATATTATGATGAAACATACTTCGACAGCATTAACTCTAATTTTGATAGGCAAATCGATTTCTGGTATGGATGTATGGAATTCTGACAAATGTATGTTAAGTCAGAATTCGATATATCCAAGCCAGAAATCGATTTGCCTGTCAAAATTAGAGTTAATGCTGTCGAAGTATATTTCATCATAATATACTTCAATATGTCTGAAGTAGAATTTGACTATTTGGTGTCAGAATATATTACAATTGTACATATGACGTTAAAATTCGAAAATGATTTACCAAGTTTTGACATGATATATCAAATTCTGAGACGATATTTCAAAATCTGCCATCATAAATTCAAATCCTAACTTAGCATATTAAACTATACCATGATTGACACACATGATACATATGACATGAAGTAACGAATTTTGACGTAATTTATTGGATTCTGGCATAATATCTCGAATATGTGACATGTCGATTTCTGACATGATGTATCGAATTATATGTTTAATTTTGTTATCATAAAAAAAAATTCTGATTTTTCATATCTAATTCTGACCAAAAGTATGGAATTCTGACATGATAATCCGAATTCTGGCATCAAAAATTCAAATTCTGGCAAGAGATATTGAATTTTGACATGAAGGATTCAAATTATCGAACCCTGACATAAAGTAGCTATCCATTTTTGGCATCAAACTATCAAATTCTGATTTGACTTATAGAATTATGAGACATAACATATCGAATTCTGATATGTTGATTTCTAACATAATTTATTTTATTCTGGTATGTTATATTGAGATGATGTATCGAATTCTGACAAGGTACATCAAATTTTGATATAACGAATCGATTTCCGGCATGATATAGTGACATCTGAAATTCATAGTCAGACAATATAATGTATCGAATTCTGACTTCGCAATTTCAAAATTCGATATTTCCTGTCAAATTCTTGGAGCGATACATCGTTTTCTGATATGATGTACCGAATTCACTCAAATTCGTCACAAATTCCAATTTGTGTTTCCAATTGTAACGTGACTTGCCGAAATCTGAAACGATAATACATCGAATTCGGATATGACGCATCGTTTTTTGGCATCACAAATACCAATTTTAACTGTGTCAACTTATATATGATATAGAATTTTTTATCATTTATAGGGTTCTGATATGATAATTCGAATTCTGGCTTCAAAAATTCAAATTCTGACATGACCGGGATTCTGGCATAATATTTCTAATATGTGTCGTAACGAATTCTGACGTGATACATAGAATTCTGACATGAGATATTTAATTCTGACAAAATAAATGCAAATTCTGATATGAAGTATGGTATTCCGAGACATATTGAATTCATACATAATATATCGAGTTTTGGCATGATATATCCAATTCTGACAAGACATTTTTTGAATTGCAGCAAGATATATCGAATTATGATATGAGAAATCGAATTCTGACAACGTAAGTTCAAATTCGGATATGATTTATCTAATGACTTATTGAACCTATCTTGTTGTGGAATTCTGACATAAACATTCAAATTCTGGAATAAATACCGAATTCAGACATGATATTTCGAATTTGACATCAATAACTCAAATTCTGATGTCACAAAATTAATTTCTGTCACGACTTCTTATATTCTGATATGTTGTAAAGTCCCATAAAGTCAAATGTTGAAGAGATTTATCGAACTTTGACATGAGATATTGAGTTCTTTGATATATCTTCTCAAGACTCCAGAATTCGATAAATCATTGCAAAATTCGAGATGTCAGGATTCGATGTACCGTACTAAAATTAAACAAACTGTGTTGAATTCTGGGTTGATATATCTAATTCGGATATGCCATTTCGACGTTTAAGATGATAAATATCGAATTCTAAAGTCATGAGATGATATATCAAATTCTGATAAGACCTTTGAAATTCTGAGAGGACATGTCGAATTTTGACCGAATATACAAATATATTAAAATAAAGTTGGAAGCTCTTTTGAATGAAGTTGATACAATTGAGGACACTCATTTACCGAGCAAACGGCGCAGTGGTTAAAGCTGCGGCGGTTGGATCGGGAGGTACCGGGTTCGAATCACTATAGGGGCGGGATGCAAAAGGGATTTTTCATCATCTGATTACGATCGGTGATAAAGATGAACACATCTATGACCCCTTGTTGAGAGTGCAGAATCCATGGGCCGGCCCACCTTTCATGTCAGCACTACAGGTTGGCATGAAGCAATGCAATGTGCAGGTGGTTTTCTAAGACGGATCTGTAGCCGCCCTTCCTGGATTTTACTACTCCAGGCGTAAAGTAGGACGGTAAAAAATAAATCAAGAAATCAAACAAACAAACATTTTGATTTGAAGTATCAGATAATCAAATGGGAAAAATCAAACCAAGAAGATTATACTTCACCAAAAAATATTTCGATAAAAGAATTAATAACAAATCAAAATATTTTCCTTCAAGAGTTACGAGCTCAATACTTTGGCCAATTCAGAGAAAACCTGGAAGTTGGGCTTCCAGAAACAGAGATCCCAGAAACAAGATTTGGAATAAATAATAGCGGGATAAATAAATTAAGCGATTGCTGTGGCAAACTGTTTTTAGATTTAGGTGAAGGTGTGAGTAATGATGACCATAATGAAATGGGTATAATCAATAACGGTCTACAATCAAGGGAACCAACTGCGATAGGACCATCATCAAATCCAGAGCCACGGAGACATTTATTTAATAATTCGCCATCATCAGACAAGTATGATCGATGCTTTAGTCTAATCAATAACGGGATAAATAATTTAAGTGCTTACTGCGAAAAGGTGTCCTTAGACCTAACCGAACGTGAGAGTGATGATGACAATGGTGGAGTGGATGCCTTAGACGCTAACTGCGACGACACGATCATCCAATCCAAAAACACAAAACGATTTATTCAATAATTCATCACCACCGGATGAAAAGGATCAAGGTAATAGGCAAAACAATAAATCGAAAGAAAATCCAGGGAAATCAGAGAGTGGTAAAAAATCCTATTAGGCAACCCTTATTCCGGAAGCAACAACCAGCACTTAATAAATTCGCCCGAAGATAAACTAGGCGAGTTGAAAATCTCTTCAAGCTCTTCCCTTAAATCGAAATCTTTGGCGGTGCAACTAAAATCAGGAAACTCATTAAACTTATTTGATGAAGATGGTAATAATAATGATGACGATAAATTTCTGACGAAAAATCCGAGTTACGTACAATTCAAACCTAGCGCGAGTTTAGTGAATACGCCACCTGCAGACGAGTCTAAAAAAATTTGTAAGATTAAACCCGCGGAAACTGTGACGATAATAATAAAAATATTGATGATGTTGGAGCAGTGAATGTACTTGAACGGCAACAGCACGCCGTAAAATTATAAACAAGTTGCGAAGATCGAGGTTCTCAGAGAAACGGCGAAAAATCTACTAGCAGATAAAGATAAAGGGTTCGACAGTTTTAATAAAACTGCAAAGAAGCGAGATCATACCACTTCCTTTAAGTCTGGGTTAAACAAAACAAATAGTACTGGTAAAGCAGCTGAATAAGAACAAAATATTTTGGTGGAGGTGAAAGATATTGGTGATAATATTAAAGAAACTTGGAAGGGTAAAAGAAGAAATAAAACTGAAAACTGTGACACTAAAAATGAAAGTAATGATGGTAATGGTAAAATTGGTAATGAGATAAATAACAATTGTGAACGTAAGAACTTTGATGAAATATGCCACTACATGCTCCTGAAAGAAGAGAAAAATCAGTGGAAAGTCAAAATTTAACAAACGGTAGCAAAGAAAATGAAAATAGCGAAATGAAGTTAATAATATCACATAAATTTTCAGCAGAAAATGATGACAGAGAAAAGATAGCATCGAAAACCGAACATGCACCAGCAACAATTAGATCATCATCAGCAGATGGCCGTAACTTCCGTGGGTCCGGTTTACCTTCGATAATGATGGCAGCTGACCTGAAACCATTATTTTTAGAAGATAGCAATTTGATTGGAAAAAACGTTGTCACTAATGCACGTATCCTGAGGTGTTATGCCTAGGCGACAGTGAGTTCGGCGAGTGATGCTGCAAAATGTATTAAACACATGCATTGTAATAAGATAAAAGACTACATGATATTTAATAACATGTTCAATTAATTCAGGACCCAGGTCTTGCTAAAACAATACTGGATTAACAAACATCACTCCGGTTTGGTCATTTAAGACTTCGACAGTGTGCACCACGACCATCACAGCGGATGTACAATTACGCAAGCAGAGACAATGAAAGTGAAACTTTACCGTTCTCAAAAATACGTGAATAAAACAGTTGCGAATAAAATTTATAAAGTTTTATTGAAGAACATATAAACGGTGATTAATGGAAGCCCTCTTCAACAAGTTTTTCACCACCAGTAACTGCCTGAATTAATCTTTTAAGCAAAATACTTATGATAACATATGTATAATTGCCCTTTTAATAAAATCACAATAAATACAATAGTTTTAAGCAGAATATACCTCACTCCAATTTTAATAATTGCTATGTAATCTTATAACACCTAATTATATTAGCACGTTAAAACTAAATTACCATAAATTTTAATTAGGGCCAAAACAATGAAACGGTTTTTTTTTTCATGACATTCTACTGTGGCTTTATACTCTCTTTGTCTCAACTTACTTTGTCGTTGAACATAATCTGTTTCATATACCTAGCACACAAATTCTAAGGGAATTATACATTTTTTTTTTGTTATACAAAGCGCCAGCCAGAGCTACACTATATACAACAACCACAACAAAAAAGATGAAAACGAGAAAATATAATTTTAGCCTTTACTAAATTGGTTTATCTCCGAGACCAAGGTTTTCGTTTCGTTATGATATTTGTGGAATAAAATTAGAAGAAATTTTTAATCCATAATAATAAAAAAAACTTAAAAAAAACTCAAAGGTTTTTAAAAAGATTAATTTTATTTTATAATATTTTCTGATGACATATACCAAACATAAAACTCTTGGAACAGTTATTTAAGATTAAATAAATTATATTTATTAGGAAAAATAAAAAATAAATTAAATAACGATAAATTATAATGAAAGAAATATTTAAGCTGAAAATAGACAAAATAAATCTCTAAATTTAGTGATTTGGCGAAGCATTTGAATTTAAATAACTACTCGTCCATTTTAATTAATTTATTATTTTAATTCCAAGACAATAACGATGAATCGTTTAATCTTTTTTTTGCGCGTCTTGAACATGTTTTGGCAAATTTTCAAATTACAATTGTCTCGTATGCTTGATCAAATTATGTTTCAGTTGAAAACCAAAATTTAATAATTTTATAGTTAATATTTAAAGATTTTAAACTGTGAAACATTTTGGATACATTCACCATTTTTTATATAGTTGTCTGAATGGTGGATTTGGTTTTGTTTTGTTGTGGGGAAAAAAAACAAAATTCAGCTGTTTGAATTCCTGGAAACACCCTTTCGCGTTACTCTACCTACTGCTGAAAAAAACTGTTTATTGCTTCTTACACTTTGCTATACATTCGATGGCAAATGTTGCAGTGTGGTGCCTCAAAATAGTCTTTAGAATAATTTTAAGCAAATGGAAGGTATACACCATTTACACCTAAAGGTTCAGTCCCATCCAGTAAAAGTCACGTCACTAAATAAAAATTTACTGAATTTATGAGTTCATAAGCAAAATATGAAAACTTTAGAATTCACAACTGAAGTTGCTAAGGCTGATAGTGCAGCACGGTTTGGTAAATTTAAGATATTTGCGGGTACAGACCTCATGTTTTGCCAGTAGTAGGTTGGTCAGAGAAATAAGTTAAATTATTTCTGATCAAGTATATAACTCCCAGGTATTTAACTTCCATCACTATTTGGAGAGTTTCCTCATTCGAGGTTAGCGTTCAAGAAACGTGAATTTTCTTCAATTTATTGTAAAGAGACTGCAACCGTCCGTTAACTTAAGAGCACATTGTATACCTATGCCATCGAGTATTGTACTTTCGAATTTTCCTCTGACGATCAAAGCCAAATCGTCAACAAGGTAGTGTTCGCACATTACAGGTGAAATGCCCCCGTGGTACTTGGCTTTTACATTCTAAGCTTGTTTTCGGAAGTGGATTCAACGAAATGTTTCTTCAGTTAAATTACTAAGCTCACTCCATATATGATAAGCCAAGTTGTGTCTAATTAGTTAACGTATGAAACCTTTTACTAGTCATCCGAATATGCATAAAATTTAATTGTGTTCGCAATTGGCTCTCTCAGACCAAAGTGAGAAGACAACTACAATACATATCCACTTTGACCTGACTCCTCATTGAACTTTGTGGCGGAACGATATTTTTTCCTAAATCTCAAAGTTTATGTTGATTTAAGTCAAATTAACTTTTCTGGGAAATTAGAGAGCGGATAAATAATTGATTCAGGTAAAAATTGTTTTTTTTGCTGTTGATAATAAGGATTTGTAAGAAATAAATCAACCAAGTTGTCCTTGAAATGACCTTCACCTATTTAATTAAACGTCACTAGTGGTAACATAGGCTAAATATAATGTGGCATGCACACAAATGCTTGTAAGGGTAAATAAAGTACAAGTCTGTAATAACCTATTGAATTTTTTATGATCATAGCAAATCCTAAGCTTAAACTGGAAATTTTGCTTCGTATTAAAGTAAACAGTAGTTCACGAAGGAGACATGTTAACGTACCAGTTAACATATTTTCATTGTCAATAATTGTATAAAGCGGAATTTTAATATTAATTAAGTTCATGTTAGTATTTGTGAGGGTCAATATTGCACTCGATTCTTTGTTGGATTTTTTCTGAACCAATGAATGGTACCTGTTAAATGATTTTATTGGAAGAAATTTCAGTTAAGCCAAGCATATCAAGTGGAAATCTCATATTAGAGACCTCTTTGGAAAAGTGACCAAAGGCCATTACTTTTAATCTAAGTAAAACGAGTAAACATTGCCTGAAGTCACCACCAACTACAAATAAATTTTCACCAAATTGAAAACCATTTTTCAGATTCACCAATTCCCAGTTGGATCTGTTGAGTCATTCTGACTTCGTTCCAATGGATCCTTTTTGATTGTAGTTGTGGGAACCAATAGTTTTTAGGGGCGCAAAATTTTCCAGTAAAATTTTCACATTTCCGGAGAAATTTTCACTTTTCCAAAAATATTAATTTTTTTAATTCTATTCAAAATACGTACAAACGAGCAATTTTTTAAAAAATTTATACGTTAGGATTGTCTGACCAATTGTTTTTTGGTAAAATAAAAGTTTTCCCGGAAAATGTAATAATTTTGGGTTGGAAAATATGGCTTGCAGCTCCTAGTCTTTTTCGATCCACAATCTTTTAATCAAAAATGAACAAAAAATAGACTAACTAGTTAGTAAAGTTATAACAATTCTTTTACTCATACACGAGTGTAAAATCGATTACTCCTTAGTCAATTAGTTTATCGAATTTTGTTTACAAAGTTTCTGTTATTACTCACGGGGTAAGTCACGATTTGCTTGTGTGAAGTATTGTTGCGGATTTTTTTTTGCTGTCTGAGAGATACCTTTTTAAAATTTGCTTGAATTTAAGGCGGAATCAATTCTTATCGAAAGAACGCGACAGAAAATAAACTTAATTTTAAAAGAATATCATTTGTTATAAAATTTATAAGAACGGGACAATGGATTCGACTTTCCTTCTTGAAAGCAAAGATAAGCGTTTTGTTTAACAAGATACAAGCGATTTCATTTATATGAAATAGGGCCTATCTCTGAATATTTCTGATCGAGCCGTTCATCGAATTTTCTCCAGTCAGCAATTCAAATCTTGTCAATTAGTTCGACTATTGCCAACTAAAAAGACGACATTTTCGCGACATATTAACAGATAAATTTAACTATTATTGATTCGGTTCATTAGAAATTTTAAAAATTAATTTGTGAAGGTATATCTAAGAACTATTTGACAAATCAAAAATTTTGTAACATTTTAATCCTTACCCTCGTAGTTTTAGTGAGAAGCTTACTCGCCAGATCGTTTGGATGAATTATCAATCTTGAGTGATGGCTGGCACTGAAATCCATAATTTCTTCCCGTATTGTTGGGAACAGTAGGTCTCTGAGAATTATATCATTTGATGGGAACCATGGTGCTTCTACTATAATTCTTAGAAATTTTGGCTGGAACCGCGTGTACCATATGTCCAGTAGGTTTTATTACCATTTTAAAGAGCAGTAGTTTATTTTCAATCGATAAGCTTGATTTTCTGCCTATCACCCAATATATTTTTGTCAGTTTCATTCCCACTTACTTAAGCCATGTCAGTCGTTTGCCGAGATGAATACCTAAATATTTCACTTTATTAGTTGGATGTATATCTGGTTATTTATTTGTATTGGTAGACAAGTACATGATTAGATTTAGCGTCATTAATTCCATACTTGAATACTGTTAATTTTCTAATGCGAAACTTCTCTAACTTTATTAAGGTATTCATGTGTCGAAAGTACTGCCGTGTCGTCTGCAAATATTGCGACAGTTGCATGATTGATTGTAGGTATATTTGCGGTATAAACCAGATATGTATAATATCGGCTCAAGAACGCTGCCCTGTGGTACACCAGATTCCATTGCGTAGACATTTGTTTACACATCTTGATGTTTTATTACAAAATGTCTGTTCAATAGATACGATGTTATTATTCTGTTGAAATTGTGTGGCAAACATCGCTTGATTTTGTATTGCAATCCCACATGCCAAATTTCGTTCTTTAATTACTTGGACTATTCTGTGTACTTGTTCTGTTGTTGTGTTGAGTGCTCTGGCCTAAATCCAAACTGATGATCCAGAATCAGCTTTTTCTGCAACAATTTAGGCTTTAGACGTTTAAGCAGTAATTTTTCAAATAATTTACGTGTAATTAGTAGCAAGCTTATAGGTCTGTACGACGTATCTTCTTCTGAATAAGTAGGTTATAAATCGAATACCCTTATCTTGCAAAATTTTTCCTGTGATAAGATCATATCCTGGCACCTTTTTAGGATCAAACTCTTTCTGTATCACAGTTCTTACTTCTAACATAGAAAACTTCGTGATAGTATGATTTATTTGCAATGTTGATTCTAAGTTAAGGATGCTGTTATCCCTTTGTCCGTATGCTTTCTGATGGATATAGTTGAAATACCCTTTCAAAATGGTCTGCAAATATTTCAGCCTTTTCTTCGTTATTTATCACCTAGTAACCGTCATCTGTATCTGTGTTTTCTGTTGGTAAGAGTCGTGATAAATATTTTTGAATTGCTTGGTTTTGTCATTGAAAAGCATTTCTTTTTAACTGTTTAACGGCTTTATTTCGTTGATGTCGTTCCCTTAGCTGTCTTAAATGTTTTTATTTTTAAACTTGGATTAATACGAAATTAGAGATATATTAAAGTGGCTTAAGTTAGAATTTTTTCTATTTGGCAGAAGACGTATTGCAGAAGTTCAAGGAAAATATTTGTGGTTCAATTACCTATCCGAATAGATATCCTGAAATTGAAATTACAGCTTACAGTTTCAATTAGGTAAGAGCAAGGAATATGGACAGGATTTTGAGAAATCAATTGGACTTCCCTTGGAGGTTTTGTGTCTTTTTGTTCTTGCTTTGAAGTTATACAAAACCGAAATATTCTTGACACTATTCACCTAAGTTTGAGTTCTACTCTGTTCTCGATTTTGGTTTATCACTTTATATTAAACTCGAATATTAGACTTAGCCTATTCCGTTCAGGGATCTTGAAGTATCTATGTGGGTAACTGCTCCAAGGGAGTCTGCTTGTCAGCAAATATATCGTTTGAAGCCAATAAGTTTCTGCAGAGCAATTAAGCCGCAATTTTCTTGAATAAGACGTTCATACTACAACAACGGAATATACTAGTTATAGTTCACCTAAAATTAAGGAATGGTGACGATGAATAAAAGGCCACCCATTCCTCTAATGGGACTCAAACAATCTCCAAATACATTCATAGACGATACAGACTACCTTTATAGGTTATCGAATAATTTTACTAAGCTCGGCCAGATCGGAAAGGAGCAAAGCTATAATCGCTATATTGCAAAAAAACATGTAAGATTTGACAAGAAGTTGGTGCAGTCGAACGGAGGCTGGCGTTGGTGGGATTAGCGCATTAGCTACATTCCCTAAGAGATTGCTCCATTGGTACAAAGGCGCTTCTAATGGAAGAGCCAAGAAGTTGCAACAATATTTTCTGTTAAGTTTTTTCTGGGAAGGAGAGTCCAACAATTTTTTTTCGAGCTGGTTGATTGTAAGTAGAAACTGAGCGGCCGACTCGGAACAGTTTCTTGTTTCCCTTATTGGCGGAGTCACTGTGTCTATAGAAACGTGACCTTACCAGAGAATGAAATTAAAACGATTTTCTTCTTCGTTCAAATGCAGTGGATACGTTTTCTGAGATTTTTTAAACCAAGCCGTGAATGACGCGTATTCCCTTTGCGTTTAGTACAAAATGTCTCGCTGGTCAACGGAATAGGTAAACTCTAAGGCTTATATTAATTTCAAGGCCTTTTTGATTTCTCCTGAAAATATATTTCTTGCGTCTTTCCCTTACCTATGGATTGGCAATGTGAAAAGTCTACTGAAATTTCACACCTTCAATATTTTTGGCGCCATCAGAATTCAGATTAGTCTGCCTAAGTAAAACTATAATAAGGTTAGGTTAGGTTAGGTTGGAGTGGCTGCTTACGCACACTTAGACCGGTGACGGTCCATTGTGATACCACAGGATGTATCCCCTTTTACCCCTATTGGAACCATTTCGAGCTACTTATGTAGCGTAAGACGTCCCGCACTTTAATGTTTTCGAGATCCGAGAGGCAGTCCATCCTGAACTTACCTAAGTGTTTGTGCCTTCTGAGAGCCAATGCTGGACACGAGCAAAGGAAGTGGACCAACGTCTCTTCCTCCTCTTCGTCCAAGCAGCTTCTGCAGAAGTCATTAGCCTCCAGACCCAGCCTTCTTGCATGTTCTCCAAAAAGGCAGTGTCCCGTGAGTATTCCTACGACCGTTCTTAATTCACGTCTTCGTAAGGATATTAATGCCCTAGTGCGCCCCAAGTCCAGCTTTGGCCAAACTTGTCTTGCAACTCTACAGGTTAGGGTGTTAGACCACCTTTCCCCCACTGAGGATAGCGCCTGCTTCCCAAGTGCTTGTCTCAGCGCTGTAATAGGCCTCCCCAGACTTGCCCTTTCCGGTTGCAGCTGGAGAGTTGTACCATGCCTAGCAAGTTCATCTGCCCTGCAGTTCCCCATGACGCCCGAGTGACCTGGGACCCAGACTACCTGGATGTTGAAATGCTCACCCATCTCATTTAGAGATGAGTGACAACTCAACGCCACCCGTGACGCCAAAGACACCGATTCTAATGACCGGATCGCCGCTTGACTGTCCACATAGATTGTGATATCGTCTGAGGATAACACATTATGCTTCAACCACGTCATGACCTCATCAATCGCTACGACTTCAGCTTGGTACACGCTGCAGTAATCAGAGAGACGAATAGAAATATTTACATTTAATTTGTCACAGAATACTCCAGCTCCTACTTTGCCGTCTAGCTTGGAGCCATCTGTGAAGAATTGCAACGCTTCAGTTTCCGATGACGGTCTATCCCTCCAGGATTCCCTTGAAGGGAAGGAGGTCCGAAATCGCTTTTCGAAGCGTAGAGTAGGTTTAATGTAGTCAAGATTCGCCAGCTCATCCTTCAACGATCTGACGATAGTAGAGTGTCCTATACTAAGACACCTCCACTGAGAGATGGCTGCAAGTCGTACAGCCGTATTTGCCGCCATCTGTTTGCCAAAAATGTCGACAGAAAGAAGGTGCAACATAACCTCTAAGGCACTTGTCGGTGTCGACCTCAATGCCCCGCTAACAAGCATACAGGCCGTTCTTTGCACTCTCTCAATCTTACTTTTGTAAGTTATCTTGTCCAGAGCTGGCCACCAAACACCCACCCCGTACATGAGTACAGGTCTCACTACGGCGGTGTAGAGCCAGTGTACCAGCTCCGGCTTCAGACCCCATCTATGACCAATGGCGTTCCTACAGGAGTACAAAGCAATAGTAGCTTTGTTTATTCTCTCCAACATGTTGGGCTTCCAACTAAGCTTACTGTCCAAGATAATGCCCAGATATCTAGCTCTATCAGTAAAAGCAAGTCTCGTGCCATTTAAGGTAGGAGGGACAACTACCGGGATTTTGTATTTCTTAGTAAAGAGTGCCAGCTCTGTATTGGACGGGTTAATACCAAGTCCACATTTGCCAGCCCATTTCGTAACGATGGTAAGCGCATTCTGCATTACGTCTACAATCGTGCCCAGGAATTTCCCGGTAACAGCTAAAGCTACGTCATCTGCGTACGCAATAACTTCAATACCCTCTCTCTCCAATTCAAGTAGTAACCCGTTTACCACTATGTTCCAGAGAAAAGGGGACAGAACCACCCCCCTGCGGAGTTCCCCTAGTTACTCGCCTCTTTAAGGTGGAGTCCCCCAACTTCGAGCTAACAATCCTGCTTCCCAGCATATAATTGATTAACCCTATCAGAGGAACGTCCACCTCCAAAAATGACAATCCCTCCTTGATTGCTTCCGCTTTCACATTATTAAAGGCGCCTTCTATATCCAGGAAGGCCACCAAACAGAATTCCTTCGAATTAATCGATTTCTCAATCGTAGACACCAAGGCGTGCAGAGCAGTGTCCACAGATCTACCCTTTGTGTACGCGTGCTGAAACGATGCCCACTTCCTAGCACCTATTTTATCTCTGATGTATACATCCAGCAGCCTTTCCAATGTTGTCAAAAGAAAGGATGATAGAGTTATTGGTCTTAGGTCCTTAGGATAGACATGTGAGCTTTTCCCCGCTTTCGGTATGAACACCACATTGACCTCCGTCCAGTACCTAGGAATATAGCCCAGCTTCAAACACCCTTTGAATGTAGCTTCCAGGTAGGGAAGAATAATTATTGAGTTGTTTTGAAGTTCCGCTGGTATAATTTGATCCGGACCAGCCGATTTAAATGGTTTAAAACCCCTCAGTGCCCATAGGATCCGTTTTCTGGTTACGATATCCTCTGTGGTTACTGACAGTGATTCCTGATGATTGCTACGCACCAACAGGTCTTCAAAGCTCCCTGGGAAGTGTGTCTCGAAGAGAAGCTCCAGAGATTCTCCACTAGAAGCTGTCCAAGATCCGTCCGGTTTTATCAAAAAACTAGGACTAGATGTACTTTTGGAATGAATCTTCCTATGGCGGGAGGTTTCGGATACCTCTTCCATATTATCACAGAAGATTCTCTAAGACCTCCTTTGTGCCTTTCTTAATTCTATCTTATAAATTCCGAGTTTCTCCTTATAGGAGTCCCAATCCTGAGCCTCCCTTGTATTTTTGGCTCTATTAAAGGCTATCCTACAAGCCTTACGATAGGTTCCCAGTTCCCTGGACCACCATACCGGTTTTTGCCTACCCCTAGGCTTAGCCAGTGGGCAGGCAGCGCGAAAGAATCGGTTGCATGCGCTAGTAACGCTAGCCACCATGTCCTCCAGCTCCCCAACGGTCGTCGGGGGCTCCATAGCCCTCGTCGGTAACATTTCCTCTAATAATTCCCCATATTTGCTCCAGTTGGTCCTTCTAGGGTTCCTGAAGGCTTCCCGGGTAGCAGGGTGAATATCGAGGCTATAGGTTAAATATCGATGATCAGAAAAGGAGTGTTCCTTATCCACCCTCCAATTTTTAACCATATGAAGAATATTATTTGAGGCAAGGGTCACGTCTAGAACCTCCTGCCTGTTACTAGTAATAAATGTGGGTTCCCGCCCAATATTACACACTGAAAGGTTAGTACTCATCAAATAATCAAAAAGCGACTCACCTCTTTCATTAATGTCTGTGCTTCCCCAGATAGTGTGATGCGCATTAGCATCAACTCCCAGTACCACACCTACCTTTGATTGTTCCGCTTTACGGATCAGCTCCTCCAGGTTATCCGGAGGAACCTCCTTCTCCCGGTCCATGTAGGCTGAAACTAGCCAGAATCTACAAGTGCCTACTTCCAGGCTAACTGCAGTAGTGTCACCATTGCTGTATTGAGAGAGAAGGAAAAGATTAATATTATTTTTCCCAAGAATACAAGATCTGATCTTCCCAGACTTACTAGAGGATATAATTTTATACCCCTTGGTTCTGAGGCCACAGATCCTGTTGTTGTTAATCCAAGGTTCTTGGATTAATATCACATCCTCACCCGAACTAGTCAGCCTGAGGAGTAGAGCTGCCGAAGCAGCCTTAGAATGGTGAAGGTTAATTTGTGTTATCTTAATCATAACCATTTAACCTCTACCTATCTCTATGGTATATTCCTGCTACCGCAGGAATATTATTTCTCGGTATTTTGGGGTGCGCCGGATCCACCCGTCTCGCCACCCCTCATACCCTCTATAGACGACTTGTCAGTGCCGACCCGTCTGGCCGGGCTGCCGACAGCCTCCTCCATCGGTACACCAGCTCCTTCGCTTATATGCCCCTCCTTATGCTTCAAGGGAGGCCTTGTCCGACCGAGGTCGCCGGCTTCACTCTCCCCCATACCCTCAGCTTCTCCCTCCATGCTGCTGGTACCCCCTTCAGGCGTGGGCGGGTTGCCACCATCCTCCGGTTGGCCTCCCGTACGCGCTTCCGCCCCATCCTTTTTATAAACGTTGAGAGTAATTGACCCGAAACCGAAGTCAATTACTCCCTTCGTTTTGTGCAGGAGGGCAAGGGACTCCTTATTTATTACCATAATTGATAATTTCGAGCCCCCCTTCGCCTCCTCCTGCTTGACGATCTTCCAATTTCCGGTCGGAAGACTCGGGTTACTGGCCTGAATGATTTCCAAAGCCTCGTCAGGGCTAGCCGGTTCGGATGGCAGCCAGACACGTGCCCTCGGCCTGCTGGGAATTTCCTCCCGACTAACTGCCGCAAGCTTTGCGCCTGGCCACACCTCCCCTACTTTGGCTATAGCCTTTTTATATAGATCCACAGATCTAGAGTCCAAGCATGCAGTCATCTTCACATGTCCTTGATACCACCCCGCATCTCTGCAGGATGGGGGAGGTCCCGGATTTTCACCCAGGACCTTTAAAAAGACGAGGTTGAGTGCATTATACACCAACCTCCATTTTTCGGCCGTGATGCTCCCATCTTCTTGACTTTCGTCAATTACGGCTAGCATCAACACATGCTCTCTCAGGACATCGCTGAACAGCTTTGTTCCTGAGTTGGAGCTCGGCTTCCTTTCAGTCACCAACTTGGCCCGCTTGCTGTTGACTACTTCCACCTCGTCCTGGGACCGCTGTCTTTTCGACACATGGTCCCTTTCCGAGCCTCCGCAGCCCACAGTGCTCCTTGCCCAAGCTACTGATGTTCTTTGCTCTTCCGTAAGCTGCCCCTCGGGGGTCGCAGCCCACTTCTCGAGAATTCGGAATGCCGAGCGGCGATTCCTGTATCGCCTTTTCGCCGGAGGAGTGTCTCTCGTCCCACTCCCCTGTGCTAAAACAAATTTAAGTGGCTGTTTTTGGTGCCATTCTGTGAAAAACTAACTTCATCTTTATTGACTTTAAAAATTTTATCGTAATTAGCAAAAAAATGTTACGTCTCTTTGAAACCGCTATTGTCGAGACTACTTCCACGACTTGAAATTGGGACATTGGGAAAGCAACCCTTTTTTTCTGAATTACATTATATGAGATAAAAATTAAAATTTCGGAATTTATTCCTTTTTTTGGGGAGTTTTGCATTTCTTAATTTGGGAATCTATTTCATTTTGTAGCAAATACCCAATATTGAGGACGTACTAGATTTATGATTTGTGGAGTGATTTTACTGGAGCGTAATTTTCTGCGGCAAACCGGTTCCTATGAACGAGTGAAGGTTGTAGTAAACTGAAATTTTGACGTGTTTTGAATCGAGCTATGTCTAAGCGTTGCCAGTTACCAATAGACAAAGTAGACTATTGAAAGGGCTGTTTAATAAGTATTAGTAAAAGTATTAGTATCAATGTTTGTCTAGCGTTGGAAAACCCAAAAAATTACAGGAAGTTCTGGCGAAGTTTTATTCTATGGTTGAGCGATATCCCTGGCATGTGATTTTACGTTTTGTATTTAACTGCAAACTTAAATTTATTAATATTGAATCCCGTTGATTTTAATGTAAGCCTGTTGATTTTTGTCACTTTTAAGTTTAGTTCGCGTTGAAATGTCAGTGCGTGGATCTTCCGAATCATCTTCTTTACATAATGGCCGTGAATTTAGCATTGCTTCTATTTGTTTGTGAAAGGTAAGTAGTTCTTTATCATTGAGGATGATGTGTCAATAATGATTCGTCTAAGGTGAAATTTGGTCGATTTCACAGCGGCTTCCCACAAACCTCCGAAAGTCGGCGCAGCTGGAGGTATGAAATGCCAATTAGTGCCTTGTTGTGTTGACCAGTTTTGAATTTTAGTTGTGGCATCCTCAGACCTTAATAGTTCGCCAAGCGTTTTTAATTGGTTTTTAGCTCCGACGAAATTGATAGCGTTGTCAGAATAAATATCACTGCAGCTTGAAATGTTTCAGTGCTTAGATCTGTCACCAGTTCTAGATGCACAGCCTTTGTTGCTATGCAGACGGAAACAGACAGATACCCCTTGATTATTCTGGAATTCTTCTGTTGATGTGCTTTTATTGAGTAAGCGCCTGCGTAATCTGCTCCACTTCGGGTAGTTGTCCCATTAATTGGGCTTGTTCTTTTAGCTTTTACCGATGACACTTGAAACATTTGTATATGACTTTCTTCACCAATACCCTTGCTCTAAGTATTTGGAATTTTTGCCTTCTGTGAGTCAATAATTGGGGCGGTCCAGCATGTAATAGTTTAATGTGTAGGTATGTAACCATTTTCTCGATAGTCGGGTGGTCGCTCGGCAAAATAATGGGATGCTTGGTGTCATATTGAATCGGTGCATTAGTTAGTCGCCCACTAACTCTTAAAAATTGATATCTAGAAATGGAAAAAAAATTAATAGTTTTCCTTTTGTTGGAAGAATACCCTTGTTAACCAGGTCTATTTCTTTTCTAAATCGTTGAAGTTGGATTAATGAGAATAATTTTCTCTCAGCCCACATGATTTCATCAACTGAAATCCTTCTAATATCGCATTGGTTGTGACTATTTTTTATAGAGAGTCGCAGTATACGTATTCTTATTAGAACTTGCAATATAATTAAATATTTGGATACTCTGCTTGCCATTAGCTCTATCTGTTTCGTAAAATCGTTGCACTCTGAAGCATTATACATCATGGTAACTGCATTTTCTAAACCCTTATCTTTAGGTGTCGGCCTGGTATTTGGCTGCTTAGATAGCCAATTTAATACTATGGTTGAGTTGGAGTATAGAAATATTTTTGGTGTGAAAGTAAGTATTAATGATTTAAGTGTAGATTCCAATATATTAACGAGAAGAGTTGCTACGCATAGTTCCAGTTTGGGAATGCTGGTGGTTTTAATTGGTGCAACCTTGGTTTTTGCCGTGATGAGATTAACACTGACCTTTCCAAAGGCAAATCTATGTATTTCGTCTCCAATAAATTTGAGGTTGTCCCGAAACGCATACACTACCGCCAAATGTCTATCTGATATCTCATCATCGCAGTCCATATCATTTATTATATTGAACGAAACATTCTTTTTTTGATTTCTATAATATGCGCTGGATAGTACCAAAGAAAGAAGTTGCTTCCAGGCAGCTTGCACTATCACCAACTCAGGCTATGGCATCCGTATGGCACATAAAAGGCTATTAGATTTTCTTTTATGATGCGTGCCTGCGTCTACAATTATCTAAATTAATGTTGAATTCTGTCAGAGAACAAGGTTTGTAGCTCAGAGAATGTTCTTTCACCACCATGTCCTCAATATCTAAAAACGTAATAGTGAAAGGAAGCTGCTCCTCATGACAACCAGCTATTATTCAAATACATAAATGGACAATAAGTTTAGAAAATGTGTTCACATATCTTTACAAAGAGACGATTCGAACATGTTCCGGTTACCGTAAATCGGGAAATAATACCGGCATATCTATATCCATGGATGTTAAACTAGAATGGAAAACACATATTGAGAAGGAAACTAAAGAACTAAGGCTTAAATGCAGAAAGATGTATTAGCTGGAGGCAAGTAACCCTTCTTTATCATCAATCAGCAAGCTTCTACTTTATAAGGAAATATTATAACAGATTTGCAAAGATTTCAGAATAGGAACATCGCTAATGTACCTGGGTATGACTGGAATTTTAACCTCCAAAGGGAATTTAAAGTGAACCTTGCATTGAATGGAAAATGAACGGGGACATGAAAAAAGATTTCAGCAACATGTGAACATTGAGACATCTCAGATCTTAAACAACACGAATTTAGTACGCAGACTTAAAAGGACACTATTTTGGCATATATTCAAATAAAGTGAACAGGTCAAGCTTTCCGAAACCATTTTTCTTTATTAAGATACAAAGGGTTGTGCATGTTCGACAAATTCTTGAAAATTTTAAAAGTGACTTAAAATGTTCGAAACTGATGATACAATAAGGTTATTTCTGATAATATCAGAGATTTTGCCATGTATGGCTTATGGTTGGGCATGTTTGAAATATTTTTCAAAATTTTGAAAACTACTTAAAATGTCTAGTAGAAATTTCAACAGATTTAGTTTGTTTCACGATTTTTAGAAATTTGTCGAACATGCCCAACCCTTTTTATATCTAAATCTAAAATATGGTTCCACACCTGATACATCTCTGAGATTATGTGAAATGCTATAGTGTAGTAGATAGTTGTATCAACATGTTTCGACTTTTCCACAATTTTCAAAAACTTGTAGAGGGATTGCATCTCTTGCATCGCTCGATCTGTTTTTAACTTTTTTAGAACACTTACGCTTTTCGTTTATTTGTGTGGCTATATGTTGTTTGAAATACTTTACGACGGTCATCAGAGAATCTATGATTTTTAAATATTGCATGATTTATTTAAAGAGTGACAACAACTTAACGATAAGTATAAATGATAAAATTTGGTAGTTGTCGGCGATTTAATAACACGGGACACAGTTGAAATATAAATATTAAACTTATTCTAAATTTCGATAATAAAAATTTTAAGTCAGTAGGAGGTCAAACATTTTTTTCAAAAAAGGATACAAACGGTTAATGCATTATAGTGGTTTGCGAACAAATACCAATCGACCAAAAACCCTTTTGAGGTATCGTGGGAACACGATCCAGAGAAACGGACGATTTTTTTTGCGTTTTCGGTCTCAGGAACCTTTAAAACGGAGTCAACATAATTAACCTTCACTCTGTGTATAGCTTACTATTATGTTTTCTGTGTAAAGGGGTCAATCTAACCCAATGGATATCTTTATGTATTTCATAGGGAAAGTAAATAAAAATTCTTTATTTTCTACAAATATAATTACATTCAAGATTCAAAACAAATAAATAAAAAATTAACAGTTGAATTCACTGAAAATCACATTTTAATTAGTCAAATTTATGTTTTAATCCGATGCGTAATCTGATACCACTTCCTCTTCGTCTGAAATCATTTCCCGTTTTTTTTATGTATTCTATGCATATAAATTTTTTTGTGGTTTGGACAAAACAGCTCATTACAAAAATGACAGCTTGTTCTGGTTTTCATATTAGATGATTGAGGGCTCAAGTAACATCTAATTGGTTTGCTAACTGTCTTAGGCCGTTACTTCTTCGCCTATTGATTCTCGCCTCATTGGTAATGCTTTATAACTTATTAGGTCGATTGCTGTACTTATTTTTTTAAACTTTCAAGGGTCAGAGATCCGCTCCAACACCAGTTGCATAGCCAATTCTTTTAGAAAAGAGTTTCTTTCGGATGCTTTCCGAGTTTCATACAAAAAGGGTTTACGCTTTTATACATAACGTAAAGGCTGCAACATCAGCAAGGTCAGTAAGGTTAAAAAATAACACCATCGGCCATCGTTGAGTTTTCCTTTTGCATGTACAAGTTCTCACTAATTTATCGAATTGCGTTATAATCCAAAATTATATTAGTTATATTAGATTCACGGTCTACTCATCTCTCGATCTACGGTTATTGTTGTGTAAAGTTGATAATAGCAAAATGTTTTTATTTGGTTTAGGAATAAAACTCACACGTGTTAGGTTGTTATCAAAACAAAATTTTGAAGGTTTTAGTTCTCGTATTTTTAATTCCGCCTTTCTACTAACCTCTTTAGGAAAATCGGGTTTATTTCATCTAATTGTTCCAATTAGTGTAATTTTTTCTGTAAAAGTTAATCGGCTAAAGTACTACTAGTGGAAAAATTGTCCATGGTAATTATTCTTTCATTGTTCAAGGCCCAATCAACCGAACTATGCTCACTTGATTGAATACATAGAATATTTTAATTCTAAACTTCCCTGGCTTATATGGTACCTATATATTGCCGGCAATAACATCTCCCTCGACTTAGAGCCAATTGTTTATCAATGGTTAAATTTTATGATGGTTTATAAGGTCTTCGAATGTTTGTCAAGGACATCTTTCATAATATCGGAATGCTGCCAATCTATTGATTTTTAGCCGCTCCTGTCTCGTTTGATAGTAGTTATCAAACCGCAAAAGTCTTAACAATTTCTAAGGTCTTTAAGCTCCAGGAGGTTTTAAGCTCCACTTTCGGATAGTTTTGTTTTATTTTGGGCATAGTACCACATACCAGTGTCTGTTTCTTTATCCTCAACAGTGGCAGTTTCAACATTTTCTCATTCAGCGACAAGTTAAAAATGTTAATCGTCATCAAAATTGATCGATTCAACATGTTCATCCTCATCGTAACCACCAATGTTTATCGACTCAGCGTGTTCATGCTCATCGCCATCGGAAAACTCCACATCAATATTGTCGTTTGCTATTTCCGCTTCATCTGATACCTTAGGAGTAAAAACTATCAAGATATACAACGGGCTATTGGCTGCTCTGTCTATTCCGCACCATAAAAACAATGTCTACATTTAAGATAGGCTATTTTTACTATTAAGCACCTTGAATTACAAACAAAACTCAACCAGAAATATCGTTCAACGATCGTTCGAAATATCGGTAATGGTAAAATAATACAAAAGTAAAATGAGGGAAAATATCAGGAATACGTATGTACATGTATAGTATATCAGAGACGGGTAGTGTCGACAACTAGTATTTGTGGCACAGTTTATGGCACGTTTTGACACGAGTTCTTCAGTCTTTCAAAACCTTTGTTTTTGACATTTTTTGACACTACTGTTTGACAGCGAAAAAAAAACTGAAAAATTTACAATTTTAGCCTCATTTACGTTCAGAACTGTTTCAACAGTTAGTTAGAACAGTTTCTAAATTTACCGGTATATTTCAATAATGTGCTCACAAAACAATAAGAATATTGTATTTCCCTTTTTTCTAATGTCACACGCACAACTTTTGACACTTTCCGACAGTTTTCAAAAGTTTTTGATCATAATTTAAGATTTTTGACCTATTTTTGAATTTTTTTTCGAAAACTCAGAATTTTTAGCGTTTTAATGTACAATACATATTCAAACAGTGAATAACAAAGCAGTTTCTCTCTCAGTCTCACTTAATAATTAGCCGGAAAATTGCGCAACACATCACAGACATATACAATACATTCATAGATTTGGGGTCAATTTGACAGAAATGCGCTTGGTTTATTTCAGACTATGGTAATTACCAAATTTACAAGTAATTTGGGCCCGCTTTTCATTGTATTGCTGATGAGGCTATCTTATAGGGCATGTCCATTTAAATAATAAGAGATTTATTTTTTTTTAATTTAAAAATCGACTGGGGTCAATTTGACCCCAATATACAGAGAGAAGGTTAAACAGGAGCCAACATAATTAACAAATTCTGAAGTCTTTAAAATATATTTAAAATCTTAACAATCGCTCAGTTAACCTTTAAGTTTAAAGCTGGCTTCTGCAAGCTCACTTTTGCCTTCCATATAGAATCCGATTTCCAGCTTCTACGCTTGACTAATTCTCTAGGAATATATACAAAAATATTAAAAGTTCTGCAAAAGCTACCTCAACGATTTTGTCTAATCATAAATGTTTACTTTGTTGTAACACGTTTAAATTGCTAAAATAAAAAAAGTTATTGAACCTCATTCAGCTTTATAAAGCTGAGCGAATGCTTTCAAATACTTTTAATATGTTTTTTTTTTTTGTAAGCTCACATTAATTTCTACATTTTTTAATTCAGAACAGAATTTCAAGTTGGAGCTTGGGCAAAAGCAAAAGTTCCAAAAAATATGATTTCCCAAAATGAGGTCTGCTAGATATTCTTCTAGTAGTAACAGATTTGAATTTGCATTTAAGAAACTTTAGATTATATTTCGAAAACTTAGTACAACACCTATGTCTAATAAATTCTTATGCCAACAGAAAGCTTTTTTATAATAAAGTAATCAAATCAAAACAATTTCTAGTTAAAAAAAACCAAAAATGTCGCTTCAAAATACCACGAACTAGGCTCGAAAATCGCACAGAAAACTTTTTCTAGATTTTACGTGTACAAAGAAAAGACGTGTGCAAAGGAGAATTTATAAAACATAAAATTAATTTGAATGACACAAACAAAAACATGAGAAAATTGTTTGCCAATTCGTTAGGCATAACTTTTATTGTATCCCATCGTACTCAACGTTTTTTTTTTTTTTGGTTTTTGTTTTGAAAGTTCGAATGGAAATACAAAAAAGCGGCTTAAATATCGACTTAATTTCTTTACACCAATTTATCTTTTGCAAAATCGGGCAAAATGGAAATACAGATTTCTTAGATATCAAATTTAATTTTGCCTAAATTGATTTTATATTTGCTAGCAACAAGGCAAAAAGAAAAATTGCGACATAATTAGCCATCATCATTTTATCGTTTTATTTAATTTGTCTCGTCACAATATACAAATTGACAAATAATTAACGATATCAGTATTTGTATGTTACTCAATATAAATCAAAACAATATTTCTTGTTTAAACATTAGCATTTTGACAAGACCCTTTTTTTATCCATATTTATCCATAATTGGTTTCGGCCAAAGTTTTTTTTTTCTTTTTTTTTTGGGTTACAGCAGATATAAGAAAGTTTGTATATTGTGTTGTATTTAGAATAGAATTTTGTGGTTGGTATAAAATAAATAAAAATTTAATGGATTTCTCCTTGGACTCTTCATTTAAACAAAAAAAACAAAAAAATTAAAAGAATTTAAATTGAATTTTAGGACATATGGGGGCAAATCTGAAATTGTTGTTTGCAAAATTAGTAATATTAATTTAATATGCAGTTGGATAAACCAAGAATTTAAATTATTATCAATTTAGAAATCGTAAAAACGTTCTACTAAAACATCTCAAGAGAGTGTTAATTGGTTTGGATTATTTATTATACAAACCAAAAAAAAGTGTCAGTTAGTTTTGCAATTTCTATAAATAGAATATCATTTTTATTAGTTTTGCCGTTTTAAGTGTCTCTAATGCTCGTTTATAAACATAACTTAATTTAATCCTAACCATAAGCCGCTATTTATGTTATTTTTAACGATCTGTTAAAGCCTTTCTGTTGAGTTAGAATGTTCTTATTTCCCCCAAGTGAATTTCGTTTATTAGACGGTTATTGAAATAAAAATTGGCAAAAATTTAATTCAAAATGTGAAGACGATGAAATCCAAACAATATGAAAGTGTATGAAATTCCATTCATATCCTATAAAAATTATGAATTATTATTATTTTTACTATTATTATAATTATTGTTATTGTAATGCCTGTAAAATACTTCCCAAAACAAATCCCAAATGGATGGTATGTTATTCGCCTAAATGCCATTTTCAGAGACGTGCTATTCTTGAAACATTACGAAAACTTTCGTATTGCGAGTTAGTGTCAAAGTATTACGAAAACCCTAAAATCGTATTCTTGAAATCGAATTACGAAAATTTTCGCAACGGAACGTTACTAAAATTTTCGTAATGGTTTTTTCGTTTCCCATTGCATTTCGTAATGAAATCATTTGGATTTTTGTGTTAATTATATTGATAAGGATGTTCATAAAACTCAATATTTTCTATTCTCAATATTTTATAAAAAAATGAAAGCAAAAGCGTACCTTTTTTTTTCTTTGTTTCACGTGTTCTTAAAAATATGTATTATTTATTTCGAGATAACGATGTACATAACTATGCATTCGGTTTTGTTTACTACCTAACTAGAACAAAACCATATTTTCTTCTAAATTTTTGTATTTACATGTCGTATACCTAAATCTTGGGATATTTTTTTAAATGCTTGACCACTTTCTAATTTTAAACAATACGTATAAGGGTATGAGATTTTTTCGTAATTGACAATTGGCTATAGCGGACAAAAATGGAATATGTGATTCAATACAACAAAAATATGTTATTTAAAGCTATATTGCCTATTTAACTTTTATATTTATTTGTTAAAATTGTAATGATTGGAAATTAATTAATGCAATGTGTAATTTAAAGTATGATTTTTATCATTCATTAAGTTCATTTGGAACAATTTTGTTTTATCATTTTAAATGCCCTGTCTTCAAACATTACGAAAATTTTCGTAATGCACAATATTTTCGTAATCGTAATGGTGAAATCATAAATTAGTATTCTTGAAGCCATTACGAAAATTACGAAGAGAGGAATAAAAAACTAAGAAGATTTCGAAAGAGATGATTAAAAATGTTAGTTTAGTTTAGTATAACTGAGAATATTAAGCGAAGCGGACGCTTTCTTTACTTAAAATTATAAATTGTTGTGAATTTTTGTCAATAATAGCTTATTTATTTAATATTAAATTAAATATATTAAAAATGATTGTGTATGCTACTTTTTCGTTTAAAGGGAAAATAACTTCGGTCTAAAAAGACCAATGTATTTAAATCTTGTCAAAAATGGCCATGGTCAAAAATTTGTTTGATCCAAAATCATTTATCTCGACGTTTTGAAAATCCTTGAGTCCGAAAAAGAAAAAAAATGTCTGTCCGTCTTTCTGGACGTCTGGATGTCTGTACCCATGACATCTCGAGAATCGCTTATCCGATTTAGAATTTTTTTTTCCAAAAATCTGTTTTTATGGTACGGCCGAACATATGATTGTATGATGGTACGATTGAACGATGATATAATGTTATGTCGTGTATGATGGCATGATGGTTTGATGGTATGGTAGTACGACGATATGATCCTATGCAATGCCACTACATAAAAAGCCATGAAAAAAAAACTTGTAGTGGTGTTAAGGCAATAAAGATTTTTATTTTCCAATGGAACGTAAACACAATCATATCGGATTTTGTGTTGCCTTTATTTTCAATTTAAATGAAAATTTTTATTGATAAATAGAAATAATTTTAAATTAAATACAATCTGTTTCGTCGGCAAGTGACCCCTTGTGTGTTGGTGATAGCTTTTCACATTTTTCATCATATCTCCCAAGTTATGGGCTCGATTTTAATTCTGTTTGCGGTTTTTTAAAGCTTTTGAGTCACTTTATTGGTTAATTTGCACACTAAGCCAGGTTTTTGTAAAGAATGTAACAAATTATGGGAAAATCACATTTTTTTACTTAAACGATTTTTTTATTTAAAAAAATCTCTACTTTTTAAAAAAAATGAACTGTAAGTCGAAAAAATGTCCCATGGCATGGTTATTTTATTTATAATTATTAAAACATTGTTACTACCTAACTCATAAAATATTCGAACACCAATTTGTCGAAAAAATGGCGTTTGTAGCCGTTTAGGTATAGTGATGTTATCTAACCAAATTTTTTAAATGATCGAAAACTCAAATTGGTAAGTAATAGTAAATAGTTCAGTTGTTCGCTAACCAATCGTGTGACACTTTCACACATGTACTCTCAGTGTTTTGTGTTTTAACAATTTTAGGTTTGTGTGAAAATTAAAAGGACAGTTTGTATTAAGTAAACGCTTAATCATTACAATGACACATTTGCGTGATCCACCACCTTCTCATGTAGCCAATATGCATTTTGTAAACCTGTTCTCTAATGGAAATGCACGCGTTGCTGTCGAAAAAATACAGGCGTCGATATCCAACAGGCCAGTACTTGGGTATAGGACATTCATTGCAATACATCGACGTTTTCCCAAACAAGGATTATTCCAACAACAACACGCGTCCAGCGTGAATATTAACGTAAACGTTGGAAGAGGATTTATTACGATTAATACGCGCTGAACCTACGACAAGTATCAGCCGCCTGTCTATTAGATTAGGCATATCGAGGTCAAGAAGGCCTTAATCCTTATCACTTTCGTCGTGCTCAACATCTAGGAAATGTGGACCATCGTGCCAGATCAGTTTTTTGTAACTGGATAATTTCACAGCAAGGAATTGATGTCAATTTTATAAGGAGAATATTGTAGACAGATGAAGCTACTTTCACCAGGGCGGGTATAACAAATTATAGAAACCTCCATGTTTGCGCTGTCGAAAACCCAAACGTCGTAAGGGAGACAGCTTTCCAGAGCCAATTTGCTATAAATGTATGGGCGGGAATGATCCACGATTAACTTATCGGACCTTACGTGGTAATAAACAGGCTTGATCAACATGTATTATTAGAATTTTCAGGAATCACGTTGTCATGGAAAAAGTGCCATTGTTGCAAAGATAATACGTGATAATTTGAATGAAAATAATCCACGGTGGATCGGTAGAGGAGGTCCTGTAGCCTGGCCGCCAAGGTCCCCTGATCTTACGCCTCTAGATTTTTATTTCTGACAGCAATAATTTTCGCTGCTGCAGCAGAAACAAGAGGCAACCCTTAACAATTGCGTTGGACAACAACTAGTGTGATCAGGCATTTCGAACATGTCATTTAATTAAAAATGTTTAATAATTTGTAATAAAAATTGTTTTTATTGATTATTAATAAAATAGTATTATTTTATTTCTTTGACTTTAATTTAAATAACTCTTTTGTTTAATTTCCCTACTTTCTCTAGGTGACTTTTGCGCGGTATTTTTAAGAGTTAGCTAGTAAGAAAGTTTTGTCAATTTGTAGATATTATGCTGTAGATTAATAATAATAATTAAAATAATTAACTTAATGGGACATTTTCACGGTTTACAGTTCAGTTTTTTAAAAAGTTGAGGTTTTCTTTACTAAAAAAAATGTTATTTTCCCGAAATTTTTTACATTCTTTAAAAAAACCTAGCTAAGTGCGCAAACTATCAAATAAAGTGACTCATAAACTTCATCTTTTCAAAAACCGCAAACAGAATTATAATCGAGCCCATAACTTGAAAATGAGACACCCACTTTAAAGGAATTTTTGCGATAATTTTACTTAAATATTCAGAATTTTCCGGCCGGTCACTTGACGAAAATTTTAATTGAAATTAATAAAATTTTAATTAACAATTTTGCATTTTAGTAAATTGATTTTTAGAGAAATTTAGGGAAATCGTTAGGCTTCGTGTTTTTTTTTTAAATTTCTTTTCGTAGATTACTAGATTAGTTTTATTATAAATCATGGCTGTTTATGTAGTAGCATTGGTAAAGTAATAAAACTAATCTAGTAATCTACGAAATGAAATTTAAAAAAAAAACATGGAGGCTGACGATGTTTGAGAATAAAAATCAATTTTCTAAAACGCAAAATTGTGAATTAAAATTTTATTAATTTTAATTAAAATTGTGGACAAGCTGCAATTCGATATATTTAATTTAAAATTGTTTATATTTATCAATAAAAATGTTCATTTAAATTGAAAATAAAGACAACACAAAATAATTCCAATATGATTTTGTTTATGTTTCATAGGAAAATAAAAATCTTTATTCGCCTGGGGATTTGACTGTTTAGACTGATGTCACGGCTGTTTATGTAGTGGCATTGTCCTTTGATTCTATGGCGATATGATTTTAGATCGTACTGTCGTACGATACTATTATGGTGTGATGGTATGATTGTATGACTTTACGTACCATTAGTATTAGCCGCCTGTTACGGTATATCAATCCAATTCCAATTACAACACGCGACATTTAAAAATACATCCCAAATTGTCAATTAGTATTGTAGCTATTACCCTTATTTTTAAGAAAATAATAAACATACCACAAACAAATAGGTACCCTTTTTTTTGTGGTAATAAAATAATAAATATTTAGCGAAATGTAAATACATATTATTTTTAACCATCAACAGAAATTATTGAGTTTTATGAACGCCCTTATATGAATTTAATTAAAACAAAAATCTAAATGATTTCATTACGAAATGCAATAAGGAACAAAAAAACCATCCGAAAATTTTAGTAACGTTCCGTTGCGAAAATTTTCGTAATCCGGATTTCAAGAATACCATTTAAGTAACTTACATTTTCATCTTCTCTCTCGAAATTTTATTATTTATTTTTGCCTCTCTTCGTTATATTCGTAATGGTTTCAAGAATACTAAATTATGATTTCACCATTACTATTACGAAAATAGCATTACGAAAATTTTCGGTTACGAAAATTTTCGTAATGTTTCAAGAATAGCACCCCTGTTTATCAAATAATCATCTTTAAGGAGAAAGCCAATATTAAATTTAATTTAAAAGATAACATTTAAGCAGTGTTTATTAGTCAAAATGAATAAAGAAAAATCGGTTCAATGGCTTTACATTTTTATTTTATGTAAAATTAAATACATAACAGGCAAGATATACAGAATTTAATTCTTCTGACAGAATTACCCTCCGTAAAGCAATATCGAAGCAGACGCTTTGGATAACTAATCATCGCAAGATATAACAACAGTCATAATATAGTAAAAATTTAATAGGCAGAGGTGCAAAATAAACTAGTACCTCCACCATCCAAATTACTTAGAACAACTTCATGTTTAAACGATAAAAATTATTCACTTTAATATTTTTAAAAGTGCTTCTGTATTATTCTGTAAAACACAGTTTTTTAAATACAATTCGACTTATTTTTGAATTCGACAAATTTATTGGTGTGCCTTTCTTATGAAATATTCTCTTTGTAGATTCTTAAACTTTCCAAAATTTATACCAGATATACAATAAAAATAGTAACTAATTTTGCTGATGGTTTGACTATCAGATTTATTTGGCAGATTCACTCCAAATCCTTTATTTTAGTTGAATTGGGTTTAGCTAAATTCAATTTACACTGCTTAGTAAATTTTGAATATTCTACATTGCCACTGATATTCATCATCTTCTTTGAACTTCCGCAAAAAAATGTTAAAGCAATTACGTCAAAAATCCACAATCATTAGGAAATCGAGACAAAATCTAAAATTTCTAGAATAATATTAATAATAGATGTGAGTACTAAATTTGGAAATTTGTTATAATTTTTGACATATTTCCAATTTAATTAAATCATTTGTTTAGACAGTATGGCGTTAGATCCACATAGTTCTTTTCGATCATTTCGTGTTTTTCGAAATCTACATTTTATGTTTAAGCAATAATTTTCAAAATGTTTGCATTATTTTACCAAAAATTTTTTGGAACTTATTCAAAAACCATTAAATACTAGTTATAATTTCAAAAATTTTGACGAAGCCGACATTTTTTTTTTTGTTTTGCATTTTTCAAACGAAAAAAAAAAGTTTTTTTAATTACTTCAGAAATATCTCGTTAAAAGCATTAGCTACCTTTAGGTTTAGCGCTTGAAAAGTTAAAGATTATGTTAGATTATAACTTATTAATTCTATTTACTTTTATTCACAGTTTAAAATGAGACGATCAATAAAATCGTTAAAATATTTTCATAGAGTTTTAATCAAAATACAGAATGCGAAAGTATGTATGTATGTACTAAATACCAGCTTAATAAGGGAATTAGTCTAAAGTCTATAATCTATAATCTGGCATAATTGGACTTCGGAAAATTATGCATAAAAAAATGAAAATTTACTGCCATTAGAGGATAGCGAGTTTATAGAGCGTAACTTTGATATTGAATCCAGGATTGATTTCTTATCGTCAATAGGGCCTTGCGAAACAATTATTGTTAATGACTCATTCAATGAACGGAAAAAAATTCTCAATACAAAAATTAGTACCAAAGAATACCTAGCAAAATTCATAGTTTGTTGAATCGGAAAGAAAATATATAAATTTATATATATTTATTTAATAATAAACTTGTTGTAAACAATATATGATAAATTATAACAGTGAAAATAAAAACTGATTTTTTTGAATTAAACCATGGTCGCTAGTATTGACTCTTAAGTTTGCTTAAATGAAGATTAAGCCAAGCTTAAATAGTAAAGTTTATTTTTTCAAATTCAAATTCAAATTTATTGATTGATTGATTGATTGATTGCGATGTACGATCAAGCATTAAGCAAGTCTCCCGTATTATAAATGCGAATACCACACCACTATACCCATGTTGCAACACGACACCATAACTCTCCCTCACCAAGGAAATATGTACCATCACAATCAGTTTTTCATGAAGCCAAACATAGCAATATTTCACCCCGTAAAGAAAGGCGCCACATCGATAACCACATAAGTCTAATAGTTGTGATATCCGCCCCTGGCCAGGCAGCCGTCGTACACCTTTTTACATATAACAAAATCGAGGGATGGGAAAGGAATGTTAGCAACAAAGACTCAACCCGGTTCCAGACACCTAAGTAGTTGATAGTTAGTAAATTTGTTAGTAATATATTTTTTTTTTTTAGTAATTTATGTAGCACAAGACAATACAATTTGAAGTTCATCTACTGCTCCAACTCCTGTAAGGTTGTTTCAGGTTCTTCAAAAAATTCCTAAATTTAAAATATGCATTAATTCTTTATAATAACTGTTTTAAAATTAATTAAGTATAAATTTGATTCTCTGAAATAAATTATACATTAATCCCTATGTACCACAAATAAATAACCATTAATAGTTTGACAATCATTCAACCAACTACCATCGGGCCATCGTGCTGTCATCACAGCCATTGTCATCTTGGTCGAGTTTCTCAGGAGTGTTCTAAACTAAAACCATTTTAACTAACCAATATAAATACTAATACCAAAACTATCATCAACAATTATACCAATAAGTATGAACATTAACATCAATACGAATACCAATACCAACACCCACTTCAATACCAATACCAACCTCAACCATAATATTAAGACATATGAATAATTCAACATCAACAATAAAAATTCTAAGGGAATGTTTAACAAATTTGAAATTGCTAAGTTATAATTCAAATTCACAGCACTTGTTTCATTAGCTACCGTTCTCCTGTAGATAGTTAATTAATGGTTTACTTACTGCAACTAGATTCAAAAATAAAAGCTGAAAAAATTTATATTTTATATATTTAACCATACTATTAAATTAAACTAATCGACAATTTCTTAAAGATCTTGCAAAAGGATATTAATAATGCTTAAATTACTTATTATATACTACGCAAAAGGTTTAGAATATTAATCGTTTAGTTAAGTTCTACATATACCTTTGTTCACTAATAAAACTCAAATAAAGTTTCCCAGGTTAGTCTGAAAACTAAACTGCTTTACTACTTAATTAATAGGAATTAACTTATATAAATTAGTTAGTACTAAATAAAATAACATAGATATCACAAGACAATACAATTTCTACGCTACATAGCTACTGGATGCTTGGGGTTTCTGGGTGTTGAGCGAGACTTCACCAATATTTCTGTAGCTTGGAGGCGATCTAACAATTATTTATAATTAAGTATAATTTATAACAACCCCACCATCAGACAAAAATACTTAAACAACTATGACACTTTGATATAATTAAATTCAGCAACCAAATGTACTGAAACGTTTTCATCACTACCTCAAATATTCTTGCAATATAATGTAGTATACAAGTACCTCTTGCACTTACTGCATCCAAGGCTAAAAACTGTGACGCACAATTAAAGAAAAATATCCGTCAGACTATTACTACGTTTCCATGACAGAGTTAACCCGATTTAAGAGTTTCGTTGAGTTAATAACATGGCCGCGCTAATCCATATCGTTTCCATGCAATTATAAATTCTAGTATAATTTGACATTTCACAACAATTTAAAGTCACTTTTGGAAATTTGATTTGTATGGTGGAAATTTTTAAAACTAACATTTATTGTGATTTTTATGATTTATAAAGTATTATGGAGAGAAAAGAATACTCGCAATTCCATTTTGAATTGGTATAATTGTTTTTTTCGCTTTTGACAGATAGAATCCCTTATAACCCTACTACGAGTTAAGTTGGATTAAGAAACTTAACGAAGATCCTAAACTCGACATGCTTCCATGATGAGATAATCCACGTTAATCCCGGTTAACTCCATCATGGAAACGTAGTATATAAAACAATTATCGGACCGACACAACAGGGCATCATGGCGTCATTGATCCATCGCCCGGCAAAAAATATCCGTATGTCAATACCGGACTCGGTGATGTATCGTGAAACGGAAAAACGTTGCATACACATCTACGCAATTTGCGATCCGACGGCATCGTCACAGACACATCATTACAGTGTCGTGCAGTGGAAAAGCGGTCAAACAATCAAAACATTGTGAACCCCATCGTCGAATTTCGAACTTGACGTATTAAAGACTGGTACCTAGGAAACTCTGATACCAATTCAATGATCCTCGAATAAACTTTACCAAGTCTATTCAAATCACCTTTCCCGTTAACAAAACCTCCCTGATGCCCAATTACAGGGGCCATTTCCAAAAAAGAAACGATAATTGAACTGAAATTGGTGTAACAAAGGAAAGCTGACACAACACGCAGTGGCATGAGCACTCCTATCGGTGGTTTCACAGCAATTATTTCACCGCAGTTATTACACTGTTATAGATTGGTTTAATTTCTGGTCTGTTTGAAGTGGCTGTTGAATATGCTGAAATAGCCTGAATTTAAACAAAATTTCAAAAAATCTAAAAAATGTTCATTAAAAATATTTTATAGGGTTCTATATCATTGACCGTCTATCCGCAATTATTCCCTCCGCCACATTTATTTGAATACTTATTTGTAAAAAATGAAACTACGAACAAACTTATCAGTACATATCTTTGTGAGATATTCTGCCATTTAATAAAATTAATTAGATCATAATATTCCAAATTTTAATAAATCAGCCAAAAAATTTTAAAGTTCTGTAAGTTGGACTATTATCTTAGTACAATTAGCTTTGTGAAGTATAGGAAGTAAATAGAATGTAGGTATCACGAGGTGTAGGTCGTTAGTTTCCTTTCTGCTTCATTATCAATATAAATTAGAAGTGTTTGCATGTGGTGGCGTGATGTATGAAAATACCAACTAAAATGTATGTTAGTTCAAAAGTGGTTGGTCCTAAAAGTTGTTGGCAAAGAGATAAGAACAATGACGTTGGCAAAAACTCTGAATTTCTTCGGACCAGCCGCCTCTTTTTATTGTACTATTAATATCCAATTATAGAATCATGATCAGTGTATTACAAATATGTTGATCTAATAAATCCATACATATTTTTACGAATCTTACATTACATGTTATTTTTACAATACAGCGGTTTACAGCTGTGGTCCTTTACATCGTGTCAAGTTTTGTAAAATAGTTCGATAAAACCCTATATTTATAAGTTTGACCTCCAAATCCAAAGCTTTCAAATTGTTTTACAATTTGTTATACAAAGTCGCCCATTCCATGTAATTATTTACTTAATTAATTCACGAAATCAATAAATTTTAATCAATGCTGAACCGAAAATGATAATAACGTTTAGATTTACCCTTTTTTCAAAATTATAATCTTCCTTAAATAATTGTTGTAAGAACGTATTCATTTGAGAGGATCATTAATCATTATGCATAATATGAATACAAATCTTACATAAACACAATTCATCCATTTCCGCTGCTTTATTAGGAAGTGTATAAGAAACAAAATAAAAATAAAAATAAAACAGGTGGCGCAACGAAACTATTTGGATATCTTTTTTTCTAAAAGGGTGGGTGTATGCAGCCCAGTGCACTGCTACCATTGAGGCCTATTGTGCATTGCGTGGATATCCTTAGTAAAGTTTCAGTCAATTATGTTACAAAACTGTAATACCTCTCGCTGTAATGTAATTTGTCATCGAATAAACTTAAAAAAAATCATAAAACCTAAACTCCAGCACTACATAACCTCAAAACCAAACAAAAAATCAAAAAATCACTTACCTTATATTTAACCTCTTTGTCATCTTTCAGACAGGCCATACGCTAATTCAACACCATGAAATTCATATCGCTTGAATTCCACCCGAATTTCATATCATCCTTGCATTCGATTAAATTCCGATCGCACATAAATTAAATGTATTGGTAATTTTATCGAATCGAGACATTTTCATACAATTTTCACACTGACAACTTTTCTCACTAAACACTAATCCACTAAAATAATCACTTCGACACGAATTTTATAATTTTATATCGAATTTAGTTAATTCGCGGCTTTTTTTTACGACAATTTTGTGTAAAACAAGAAAAAAGAAAATTGTAGGTTATGTTTTATTTATTTTGATTCAGAAAACGCTTACCAAAATACATATCGAAATTATTTTATTTATTTCGCTAGCGATATAAGCGTAAAAGTCGTTAAATGATCTGCACTTTTGTGAAAATTAACACTAGCACATTAACAATTTATTATTTGTTGTCTCAAATTCAAATTCAAATTTATCCTTTATTAATCTTTTCATAAAATGGTTTACAATTTTTAAAGGTCTAGCAGAGTCTTGCTTTTCAGTTATATTTTCTTACATTTAGATTATCTACAAATGTCTTAATTTTGATCAGTTTTCATCATAAATACCTGTTTTTAATTTACATACGAATTTTATGATTTTGTGGAAAAATTAGGAATTTAAAAAAACCACTTGTATAATTTTTACTAAAACTAACTTATCTACTTAAATTAACACTAAAACTTAACACTAGTGTTATTGATAATTTCATTTTGAACTAAAGACAAATTATTTTACTTTCTTTTACTCTAGTAAAATAAAGTATAGTAATCATGAAAATTTTGGACCTTGAGATTTTTAGAGATTTATTTGTTTTGAGGTCCCCTGAGTCCGAAAAAGTGGGTTTCGAAATGGTGTCTGTCTGTCAGTCTGTCAGTCTGTCAGTCTGTCAGTCTGTCAGTCTGTCAGTCTGTCAGTCTGTCAGTCTGTCAGTCTGTCAGTCTGTCAGTCTGTCAGTCTGTCAGTCTGTCAGTCTGTCCGTCTGTCAGTCTGTCTGTGTCCTCTCTACAGCCCAGATGGTTTAACCAATCGAACTGAAACTTCAGATTTAAGCTTTTTTGATAAATTGGGAGGTCCCAGTGAATTTTACTCCAAATCGGCTGAGAAGTGGTCACTCCCTTGGTCCAGAAAATTTATTTTGCAAATATCTTAAAAAGTATAAGATTTACAAAAAACTACTCAATACAAAATGTTTCTAAAAATTAAAAACAAATAAAAATAAAAAAAAAATTAAAAAAAAAAATTAAAAAAAAAAATTTTAAAATTTAAAAAAAAATTAAAAAAAAGTTATAAAAAAAATAAAATTTCTCAAAATTCTCTGTTCGTAAAAGAAAGTCGTGTGTTGGCCACACCTCAATTTTTTTAAATTATTTCTGGTTTTGGTTATTTGCTCCATTACTAATGGAACCTTTGATATTTTATGTAACATTTTAGTAGAGAAGAGTTTTGGTTTGGTGTATATCATCCTAAAGCATTTGTTTATAGAAGGTATATAGAAGGACACTACGTAGAATAAGTAGATATATGAGACGTTTGTTTATAGTAGACAGTTTGGATTTCCGATGTAGAAGACTATACAGTGGTCTCGTGATTATAAATTGGCACTGGGGAGATTGCGCGTACCTTTTTTACGACTGAAAAATATAGCTTGTGTTTTTAGTGAATTTATTGTTATTCCCCATACTTGGAATAGTAAATGTATAGTTTATCAATAGTCATTTGAATGTTGTTCATAATAATATTTACTTCGGAAGAAGTGGAATAAATTGCAGTGTCTACTGCATACTGGGCAAAATGAACAACATTAGAAATTTCTAGTTTAATAAACGATGTGTATAAATTATACAAGAAAGGTGACAATACGGCTCCTTACGGGACACCATAAATGAGCGGTTCGGGTTGCGACAACTTGTTATTGATTGATACATTGAAGTATCTATCCTTAAGGACATTTTTTATTATTCTAATAAGATACAACGGAAAATTGTATTGGATCATTTTGTATATTAGTCCTTCATGCCTCACCTTGTCGAAAGCCTTTTCTATATTAAACAAAACAAGGGCGGTTGATTTTTGCATGTTTAGTTTATGTTTCACAAAGTTGCATATCCTTATCAATTGATGGTTTGTAGAGTGCTATTGGCGAAACACAAATTGGTATAATCAAATAATTTTCGCTAAACTTAATTAGGCAGTTTAATATAATTTATTAATTAAGACCACGCGTTATACAGGTATGTTAAACATACTATTGCTTTGCGTGGAAGGTGCTTGATCAGTTGGTTTATTATTCTGTCCATTATCGGAGATTTTGAATTTTTGAGTGAGACAATGATTGTTGATATTTTCTTTCGGCTTAACCAGTTCCCGTCCCGTTTGAGGATTGAGTGTCTACGTATTCTATTGCAGGTATTTTTTGTTTTAGTAACTTAGTTAATTGAAACGGTCTTTTTTATGCGATATTGTTGTTGCGCTATGCTGGATATAAATTTAGAAAGTCGTTCATTTCTAAGATTATTTAACTCATAAATAACCGTTTTGATTAATTGGTTAACCATATTTTTTTCGGGCTGTTATTCTAGTACGCTTCCATTGTCTTCGTAAATAGTTTTTAGTTTTTATTAGCTGTTTCAATTCTTCTGGAAGGATTCACGATTGTTATTCATTTTAAACCGTGGTAGTTTTAGTATGACAATATTTACGGTGTCCTTTACAGTTTTACTGAGATGTTGATAATTTATTTAAGTTGCTATTGGAACTTAGGTCTATTTTATTGTTAATTATGCGTTTGTATGCCAACCAGTTAGCATTTCTATAACCTAATATAATATTTGATTCTTCGGCAGTTTGTTATTCTAACATATTGGCAGTGAATTTGACCGGTAGATGATCTGAACTGAGTTTGTTTAATGTCTATATATTGGAAACCAATTCATAATGGTTCGACAAAAGTAAGTCTAAGGTACATGGGTGTTTAGATTTTTTGGAATATTATGTTGGATCGGATGGATGAAGAATATTAAAAAAATGTAGTATTTTACTTGCCTTATTTCCTCTTAAACAGTTCCATACCTGATTTTTTGCATTTAGATTACACCCTATAAAAAATAGATCAACAATTGTTGATTAATTTTTGAATATCATTTTTAAAGAGGTCTAGTTTTACTGTATCATTTTGACCGGGAAAATAGGACGAAACAAATGGGCTGCTTTGGGCATTCCATATTATTACTTTCAATGACTGAATTTTATTTTCCTACAATCGCCGTGAAAAGCAGGCTTTTTTTCTCTGTTTTCAAAGCCCAAAGTGTCTGTTTTTTTGACAGTTAATAAACAAATTACTTTGTCACACGTTTCTCTTAGAAACGTGTGACAAAACTTGAAACCGCACGCATGTTTAAAGAAAGACTAATGTTTGTATAAAACATCAAACCAAATTTTTGTTTTTCTTTATGAAAAATAAAAAAAATCTTTGACTACTCGATTGAACAAAATGTCGGTCCTAAAATAAAATCGTATTGTCAGTATAGTAAATTTTACTACAAAATTATCTTTTTATTATATTTTTTAAAATGATTGTAGGAAAAATAAAGTGTGAAACACGTCCGCAAAGTTGTTTGTCACGCTCGAAAGGTTGCTGGCCTCCGTCCCGTCGGCCAGCAATTTCCTTTCTCGCGTGACAAACTGGCACTTTGCGCTCTTGATACACAAATAACTATTATCATTATATAAATATTTAATTGATAAATTAATGATAATGCTGAATTGTTCATGTTTTGTTTTGCAAGTTGACAACTGAGTTACAAAATCTTTTCCTAAATCTTTTATTTCATTTATTGAAAATAATTGTTTATACGATCGTATTTTATTAAATTTTATGTTGCTTGCCGGCTTTGGGGTACAAAAATTGTATTCCAAGCGGTACGCATTAGGGCTCTTTTGGGAGATTTAAACCAGGATATTTCAATTACATCATCATCATTAATTTCGTGTTCTCTACCAAAGGTAATAAATTTTAGCGGTTTGTCGTATACAGAGCCGAATGAATAATAGTCAATTTGTTTTTCGTCTAATACCATTGTTAGTTTTTGTTCCTCTGAAGTTAAGAGTTTAAGACTCGACGCTTATTATTTTAATATTGAATTTTATTATGTTACATTATTTTAGCAAACCTCGAAAATTGGTATACGTTGAATTTTGGAATATTTTTGGAGGAATATGTAATTTGGGTTGCTTACCTTTGGTATTTTCTGAAATTAGTTCTTGGGTAATATTAGTAATCCCTTCAAAGCTATTGCCAATTTCAAGATTTTCTGGATAGCTGACATTACTAATATCGTCCATCATTGAGTTGTTTTCAACACTGGTTTGTTGCGTTATGGGTGCACCGTTTTATTGGCCTGATTGATTTAATCGCAATTTCGTTATGGCGGATGGAACACTGTAATTTTCAGAATATTCATTCTGTTTAGTTTTCACTTTTATAGTCTAACCGATGTTTTTTGATTATTTATTAATATAGTAATCACTGTATTTTACTAATATTAATACAAACAGTATGAATTTAAACTTTGGATTATGATATTGTTGTTATTGTCTTTTTTTTTATTTTATTTTATACGAGACACGAGTGTATCGTTTCGCGGTTTAGTATTTAAAGCATATAAACGACGGGCCTAAGCAATTTAACTTAATATATAACTCGTAAAGGCTTTAGATGTAGGAATTTTATTTTGTAAGTTCGAGCCTGTGGGTTCAATTTTATGGTTTTGCTTAACTAAGAATTGGACTAAATATTGTTTTTGAGAATACGACAAGTGTTTATTTCACGTTTTTTGAGGTCGTAGAATTCGAAAATTTTGCTATATTTCTTCTACAGCCTCGAAAAATGAGATATAAATATGACCTTAAAAAAATTTAAAAATGTCCAATAGAAACTTTTCATTCTAATGTCGCGAAATATAAATTAATTTTAGAGACAAACAGAACTATTGGTTACTGTCAACAGTTTTCATTCGTCTCAAATAATACAATTGTTACCAGCTAAATAAATATAATTTACAACAATTTTTTTAAAAATTGGCCGCAAGCAATATATATTTGGGCGAACTAACATTATTTAAATGTTTTTGGCAGAAATGAAGCAAATAGTACCCGTAAGCAATTGTTGGCTTTATGAAAAGTACTTTATTAATTCTAAGAGTAACAATTATCCATTTTACTGTAAATGTTTTTTTCATTACCGTAAAATACTTATAGTTCAACAGAAACATTCAAAGCGTTCACCAGCAAACACGAAATTGTTTCTACCAAACGCATTGTATGTTTCCCTCAAATAAATATTCCAAACTCCCTAACTGTTTACTGCTTAAAGTGTTTGTGGTAACAATATATTTTTTGTGTGTAAAAATCCACAAATGTTATCCCCCTCAAAGTAATCCCCTTTGGACAGAATACACGTAAACCAACGTTTTTCCCATTCTTCAAAAGCAGTTGTTAAAGTCGATTTCCTTAATGGCCTCACTGGAGTCAAAACGATGTCTCTGGAGCCGTTTGTTGTGTTTCAGGAATAGCCAGAAATCAAAGAAGTTAAATCAGGCAATAAAGGCGGTTGCAGAAAGATATGGGTCAAATTTTTTGCTAAATAGTCACGTACAACAAATGCAGTGGGATTTGGCAAATTATCATGTTGCAAAAATTCTGTCCCAAACGATATTTTGGGTCTTATCCATAAGATCTCTATAAATATCAATAGGACGGCAAGAAAGTTCATCGTTTTTTCCAACCACCAAAAGCCTTTTCTTTTTGAAACAAAATTGGAACTTCTTACTCGAGCAAGCGTATCTCATTAACTACTAAAGATATTAACACAAGATTTGACACACACGTTTGTTAGGGTGCTATAAACGTTTAGGCTAACTCAAGGCTATAGGCAAACTAATTTTCCAGGGCTCCCTACATATAGCTTGAGCTCATAATTTTTCTAGGGATAACTATTGGCTAGGCACTTTTAAATTATTAACTTCCCAGCCGTAACACTTTATAAGGATTCAATTTATACAAATTTTAAAATGTTATATGGGCCTTTCAATCAAACAAATGCCCGGGCAACTTGCAAGAAACATAACTGATAATTTTTCTATTGATAACTGTTATTTAGACATACTAATTGAAATATTTTTCTGATATGACAGGTTAAAGGTTAATTTTCTATGGGTCATTCAAATAAACTTTTTCGCGTTACCCTCTTGAAACTTGATCTTATTATTTTTCTAGAAATAACGGTTGGATAGGCACACGAATTGAAATACATTCCAGATATGACACTTTGAACGTTAAATATATATATTTACACATTTTTTAATTTTATATCGTCTTTTCAATTAACCGAATTCTCATGGGCTCCCTACATGAAACTTGACCTTATTATTTTTCTAGAGGTAACTATTGGCTAGGTACTTTTATTGAATCTATTTCAAGATAGGACACCCTAAGGGTTGATTTTATATATATTTTTAAATTTTTCATGGGCCTTTCATTAAAACGAATTTTTCCGAGCTCGCCACATTAAACTTGCTTATGATTGCGTTTTATATTGAGCTCCTTTCATGAAACCTAACATTTAATTCTTATGGTAATCAGTGACAAACCAAAATGAGCCTGTATTTAGCCATAAAATCATTATATGGAGGTAGCAGTTTAAAGGTTGGTTTAACAATTTTTAATTTTATACGAAATATGTTTCAGCTGAAATTTGTCGGCTGATAAGAGCTCAGATTTAGGAGTTAGAGTTTCTCTCCATCCCAAAAAAAAAAGAAAAAGTTCCAAAAATCTAGAGTAATTTAGGACAGGCGTGTTCCGATGCTCAATGTATAAGTTCATATGAAATTCTTTCTTAAACAATTTGTCAATTATCCCAGTGAACACATGTTTTTATGGTTAGTCGAGAATCCTCTCTAACCAATACACACGAATATAAACTCCCAAGGGACAGATTAAAAGTCCTAAGCCAGTTGTTGTTCAGATTTTTGGAAGTTTTCATATTTTTTTGATTATAGGAGATTCCAGGCTACCCCTACAAATGGGTGTCCACTTAGATATGATATTTGGGCCAACATCAGTAATGGAAAACATTTGTCCTAAGTTGTGTGTCTCGTAGATTTTGGAAAGTTGCTTCTTTGCATAATATGCTAGCAATAATTTATTAAGATTTTTTTTTTGTAAATTTAAATCAAGTCAAAGTTAGTTAGTTTGACCGTTTACTGCAATTCATTCTAAGGGAAAAACATTTTGAAGGAATTTTCACAGTTGATTTAAATTTTTGTTCATTATTTGAGCTTCTGAATTTATACGTAAAAAATTGGGATTAGTTTGAATGATATTTTGAATTCTTTCATCCTAAATTTAATTTCAACCGGTAAACAACACATATATTTAATTGTTGAATTTACCTCTCTGCGTAAAAAAATTTAGAAATTTTCCTTATCAACAGCTTTTTTCAAGAAGTCAATTATTTAAAATTCAATAATGTTATAAATAAATACACTCGATGAATATGTATAATTGTATACTGTATATAGCCATGCATGTTAAAGTAAATATTATTGTTTTGAAATCCAATATTTTTTTGTTATTTTAAATAGACGCGGATGTTGTCCAATAATTGTAAGTACTTTTTAGGCGCCAATAAAAGCAATTCGAAGAAAAAAAATTAATAATTTCATACCCAATTAAAAGCCTAAGTAATTGTTCTTAAAACAATATATTTTGTTTTGTTTTGGATGGTCCGAGATTTTATTGTTTTTTGCATAACACGTACAAATGACATTCCAAACATATTAAAAATATTTGGGATTTCGCGCGTGTCGTTCTATACATATAAAAAATATCAATATTTAACTTCTGCAAAATTAGTTTCAATCAATCAAATTGAATAGAAATAGAAATATACAAAAATTAAATCTGCCCAAACACCAAAGTCCAAATAACAAAAAAAAAAAAAACAAAAACAAAAATATTAAAATTTGTATTCAATTGGCTTTGACAGTGACAATGACATTACTTGTGTAAAAATTGTATTTGGTTCGATGTTTTTTTTTTCTGTGTGTGCTATTTGTTCCAATTCAATATGGTTTAACAAACAAGCGTCACAGACAAACAAGATCAACCAAAACCTACACTCTACAAAATATCATCATATAGCTGTTGTATAATACTCGTGACATCGACAATACCAAATTTGTTTCAATAACTCATTAGACACTTCAATGAAATGTGTAAACATTAATGTTGGTGGGAATTTTTTTTTACTTTTTTTGGTTTAAAATATTAATTTAAATCGATTTAAAATTTTAATTATGATTTATTTGTTGTTATTGTATATACGTATTGGTGCATGATGTGATGATTATCTCAAAATAATTCAAGCGGCGGCATCTCCTACTCACCAGCGTTTGATATGTAAAATGAGTAAATTAAAATGTTATTTCAATGATATACCTGACACATTTATTATTATTGGTGTTACTAAGGTCATGGATTGTAAATATTTATATAAATTCAGTTTATGTTTTGTGTTGCATTTTAAATGGTTTTCACCACATTTATTAATTAAAATATTTATTAGATACATTTACCGCCTACGGTTCCAGCGCGAAGAGACGATTGCATAAGAATATCTAAATACTTTTCTCAAGGTCGAAATTTCGATCGCTGTTTCTAGGTTGCTTTTACTTTATCTTTTTGAAACATAGATCACAGAAAATGTGGTTTCGCAATCCCTAAACAAGACAAAAAAAAATTAACGGGTTTGTCTAAAGTAGTTTTTCTTCAAAGACTGAGTAAATTTACACTCCCATAGATGGTTTTATGGAATAGGACCGCAAGGCCGAATGTGGAAAGGCCGAATCTGAAAAAGCCGAATTTCGAAAGGCCGAATTTCGAAAGGCCGATTGTGTCGAGCCGATTGTGTCGAAAGGCCGAATGTCGAGAGGGAGATCGACACGATGTTGCGTATCTTTCATATTCCTTTATATCATCAATTGGTAGGTGTATCTCAATATTCTAGAGACGCATCGATGTTTCTCGTCGCTTTCGAAGTTGGTTTTGGTGCCTGCGCCATCTGTCTCGGTTCGTTTGTACCACGTACATCATCTTGCCCTGACAACTAATTATTTCACCACGAACCCATTTGTCACCTCGGGCAAAATTTCTTACCCAAACACTGTCATCAGGTTGAAACTTTGAAGTTTGTTCGCCAGTAGATTCTGTCTGGACGTACATCTTTGATAGCAGGGCAGCCAGAAGATTTTTTGGTTGGCGCCCATGAAGCAACTCCGCCGGCGATTTATTAATCTTCGGCAACGGTGAAGTTCGGTATGTACTCAAAAACGTTAAGACAGCCTTGTTTCTGCCTTGCCCTTCCAGCGCAACTTTGGACAAAGTGGTTTTACATCTCCTTACAAACCGTTATGCTCCACTGTTTGATGCTGGATAGAAACGTGCCGTCATCACATGATTAATGTTTCCCTCTGCGATAAAATCTTTGAACTCTTTTGATGTGAATTGAGCCCCGTTGTCGGATAAGATAGTATCATTTAACCCTTCCAATGCAAAAATTGACCTGATAGATCGGATGGTAGCTTCAGCAATAATGCTTTTCAAGCTAACCAGGTAAGGAAAGCGATAAAAGGCATCCACACACACACAAGCCAGTAACACCCCCAGAATGGGCCGTATGTGTGAAATGGACATGTATGCGTTCCCATGGTTTATTCGGTTTCGGCAAATCGCTGAACACCTTTTTCGGATCGACGTTTAATTTGTTGCAGATGTCACACGTACTTCCTTTTTCACATATACTATTGTCTAGTAGCTTGAATTCCGGATGGAATAACTACACGAACATAATCAGACTGATACTCGTTTTAGAACAGGATTTACTTCTGTTAATTCAGCAATCTTATTCGAATTGAGGGGAAGGTCTTTGCAAAAATTCATTATACAAGATCATCACTTCTTTACAGGCTTCCTCATTATCATAAAAATTTGAATCTGGACCCATAGGTAGTCGACTGAGAACGTCTGCATTGCTGTGAAGGTCAATATTGCTATATCGAATCTCATATTGGTAACCCATAAGGATGACCGCCAATCCCGCTAATCGATTTACAGTTACCACAGGAAGTTTGCGGCTCGGCCCAAATAGACTCACTAATGGTTTGTGGTCCGTGATCAGTATACATTTTCGCCCGTCGAGATATTGGTGGAACTTTCGGACACCAAATATTATAGACAAAGCCTATTTTTCAATTTGGCCATACATTTTTTGTGCGTCAGTCATCGTCTTTAATGCAAATACTATAGGATGCTCGATGCCATCGTGGTAAATATGTAAAATTACCGCACCGAAACCGTAATAGGATGCATCTGTTGCTAGCACCACTGGATAATCATCACGGAAATGACCAAGCTTCGTCGTCTCAAATATTTTGTTTTTTAATGTGTCAAAAGCGTTTTGCTGAACAGAACTCCGCTTGAATTCAGCGTCTTTTTTCCTCAAGTCATTAAAAGGTGCAGACAATTCTGGAAAATGTTTAATGAATTTGTGGTAATAATTTACCCTACCCATCAACGACTGAAGTTCCCCCATATTACTCGATCTCGGCATCTTGCGAATGGCGTCCAATCCAGACTCTGATGGTCTGATACATTTTTCGTCTATAATATGGCCTAAGTAATCCACTTCGGTCCCTGCAAATTTAAACTTATCCAATTTGACAGTCAGAAGTAAAATTTTTGAAATATTGCCGCTGAACTGGAAATTCCCATCGGTATCCTTTGGTACTGGAACATTCCAAATGGAGTGTTTACAACGACAACTTCCTTCGATTTGTCGTCCAGCTGTAGTTGCAAGTATGCATTGGATAGGTCGATCTTTAAAAAATTAAGACCTCCACGTAACTTGTGGAATAGTTCCTCCGTTCGAGGTATATAATACTGTTCGACCTGTATCTGAGGATTCAATGTAAACTTAAAATCACCCACTATACGAACTGAACCGTCCTTCTTCACCAGGGGTAGAATGAGTGTTGCCCAATCAGACGTAGAAAGCGCCTTCCAGATTTCGTCGTTCAACCATTCGGTCTACCTCTTTCTTCACGGCTTCCATTTGTGCAAACGGAATCGGGCGGGCCTGCAAAACTTAGTTCGGCATTCGCCTTCAACTTTAAACTAGCTTTGTAAATCACACAACATCCGATTTTATTTACAAATACATTCGGATATTTTAACGTTAACTCGACTGCTCTTTTCTTCACCTCCAAATTAGACTCAAGTGCTCGAACCTCCTCGATTTTTTTTGCTGTAATCTGAAGTCCCAAACGAACAAAAGCATCCATGCCCAATATGTTGACTCCAGAATCCGAACAAATAACGAGCAAATTTAAGTTTGCGCTAACTTCGCCAAACTTAATTTCAATATAAAGTACGCCTCGAAAGGGTATCTCTCGAAAGGGGGTTTGGTAGGTTGACAGGATGGTTTCCCCAATTGTTTGTAGCCGGTCGTGCCAATCATAGAACAAGTAGCACCTGTATCTACCAGAAATGACATGTTTTTCACATTCATTGTTACGTCTCGTTCCCATTCGTTGTTACAGCACTTTCCTGTTGGTTCTCATAATCTGAGCTAAACACACTTGCTCCGCGACCTCTAAGGTTCTGATGCACTTTCCTGTTGGTTCTCATAATCTCAGCTAAACAGACTTGCTACGCGACCTCTAAGGTTCTGATGTACTCTGATTTTTTTTTCTGAGTCTCGTCTTGCCTTTTATTCCTAAAACGAGATTGGCAAACAGATTGTATATGGCTTACCTTACCACACTGATGACATTCAGCTTGTCTAAACCAACAAGATTCCCTTTTGTGTTTGCTTCCACAATCTTGGTACGATTTGCGATTGTGGAACGATGACTGTGAGCGATTGCGTGATTGCTCTTGTCGCTGTCTGGAATATCGATATCGCGACCTTCCCCTTGGTCGCTTACGCTCTACTATTTGGTGAACCTCTGGCAAGAGATTATTTTAGTTCCCCTGTATCGCGTCAACATGTGCTGTCGTACATATGGTATCTGCTAAAGTAATAATATCCGATAACGTCGTATTTTTCTTCTGGAGAGCAGTGGTCCTAACTGAATCGTGAGGTGTCTGTAGGATAATTGCTTCCCCTACATATGTTTGATAACAACCCTCATTTTTGCGGACTAATTCGCAGCAACGTGGGATCCCTCGTAATTCCGCTATCCACTCCGAGTACCGCTGGCCTTCCCTCAATGTTGTTCGCTCAAATTTGCAGCGAGCAGCCAACACAATGAGTACCCGATTTGAAATGATCACTTAATTTATTTTGTAACTCTTTATATGTTTGGTTACCGATATTGTCCGTCCAAAAAAGTTTTTGTAACAATGTGTAAGTGTCCGTTCCAACCCAAGACAATACAAACGAACGGCGTTGAAGGTCATCCAACACGTGGTACGCTGCAAAATGTTGTTCTAATTGCCCACAGTAAATACTCCACGTAGAGTGTCGACGATCAAATTGTCGAAATGGTGGTACTGATATATCTGATAAGTTGCCTTTATGCGTTGCAACCTCTAGTAACTCTTTATGTTTGTCCATTAATTCGTGCACTAGTTTTACTTGATCATCCATGACATTCATGGTATAAATACAAGTATAAATAGCAGATAAAACTCTGCTAAACCACCACGAAAACTTTTAATAAAATCACACGCACCAAATATTTAATTATTACAAATTTTATTTATTAGTTGCGTATTGCACAACATTTCACAACGAACAGAAGACCACCAAAAAGTATTGAATTTATTAGCAAAATAAACGGTATAAACCAGTAATACATATTTATACATAAATAAACTAATTAAACAAGAATTTATATTATCCATGAAATAATCATGTGTATGAAGGAGCGTTGAACTAGATAGATATAACACAACCCATTCGGCCTTTCGACATTCGGCTTTTCGACCCATTCGGCCTTTAGACATTCGGCCTTTCACCACTATCGCCCTTTTGACCCAATCGGCCATCAGACTTTCGCCCTCCCGACCAATTCGGTCTTTCCGCGTTCGGCCTTTTGACATTCGGCCTTTCGACATTCGGCCTTTCAACATCAAACAACATCGGCCTTTCAACATTCTTGTAAATCATTTTGTTTAAGCGATTTCCATTGCAATTTATAATAAAAATGAGCACCTTCGTTGTTAATAAAAATAAAATTGACCCTTATAAGGTGAAAACTAGCCACAATTGCGGTTGAACATTTAATGAATCTATAACAATACAAATCGTGTTTTCCTAATAGCATCAATTTTTTTTTTTCGAAATTAGCATAATTGATGTACCCGACAGTAGTGGGAGACAGCCATATTCTCGGCTGTGTGCCAACTATATTTACTGCGATGAATGTCGATGGTTAAGACTTTTTCATTATTTTTACGCGTGTGAAGTTTGTAGCAAAACAAATAACACGTTTACTTATATACAATTCCTATTGATGCTGTGTCCTCCGAAACTTTTGTCATCGTTGTTGGCAATGGTCAATATTTTCCCAAAATAATAAATTTTGGAGAACTTTATTAAACGAACGATTTACATATATGGATTAGGTTTTTTTGACTAAGTAATCTAAAGACCTTCTCCATGTGCTAGCCAAATCCTTGCCACAAATGTTGGCAATGGCTGATTTTTGCCTTTGAGGGTTGAGTGTTGTTCTTTTTGAATTGAACGGAACAGAAACTTATTAAATTATTTTTTATGTGGTAAAATGAAAAACACTAATTAAACCAACATTGAATCAATTTCTTATTTTATTTTTTAACTAAATATATTTTCTACACCACTGTGATGTGAACGACAGATTACAAACATTTGGGGAAAAGAAACAAACTATGCAGGGCTTGTTTATTCCCGGACCTTTTACATTCTCTGGAAACGGGATTGTGATTTTCTTATTCGCGGGAATTCCCGGGATTCTAATCTTCTTTAATATGCGCATTCCGGCCTCTCATCATGGGAAATCTATTGATGAAAAAAATGAAATTTAAACTTTCACATTGCCCAATGGTGATATAACTTTCGATAAAAACCCACCCTCTAAAGGAGAATTGCTCTCATTTTCGGTGGACGTTGGTTTAATGGTGGATTGTTTTTTAAATTGGTTATTAGCCCATTTCTGGCTTAAATTTAACATCTTGATTAAGGAAGACAAAATATGTTTAATTATGCTAGGGTTGCGGGTAAACACACAAGTGCGGTGATCTGGTTTAATTCTGTGTTTTGACTGAATTAAATTTTTTTGTCTGCTTCCAACTGTTCTACTTTAACATTGTATTCCAAAAAAGGCTGTTTCTGATAATGAGCTCATCCCATAGAATACATCATCGATAATTGCCCTTGTCCCCGACTCTGGATCTTGGAAGAGTTATATTAACGAGACAACTAGGTTAACCAATACCGATTTTAGAATAGCCGGGTACTCGTATATTTTGGTCCTTTTCCTAATACTCGACTACCTAAATAATTTCATCGATTACACGGGTAATTTGATTAAGGGGCACGTAGTAAGTCAGCGGTAAAATATCTGTCTCACTTTTTTGATTTAATTCATTTTTATAATAATATGAATTTATTCCGCCACAAAAATTATAAGGTTGAAATAAAAAATATTGTCATCGAAAGTGAAAGGAATGTAACCTCTTGAAATATTGAACAGTTTATTTTCGTTGTGAATTTAATTCATAATTAAAAATGAATTAGTTTCTCGACGGATTTCTTTAATAATTAAAAGTTAATTAATTATCCTCAAGAAAAAAATCGAGCGGATTTAATCCAGATTTTTTGAAAAATCGATGTCGCAGAATTAATTCATAACTAAAAGGTAATTATTTAGGGCTAGATTCTTTGAAATGACCACCTTTAAAACTAACTGTTGGAATTGCGTTATAGTGAATAAATCTACAATATTTTTATACAAAGTCCCAAAAAAATGTCATTTGAGACATGTTCAGAATCTATCCCCAGGCGGGCAATAGGCTAAGTTAGGTTAGGTTGGGGTGGTGGCCATTAGGACCAGGCATAGACAGAAAAATGGTTCGTAGCCATACCATGAATAATTGTTTCCTCCAACTCATTGGAACCATTTTCAACTGTTAACAGAGCGCTGGATATTCCTGATATTTATAATATAGAGGTCCGTCAGGTCTTTGAAGAGAGGTGGCCCTAGGAACTTTAGTCTGCTTCGTGCCAGACGAGGGCAGGTGCAAAGAAGATGAAGTACTGTCTCTTCCTCCTCTTGGTCCTCACAACTACGACAGTAGTCATGTGAGAAGACACCAAGTCTACTCGCGTGCCTTCCTATGAGGCAGTACCCCGTAATCACTACAACAATCACACTGATCTGACTTCGCTGAAGTGAGATCAGCTGTTTGGATCTCGTCAAGTCCATCTTTGGCCAGACCTGCCGAGTTATTACGCAAAAGGTGATACTTGACCATCTGTCATTCGTCAGCTTGCTAGCTTCTTCCTGAAGCAGAAGTTTGCATACCGCAAGAGGCGCGAGAGACAATTCTGGACTACTTTCGACGTGAGGAGGTATGATTGAAGCGCTTTAATGGCAACCTGACTGCCCGTACATATGCGAATATCACAAACTAATATTACATTATACCTCAATCAGTACACGACTTCCTTTACGGCAGTTACTTCAGCTTGAAAAATGCTACAGTAGTCGGGGGGACGGAAGGAGAGATTTAACAGAATTTCCTTGCAGAACACTCCAGCCCCGATTTTCCCGTCCCGTTTTGAACCATCAGTGAAGAAGTTTATAACTCCTGGTTCCAAAACTGCACCTATCATCCAGTCCTCCTTGGATGTGATCCTAGTCCGGAACTTTATTTCAAAAAATAGTGACGGGACAGTATAGTCGGTGGTCTTGGGAATTTGTTTGTTGCACAAAATAGTTGAGTGCCCTGTATTGTTACAGGTCCACATTAAGATGGATTTCAGTCGTATGGCAGTACAAGCTGTCAACTGTATCCCCAAGATATCTAGAGGAGTCAAAAATAGCAGAGTCTCTAGTGCCTGAGTGGATGTGCTCCTCAGTGCACCACTGATCACAGAGAGATTGTTCTCTGAACTTTTGTCAACAGCTTTTGGTTGACAGTTTTGTCCAGAGCAGGCCACCAGACTATTATCCCATACAAGAGTACGGGTCTGACTACTGCGGTATAAATCCAATGTACGATGCGGGGCTCCAGCCCCCATTCTTTCCCAATGGCATTTTTACAAGAGCATAGCGCTACTGTAGCTTTCTTTACCCTTTGCAGAATATTGGGTTTCCAATATAATTTGCTATCCAAAACGAGACCCCGAAACTTCGCTTTATCTGTAAAAGTCAAGCTGAACCCATTTAAAGTGGGAGGATCGATGTGAGGAAGTTTATATTTCCTAGAGAAGAGAACCAATTCGGTTTTGTGTGGGTTCACATTCAACCCACAGCCATTGGCCCATAATGAAAGATAGCCGAGGGCATTTTGCATAACCTCACTAAAGGTGCCGGGATAATTACCACGAACACCAATAGCAACATCATCCCCATAGGCAACCACCTTGAAGCCAACGTCCTCCAGTCTCAGCAACAGATCATTTATGACCAATTTCTAAAGTAATGGGACAGTACGGCACCCTGTGGCGAACCTCTGCTTGCAAATCTTTTGACGGAGGATTCCTTAAAACTGGCATTTATGATCCTGCCTCTTAGCATCTGATCTATCCAGTCCTTGAGTGATTCATCCACTTCCAGAACTGAAATTGCCCGAGTTATAGCCCCTGGAAGCACATTATTAAAGGCCCCTCAATATCTAAGAAGGTAACCATTGCTTAATCTCTATATTCGACAGATTTCTCAATGAAATATATAAGAGAATGAAGAGCAATTTCTACAGATCTCCCCTTGTAATAGGCATGTTGAGATATAGACAGCTTTTCCGACACAATTGTTCCTCTAATATGAGCTTCTATTTGTCTTTCCAGTGTTTTAAAAAGGAAGGACGACAAGCTTATCGACAATGATCAGAAAAGGAGTGGTCCTCCGACACTCTCCAGTTTAATAGACTAATCGTCAAAACGCTTGAGACAAGAGTAATACTCAATACTTGTCTATTACTAGTTATAAAGGTCGGCTTATTGCCTATGTTACATATATGAAGGTTATTACTTAAAATGTAATCGAAGAGTAACTCACGCCGTACTTCCCCAGATCGTGTGATGAGCATTTGTATCACTCCCAAGGATGACTCCAACCTTGCGCTTCTGAGCCTCCAAGATTAGCTCACCTAGAATGATTGGTGGAGTATCCACTTCATCATAAGCTAGGTAAGCTGATACTAGCCAGAGGTTTCGTTCATCGATCTCAATGCTGACCGCTGCTACATCTCAACTACTGAAATTTGAAAGCAGAAAACAACTTATGTTATTTTTAATGAGAATGCACGACCGAACCTTACTTTTTTTTTCGCCTGCATTAATCTTTAATAGGGAGTCCTGAGCCCAAGTACCCGGTCTTCAGTGACCCAAGGTTTCTGGATCAAGACGACATCTGTCGCTTCTTTCCCAATTTTTAAAATTAGAGCAATTGATGCTGCCTTAGAATGGTGGAGTTTTGGCTTGCAGAAATATCAGTGTCATTTCTGCAGCCTCTTCTCCACCACTGTAACATCAGAGTCATCCATTGATGAGAAGTCCTCTAAGAGCCTCTTTAAAGACTCTATGGATGTTGACATCTCCGTAACCGTGGATAGAGTTTCCGCTTGGCTGGCTACCTTCGCGCACCCAGATGAGCTATCAAGCACCGCGGTAGTTTCTGAAGATAATACTTCGGAGCCTCCGGCTTGTCCGCGTCCTTCTTGTGCACCTTGATTGTGACTGCATTGAAACCATAGTTAATTAAACCGTTTGTTTTTTCCAGTGCAGCCAGTGACTCCCTGTTTAAGATGATAACAGCTGACCTTTAGTCAGCCTTTGTCCTTTGAGCTTGGCTTGGCAAATTTCCAATTGTGCGTTGGCAAATCTTGGTTGCCAACCTGCGACAACTGGAGTATTAGCTTCGGATCACTAGGCTGTGAAGGGATGTACACCCTCCCAAGCAGCACCAAATAACTTTATTGTTTTGAACCCATTTCCGACGTCTGTACAACGTCACAAGTTTCTATAAATTCACTTGTTTGACATCGAACTAACAATTTTTTTTTTTCGTCGGCACGACCACAATGCGACGTTATATGTTAGCAGCCGCCAGAGCGTTATTTTATATCTACTTGATAACTTTTTTTGACTATTTTGAACTATTGACCGACTAATATGTATTTTATAACCGTGTACCGATTATTTAGTTATGTTGTCGTAATATGTGGTATTTAATGACTACCTAGCAACTTTTTTGTCGTGTAAAAACCAATACCCAACCTAAGTATTTTGTTGTTACCTGCACGACCACAAGATAACATTTTTTACATATGCATACAATTTAGTGATATAATTGACAAAAAAGATATTTTGTGACCGACATTATTACATCATCGGCAAACAAGCTTGTGTCATGTCAATGTCAATTTTTATATATATAATTTAATATAAAAAAGTTTTTCTGGCTTCAATTTGTTTTATCTTCCAAAATAAGCCAATCATAATTTTTGTTATACTAAGGATTTCATTAATGAATAATTATCAACAGTTTTATTTAATTAAAATAGAATTGAATTAATGTTTTACGTTTTTGAAGTTTTAATCATGTTGTTTATAATTCGCGAATGTATCATAAAAAACCAAATACATTTGTATCCATACAGTCTCCTTTACTATCTCATTCGTTAAGTTTTTCTTTTTTGTCGTTAAGGAATTTTTGGTGAATGCACAACGCTTTTCGATATAACTTATTTGGTGTGCAAATATCTTTACAGTTGAATTCTTGAAAATTTGGTAATACAATTAAATAAATCGTCGAGAGAATGACTAGACCGCCGTGACAGTAACTTTTTTGGAAATAAAATAACAAATTTGTAATTTTTGAGTCGAATTTGTTATAAATTGGTTATTAATCTAACTTTTTAGTGGTTTAAATATATTTTAATACATAATATGAAGTTCGCCATTTTTAATTACACATGCATATAAAAATTGGTATTTTGTGAAAATAAAATTCTGATTTTCATACTTCTCATGACTAAATATAATTGTAATATCATTATTTTAATGGTGGGGATTATTTCAATACGGTTTAAATTGATTTTAGAAAATTCAACCTAAAATAAAAATATTTTTGAAATAACAGAAATATATTTTTAAAAAAGACGAATTTATAAGGCGCATGAGTTTTTAGTTCACTGATAGGTGCACATTTACGATAAAACTTGCTTTGTTTATAAAAATATGTCGTATCTTGCCAGATTTTTGGGTTACCATTATTACAGGGAATGTGAATATTATATTTACAATTATTATGAAGTAAATTTTCTTAAAGTCGTAAATAATGAAATAGATGATAAAGGAAACAGACAAATAATTATTATATTTACAAGATAAAAGAAGACAACATGATTATTTATATATTTTATAAAAAATAGTTGTCCTGTCTGCTAAAATATAACCACAATGTGAGACAAAATCATTTTTTTACAAACAAAATAGTGGTCAATATATCTATTTCGTGACTTGTATTCTATTGTCAATTGATAAGTCGGATAACAGTTATTACGACGTTGCTACAACCCAAAATGTATTCCCCAATAACGTTGTACCTCAGTTTTCATACCATTGTTACAACGTTGGCTAGCCGACCAGTAGTCATTTAGCCAACCACAATACAACGTTATCCCAACCCACTCGTGCTACTTGGGCTAGCTCTTGGTCTGCAGGGGAGCTCCTCCCTATTAGGTATTTTATGGAATTTACAATTCCCTTTTGAATTTAGAACTAAGTTTTTTTATTTCGTCAAGCAAACAGTTAAATGAGAGATCGTTTTTATGTTTTGTCAGCATGCCTTTATCTTTCAAAAAACAATTTTAATTGGTGGATACTATTAAACCATAAAGTTCAATGTACAAAAATTATAGTGCGGAATCTGACACAATAAAAGAAAATTTTGATTTTGTGAACAATGTTTCAAAAGGATTTTCACGTTTTGTAGTAATTAACACAAGAAGTAGTATTCTGATGTAAATACGGATTAATGTTGCCAATCTTTGAGTTTCTAACGCTTTTTATGTTAGATCTGAATGATGACCCATTTGATAAAATACTAGAACAATCATCGATAGGGTACGATATTTTACTATTTAAATTAACATGCATTGCTAAATTCGAAATATTATTATTTGAATATCTGAATTTGAAATCGCAATTGACTACACTTCTATGGACTTATATTCACTACAATATTTAAGGTTTTTAGTGGAGAATGGCTAATAAACAGTGTTGTGCCACTTTTCGAGAATTCAATCAATTGTGTACTAGTGTAGTCAATGTATGTGTACAATCCAAAAAACAACGTCGATAATTTAGACAATGTCGACAATGTATCAATGGCGTAACTAAAAATTTCGACATTTTTTTAGGACCCTAAAAATGCTTCTTGAATCTGTGAACAAGCAAAGCTTTTAGTGAAAAACTTATTTCTTCATATTGTCTAGCCTCACAATATTTAAAATTACCTGATTTTGGGAGTAGATGACGAATTTCGAACATAATTTGAAAAATATCAAAAATTTTGAAATAATCTCAAAAATGCCGAATTTTCAAAGTATCTTGAATATTCTTGAAAGTTCTTAAATATCGAATTATCTAAAAGTTTTGTTTAAAAATTGTGTAAGCATAATATACCATATGTATTTGCAAAAATTGTCAATTAAATTCAACTTAACTTTTAACATTGAGCCTATTTCTTATTTTTAGGTTTTTGCTAAAAATTTTTATGTATTTGTAAAAATTAAAAACTTTTAATTTTATAAGCTTTTTTAACCAAACCATTTTACTCAGAAATATGATTTTACAGAGGGTGTCGATTTGTTTTTATTTGTTCACAAAGTTAATCATCAATCTTCAAAAGCTTGTTACGTTCGATGAGAGGAGGGTGATCGTTAATATGCTATACAAGCCCCGCACAGCTCGCTTTCCAATTTGGGGGACCAGGGATATTGAACCCGAACCCAAAACAACGACTCACTTCAGTGACTAAGTTACCCAAGCCACTCCTAGAAGCAAGTCGAGTTTAGGAACGAGTCCTCACCTGATCATCGCAGAACCCCGATTCAATCATCCCTACGTGTTGCACGTTGCCGTGAACAACACCCTTGTAAAGCGTACGCTGTGCGTACCATCTCCCCATCACGCACACAGAAATTTATCCACGGTGTCCTTCACCCGCAGCTAGATGTCCGGCTAAACTCAGTCCCGAGGGAGTAGGTGGATTTGGTGAAGGCCCAACCGCAGATTACATTGCTGCAATGGATTCCCGTTACACAACACCTTACCTACCTAGCACACACATTCCCACGATGACTCTCACATTTACCGCACAAATTAACAACACATAGTTATTTCTTTTTAATTACGTTATAAAAAAAATTCAAGTTTTATTACAACTTATATGATAGGTTAATAAAATTAATAGGTTTAACCTCGGAATGTCGACTGGTACACCCGCTCGTAATTGGACGAAATTTCCTTCTGTGGTCTTACTACCGAGCCATTGGCACCGTGTGAATTTCAAAGCACAAAAATTAATAAGTTATCTGTGGGCGATGAGCTCAACGTCGAAGATTCCTGAAAAGACAAAAAAAGGAAACGGTCGCGCCACACGCAATCGGTGCCCGCGCTCAATTGCAAGCCACTTTAGAGGAATTCCTCCACCACTTGCTCTCGTGCACGCCTTCCGAATCCTTCGTCCATCCAGTTGAATCAGCTGTTACCGGCGCAGGTACTTGACACCGCTGTTGGGGTATTCCGGAATCAGATTGTCCGGACTCGTGATAACCAATATCACCAAAAAACTATTCGTGTTTTAACTTAAGCTGGCGAGCAAATAAACCCTGTTATTGGTGGGAAAATTATTCGATTCGATGGGTACACACACTGCACTTGAATTTTTTTTTCTTGGTTGCTGTTAACCGACTCTCACTCGAATTTCATATATTTGGCCACCACAATATACATAAATACTTCAAACAGTTAATTTAACACGACCGAACAAAACAAAAAAAAAATAGACAAAACCATTTCATCAAACTGTCAATCTTGTACTACACCGTACCGTTTGTATATCGTACGACTTTTTTTTCTGTACGATTGTTTTTTTTTTTGTTAATTTTTTTTTTGTTTTCGGCTATCAATAATTTCGCACACAAAGAAATTACAACACTATAAATTCCTTATGAACTACCATAATATTATAAATTAAAAATAATTTTAATATGTATGCTTATTAATTTATAAGTACAAATGTAATGGTAAGTATGTGGTCCGATCCAAGATCAAAAACGAAAGAGGACGAATGACAATTGTCATCCGCTTATATACTTTTTTTTTCGCGTGTAGTTTGGACGATCACCATGCCTCTACATACCGACACCACAACTACGACGAGCGCACGCCGCCAAACAAAAACCAAAACACACACCAAGCCATCTACAAAAAAGTTCATCAAAAACATACCGACAACAAACAAACAAAAAAAAACACGAATTACCCAACAGCTGGTGTTGGTGGTTCTTATGCCGCGGCTACACGAATGGAAAATGTAGACCAACGTTGGAGATTGGTCCAAAAAACCAATCGTGTAGACAGAAAAAAAATAACAAATACAAATGAAGGTTATATTGGTCCAACATTGGTAACCATTCGCTCAATAGGCGGTTTTTATAAAAAGATCAAAGGAAACTACCAACGTTGGAGTGTATATTGGTACTTCGTCTACACGAATGGTGAGAAAAAATGTATTTTTAAATACTTAACGGCAGATGTCACTAAATTCAACTGTAGATGTCATTATATTTTATTATTTATAAACAAATAAATCCAAAATGGAATCTGACTGGTCGGCTGAGTTTGTGCTAGAATTTATAAATTTATATCAAAATTATCCCGAAATTTGGGATTTAAAACACTGTCAACATAAAAATAAGCTCGAAGTGCATTTAAAGCAATATGTTTGAATTGGCTTCCATCTTGTGGGAGATATCGTAATTAATGTATGACTAGTAGTGACAACTAGTGATAAATATCAATATATAAACCACCAAAATTGGTTATACTTTGGTAGCCATGCGAAAAATGAACATTGGGCAAATCGTGTAGACAGTCAAATTTTATTTCACAAATATTTGTCCAACATTTTACAAATCACATTGGACCAATATTGGTCGACATTTTCCATTCGTGTAGCCGCGGCTTTAGTCGTTGTGATCGGTAAATGTAAAAAAAAATCTGGTATTTATTTTTTTTTTTTTCTTCTTTGATAGATAATACGGTACACGAAATATATCTACGGTACGCGAAGCCAAAGAAGAAAAATGTAGCCAAAAATAAAAACGACAAAGAAATGAAAATTTTGAAAATTCGAAGAAAATGTAGGTGTGTGATCTATTTAGAACTTCCGACGATACCTCGCATCGTAACAAGCTTTTAGTTTTAAGAGGTTTTGAAACCAAACCATTTAACTTTAAAATTTGATATTATAAAGGAAGGTAATATTTTAGGATAAATTTAGAATGTTTATGTTTAATGAGCTTTAAGATTGATAATTAAATTATACCTTTTGTGTGTGAACTTAACAATATTGAGTCTTTTGACAATTTCCGGTTTTTGTTAAAACGTTTTATGAGAAAAATTTATGTTTTGCAAAAAATGTCAAGAATTATTAGTTTTAAGAGCTTTCAATTAGAAAAGCTTTCTAAACCAAACCATTTTACTCAGAAATTCGATTTAATAAAGGGTAAGGGAATTTAGGGACAATTTGGTATATATGTGCTCAATGTAAATTATCAAGAGCTTTCAGTAAAACCAAACCATTATGCTTGGAAGCTTCCTATTATAATATAACCTTTTTTTAAATCTAATCATTTTACGCCGAAATTCGGTATTGAAAAAGGGGACGGAATTTTGGGATACATTTATAATATTTGTTTCCAATGAGCTTTAAACTCATATACTAATTCATACTTTTTGGGTTTGAACTTAACATTATTGAGGCTTTTAATAATTTCAGGTTTTTAATCAAATGTTTGATGAGCTTTAATTATTTATTTGACAAAATTGCCAAAAACTTTAGGTTTTAAAGCTTTCACTTATCGAAGCTTTTTAATCGAACCATTTTACTTCGAAATTTAATATTACAAGGGATGATGGAATTTTGATTAGGATTTCGAATATTTGTGCTCAATGTAAACTATTAAGAGCGTTTAGTTTTAAGAGCTTTTCAAATCAAACCAAGGAAGGTGGTATTTTGGAATTAATTAGAGTATTTGTTTTCAATTCAGCTTTAAGCTTGATAATTTATTTATACTTTCTCGGTGATTTTTGTGCCTTTCCATAAATCCTATCTTTCGTTAAAATGTTTTATTGACCATGATCACAAATCATGATTTTGACAGAAATGTCAAAAACTTTTAGTTTTAAGAGCTTTCACTTATCGAAGCTTTTCAAATCAAATCATTTTATTAAGAACGTTGATATTACACAAAAAATTGCCATTAATATCATGATTATTTTACATACTTCAATTCTCGTTTTTTAGGGTGCGAATCTTTCAGTTTAAATTTTTTGAAACTGTATAATTAAAATTGGCTAAGAAACTAATCAAAATTTTAAATTTTTCTACTTTCAGAATCAAAACCAACATAACTCGAAACATTAATATCGAATATACACAATGACTCGAATAGATTGTAAATTACTATTAGGAGTATTATCGATAGCAGTATTTGTGTGTCCCACATTTGGCTACGAGGCACCAGATTATACAGGAGAATATTGTGCTTCAAGGGGGTATGATCCATGCTGTCAGCATCGTTTAGATTCATGTGCTGTGCCAATTTCAAGTAAATAATAAATTGCCAAATTTTATTTTATAAAATAAATTAATTTATTGTTTTTATTTAGCAACATTATGTTACTGTGATGAATTTTGTGATAGAATAAAGAATGATGATTGTTGTCCAGATTATAGAGCTGTATGTCTCGGGGAGAAACCAAATCCTATTCTTAGCTGTTTACATAATAATCAATACTTTAATAATTTCACTGGACCAGTAACAGATAATTGCAATAAATGGTAATTATTACAAATTGTTTAAAAATTTAACAAATTTTTTATTTTTTATTTTTTTTTAAATTAATAATATTTGTTTGATTTTAACAGCTATTGTGGTGCTGACGGTCAACCGATATGCGAGAAGTATGCTTGCTTAGTTGACGGAAATGTAATCCATAACATTAATCGTGTATCGTCTACACTTGGATGGACTGCTGGAAATTATAGCGAATTCTGGGGTCGTAAATTTGCCGAAGGTTTAGATTTACGTCTTGGAACCAAACAACCCAACTTCCATTTCATTCCAATTTCACATAAAATCGAACATTTACCTTCACATTTTAATGCATTCGAATCGTGGCCAGGACTAATTACAAAGGTTAAGGATCAAGGTTGGTGTGGTGCTTCATGGGCTATTTCAACGGCATCGATAGCATCCGACCGTTTTGGTATACAGTCGAAAGGCAAAGAAGATGTCGACTTATCGGCCCAACAATTTTTATCGTGTGTACGTAAACAACAAGGTTGTCATGGTGGCCATTTAGATTCGGCATGGAATTATTTCCGAAAGACTGGTCTCATTGAAGAAGAATGTTTACCGTACTCGGGTAAGTTGGAAACATGTAAAGTAAGGCCACGTGCTACTACACTTAAGACGGCCGGATGCGGTCTCAGATTAAAGGTTCCTCGTGTTGGTCTGTATAAAGTTAGTCCGGCATATTCATTAAATAACGAGACCGATATTATGACTGAAATTAAGAAGTATGGGCCAGTTCAAGGTGAGTTCGAAAATCTTGTTCACGCACTGAAAATAATCAACTAAATATGTTGTGTATTTTTTTTTTATTTTTAGCCACTATGAAAGTTTACCAAGACTTCTTTGCCTACAAATCCGGTATATACCGTCATTCAGCATTATCCGCGAATGAGGTTTACGGTTATCATTCCGTGCGAATTGTTGGCTGGGGCGAAGAACGTGTTGGTTATCAATTAGTGAAATACTGGATCGCTGTTAATTCATGGGGTACATGGTGGGGTGAAAATGGTTTCTTCCGTATTCTTCGCGGTAACAACGAATGTGATATTGAGAAATATATATTTGCTGCTTGGGCCCATGAATATTCACCAGAAAAACCACAAGCAGTACGTCGTGCATCGCGAAGAAATCAAATTATTTAAAAAAGTATAATTTAAGAACGCACAAACGTAATTACCTATAATTATATAAACAAAAAACAATATTATATTTTTTTAAATTCATAATTATGTATTAAATTTAAATAGATTGAAATACAATTTTAGAGCTACTATAAAATTAAAACAACAACAAAAAAAATCAAACTAACCCTAATGTTAAAATAAAAACAAAATAAAATGTTATTTCTGTGTTATGTTATGTTTAGAGATTTTTTAAACTGCCAAAAAAAAAAATTTGTATAAAAATTAATAATTAAATAATTTGTTATCTCATATTGTAATACTTGCTTTACTTAAAATTTAAAATTAATATTCAGCACTAAAAAAGCAAACGTTATTTACTGCCAAAAGTATTTAAAAAAAAAACAAAAATTAAAATTAATTATTTCATTATTATTGTTAAAATATTATTTTTTCCTTTTATATAAATAAATATATAATTTTATCATTTAAATTAACTACTTTTACAATAATTATAATATTAATTAAATAAATTACATTTTTGTTTAATAATAAATAATTAATATAATTAATTGTGTTCAAAAAATAAATGAAAAAATAATTTTCCAAATAATAAAAAAAAAACAAAAAAAATAAATTAAATTAAAATTATACTTCAATAAAAATAATAATGTAATTACAATTAAATTAAAAAAACAAAGGTTAATTAAATAATTAATCAAAATTAAAAATAAAACGAAAATTTAAATATATTTTGAAATACCATTTTTATTGTAAATTAATAAAAAAAATAAATAAAAACTAGTTGGTTTAATTTATACATTTATTGATTAAATGAAACGTTGAATTAACGACATGCTTTACATAAATTTTATGTAAAATAATTTCTGAGAACCAAGGCAGAAATAATCATTTTGAAACTTTTATAGTGACTGTTGTGATCGCTTCATTACAGGAACGATGACTACCGCCTAAAAATCAACTGCGTGCAAACGGATAAACTAGCCTATGGTTCAAAATAAGAAAGTATTTATTACAAATGACTTAGCAATTATATGACGCAAACGAATAAGAATCTCGGAACAGGCATAAAATGGCACATTTCATAGCGGTAAATGATATATTGCAATAAAATGTTTCCAATAATAAAAACAAAGCAAATTAATATCAAAATGCATTTATTATTACAACAGGGATTGTTTTTAAATTTCTAATTTTGGGCTATCAGTCTCAGATAAAATTATTATTTTTAAGTAATGGATGTGAATCAAGTAAGATGAGTTCCAATGGTAATGTCTAAATTTGATCAGAGGGGTAGAACCATTCAAAGAATTTAATTGTGGAACAGAAATATTCTGTTGAACTACAGGGGAACATCCTGATGGCGATGAGGAATTTAAAAGTTTCTTTTACCGATGGTTTAAGAGTTTTTAAGTTTTCAGTGCAAATTTATTACCGGGCACTATGAACTTACTCGTCAATATTATACATATATTAAAAATTATGAAGAATCAACAGACATGGTTCGACAGCACCACACAATTAGAAACCATTAGTAGCATATCAGTTCTTATGTCGCAAACATTTGCAAGAATTTCGGTACTAACAAAGCTTATGCGAGATCAATTTTAGTACTCTGATTCATTCCTGAAGAAAGTCAAGAATTGTTAACGACAATTCGGAAACCAAAAACAAATGTGGTTTACATTTTATTCTTTCGTTATTCATTTGGTTTCAGATGTGGAATATAGATCTGTGGATTTAGCGTTTACCTTTGTTTATCTTTTTTGCTGGTACTGCACGATCTTTAACTATAAAATTTCCCCTTAAAAATAACGGTCCGATCCATAGTGGTGAAAATTTGTTTTGCGTACAGTATTTTTTAATAAAACCAGACCACCAGAATTCAATTTGCTTGCTGTGTTATCAGATTATTTTTAGATACTCGTCATAATTGTAGAATATTTCTGGTTCCCGGATGAGAGAATTTCGTATAATCGGTTTACATCCGAATAGCAATTCTTATGGTATAAATTTAGTCGCAGTATATGGTGTAGTGATGAATGTAAAGTCCGCTGAGAATGCTCCAAGGCTCCGCTTGTTTCCGGATGGTATGCTGATTAATATTTTTTTTTTTTTTTTTTAATAGCTTACGTACTCCACTAAATAGATCGCTAGTTATGTTTGTATATCTTGGTCCGACAATATGTGTTGCGGAACTGCGAAAAAACAAATTAGTTTCTCGACAAATACGCGAGCTATTGTATCGGTTACTTGGTTAGTAGTTGGAAATTCTAAGGAAAATTTAGTCTAATCATCTTGTATTTTCAAAATGTATTTATTTCCTTGTTAAGGTGTAAAAAGATTACCAATTTTATCCAAGAATACTTTTCCAAATGGCTTTTGGCGCCTTAGATGGTAGATGTGCATGGACACCTTAGTCAATTTCCCACATTTATTTTTCTGGCTTTATTTACAAGAAGGAATACATTTTTTAATTCAAGAATTCAAATTTATAAAGCGGTAATACGTTAGGTTAGGTTAGGTTTAGGTGGCAGTCCACTAGGACCAGGCATAGACACAAAAATGGTCCGTACTCATACCACGAATAATTGTTTCCCCCAACTCATTGGAACCATTTTGAACTGTTAACAAAGCGCTGGATATTCCTGACTTCCATCCTACAGAGATCCGTCAGGTCTTTGAGGAGGGGTGCCCCTAGAAACTTTAGTCTGTTTCGTGCCAAACGAGAGCAGGTGCAAAGAAGATGAAGTACTGTATCTTCCTCCTCATCGTCCTTTCAACTACAACAGTAGTCATGTGAGAAGAAACCAAGTCAACTCGCGTGTCTTCCTATAAGACAATGCCGCATAATCATTCCAACAACTACACTGATCTGACTTCGCTGAAGTGAGATCACCTATTTGGATCTTACCAAGTTCAACTTTGGCCAAATCTGCCGAATTATTATGCATGAGGTGATACTTGACCATCTGTTATTTCGAAGCAGCGTTTTGCATACCTCAAGAGGCATTTCACTATCATTTCTGCTTTCTGAAAACTGGTCCAATGTACCATGTCGAGCCAGTTTATTGGCGTTTATATTCCCTGTTAGGGAGAAATGACGAAGATGCACCCATCATGCCAACATGCTTGGTGGGTTCATAGTGGTGTAGTGGGTTCGACGACGGTAGTGAGGGAGAAGAAAAAAGAAAAAAGAAAAAGATGGCGGTTTCCGTTTTAGTTAGTAATGTGGACACGTAACGTCAATGAAGACGAACAAAAAAAATCTAAAAATAATAAAAGAATCAAAGTGAAATAAAATAAAAAAGTTTTGCGACCATCCAAACAAAATGTAATAAAAAACAATTGAATGTAAATTTAAAATAAATAAATATATTATTTTTATATAGTTGTAGCGACACGACAGCATCAACGCTAACAAATTGTTTGATTGAAGAAGAACATACATCGCGTTCCGACTAAAAAGCCGCCGGAACATTCCCTGTACTTATGAAATGTCCTGTCACCCATAAAATGTGAATGTTGAACTGATCTGCCGTCTCGTTAAGAGATGAGAGATAGTTCTGGGCTACTTTCGACGTGAGGAGATATGACTGACGCGCTTTAATGAAAGTCTAACTGTACGTATATATGCGAATATCACAAACCGATATTACTTTATACCTCAACCAGTCTACGACTTCCTTAAAGGCAGTTACTTCAGCTTGAAAAATACTTTTGCAGTTACTTCAGCTTTAAAGATAGTGACGGGACTAGTGGTCTTGGGAATTTGTTTGTTGCGCTAAATAGATGAGTGCCCTGTATTGTAGCAGGTTCACTCGTGTCGATGGCAGTACAATCGTGCCTCTAATATTAGCTTCTATTTGTCTTTTCAGTGTTTTAAAAAGGAAGGAAGTCAAGCTAATCGGTCTAAGGTCTTTGGGATAGCAGTGTGCGCGTTTTCCCGCTTTAGGTATGAAAACAACCTTCACTTCTGTTCATTTAATATGAATGTGATATAGTTGTAGGCTGCCTTTGAAAATTACTATACCTTTAACCAGGAAATTGTTAGATTTGTAGTTTGTTGAACATCCGCAGGGATAATACCATCGAGTAAAGGCGACTTATTTGGTTTAAAACTTTTTATCGCCCACAGGATCTTTTTTCTGCAAATAATTTGGCCTATGTGGCTACTAGCCCTCTTACCTTCTGATGTGCTAGTACAGATTCGGAACAACTAGGAAAATGATTCTCCAGCAGAAGTTCCAGCGATTCCGTACTATTAGTGGTCCATGTCCCATCCGACCGTTGAAGTTATCTTGAGATGGAAGGACCAGGTAGCCTAGACATCTGCGAAGACTCCTGAATTTTGTCACAATATAGTCTCCAAGAGCTGTTCTTGGCACTTCTTAATTGATATTTGTAAATTTTGAGGACTTCCTTATACGAGCCCTAGTCTACAGCGGCTCTTGTTTTCCGTGCTGTTTTGAAGAGTTTTTTGCATTTTCGACGTGTTTATTGAATCTCGTTAGACCACCAGGGTTGCCGAGATTTACCCCTAGGCCTGCTATGGGGCTAGAGCCCAGTATCGTTTCCCAAAAGCGCTGGACCACTTGTCCACTAACCCATTGAGCTCTTGCGCAGTTTCTGGAGGTTTTGGCACCGGAACTGGTAGTGAATTACCCAGAATAGTTCTAAAGGAATCTCAGATGGTTTTCCTCCTGATTCTGTAGATCTGACTTTAGTAGTCAAGTACATTTCAAATTGAAGATAACAATGATCAGAAAAGAAGTGGTCCTCCGACACTCTCCAGTTCACTAGACTAATCGTCAAAAACCTTGAGACAAAAGTAATATCCAATATCTCCTGTCTATTTCTAGTTATAAAGGTCGGCTTATTGCCTATGTTACATAGATGATGAAGGGTACGTAAAAGTTAATCAAGGAGTAGCTCACCGTTCATTTGTATCCGTACTTCCCCAGATCGTGTGATGAGCATTTGCATCACTCCCCGGAATGACTCCAACGTTACGCTTCTGAACCTCTAAGATTATCTCACGTAGAATGACTAATGGAATTACCATTTCTACAGTATCTTTTCCGCCACGGTAATATCAGAGTCATCCCCTGAAGAGAAGTCATCTAAGATCCTTTTTAAATACTCGATGGACGTTGACATCTGCGAGTGCATGGAGAGAGTTTTCGGTTGGCTGGCTAACTCCGTGCACGCAGATGAGCTACCAAGCGCCGCGGTAGTATCTGAAGCTGACTTCAGAGCCTCCGGCTTGTCCGCGTCCTTTCTGTACGTCTTGAGTATGACTTCACTGAAACCACAGTTGATAAAACTGTTGTTTCTTTTTCAAGTGCAGTCAGCGACTGCCTGTTTAAGATGTTAACAGCTGACCTATAGTCAGCCTTTGTCTTCTCGTGCTTGGCAACTTTACAGTTGTGCGTTGGCAAATCTTGGTCGTCAACTTGCAACAACTGGAGTCTCACCTTCGGATCACTAGGTTTCGAAGGGATGTACACCCTAGCTCTTGGTCTGCAGCGGATCTCCTCCCTATCAATAACAGCAAGGCTGACTCTGGGCCATACTTAGCCAAGTCCCCCCACTGCCTTCTCATAAAGCAGCTGCGACTTCTGATCTGGACAGCAAGTCAGTTTCACCTGAGCCCTGAGTCGAAGCAGGTCCAGGTTTTTCAGACAGGACTTTCAGGTAAGTGGTGGCTTAGACCCCTTCCACCTACCGCAAATTGGCGGCCGTGATACTGACATTCTCTTGGGATTTGTCAATAACTGCCACAACCAGCTGATCCTTGAGGACCTCATTAAAAGGTCTCATAGCGTAGCGTGCAGCTTCGTTCTCTTTGCGATATTAGGACTTTTCTTCTGAGATCATATTATTTTAAGCTGTGAGCCAGTAGCCCTGTCTTCTGGCTAGATTTTATTGTTCTTATCCAGGCCCTCCAGGCCTTCATCCTAGTATTATAGGTTGGTCTTGAGGAACCAAGTTCATTCGTGCTTTGGTTCCGCTTTGTATTTGTATACTCAGATTCGGTGACCCGAGTGGAGGGACCAGCCTCGCTTGAGCTTATATCCCGTCGTTTATTTGTAGACTTAGAGGCAGGCCTTAAGACCGAACTTTTTTTGTTTGTTGTTTGTTCTTGTTTGGATTCATGATTGGTACCACAAGTAGCGGAGAAAGAAGTGTACATCTGTGCAGAGATCCGCAGTACACAGATAATGCTACTTAATCCAGAGGGCGCCACATATCCGGATCCACCGTTAGCGACTGAGCTAGTTTTATAGCTAGGCTCCACGTCTAATCAATTATCAGCACGGTACGAATAACACCTTAACCCAGCACATCGATTTGTTTAGGGCTGACTCCTTTAGCGCCGTGTTTTAGCCTATTTACAAGCGGTCACCATGTCGAGGTAACAGAAGCACTTGTGGAAGTTGCAAGTTACGGAGCCGACAACAAGTGCCATCGATAATTTGAACGACTTTCAATGGCATAACATAAGTCACAATTGTAAAAATTGTAAAAAGTCGACTATGTACGTAAGGGCGGAAATGTTCCTCAGCTCATACCATCGCCGGCAATTCTTTCACAATTTTGGGGTAGCTTATTTCGGCCTTATTCAATACACAATTTGCATAAGCTATTGCTGTATCGAAATGATTTTTAGGCTGATATAAGTATGCACCAATGGCAATGTCACTTGCGTCTATTGTTATTGTAAATGACAGAGAAAAATCTGGATACTGCATAATTTGTGGATGATGAATTACAAAAAGCGCCCCATATAAAACTTTGCCCTTTCCTTAATAAAGTTGTTAACGTCTATATTATCCAGATAAGCACAATAATGATTTTATTTGTTTTTGATTGTTTGATTTGTTGGCTGGGGATAATTTTGAATGGCATTTGTATTGAAATGATCAAGTTTTATACCACCTTCTGTTACTAAATTTCTTAGAATTGGCATATCTCTAAATTATCTTTTAAATTATAATGTTGAAATCAATCAATATATAACGCTAAATGTATTTTAATTTTTATTTTATAATGTGCTACATCTGTTGCACTAAGTTTAAATCCAGATAAATAAAATATATCTTAATATTTCCTGCATATATTAAAAATGAAGCTTTTCTCTTCTTAATTAAGATGATCTAGTTTAAGAGACGTTTGGATAATATCTAATCGATTAGCAAAGCAACCCAGATTATATAAAGCCATAGTCTAAAAAACGAGGAAAATCAAACTTTTCATAGTAAAACACATAAAACTTATGGGGATCACTATTTTTCCTAAGACAAATTTTTAAATGATTTCTGAAATATTTTCATAAATGTTTGAATTTCAACATACCTATATGAAGATCAAGTATTCTTTGAACTATTCGGACGTGTTTTATTTATTTTCCTACTTTAAAAAAAAAAAAAAATAAAATAAAAAAATTAATAAAAATAATAATAAAAAATAAATAGTGAATTCAATAACTGTATATTGATATATGTACATATATAAATATATGTATACCGTATATATTTTTACTTGTTATTACTTAATATGAGTAATTGCATTAAATGTGATTTACCCACTGCATGTGAGAACATTTTAGTTTGCAGTGGATTGTGCAAAGAAGTTGCACACTTCAGATGTGTTGGTTTGCGAAAAGCTGCATTCGAATTAATTAATAATTCTGACAACATACGTTGGTTTTGTGACAGTTGCATAATTTTATATGTGCAATATGTAAATAAACTGAAAAAATTAATTGACATTTCCATTAAATCAGTAGCTGAGAATATTATTGCAAACAAACCAATTGCTTCTGCTGTTGGCCTAAATGAATGTGAGTTGTGTATTAGTGATGAAACCTTGACGCCAACTGTACCAGCTTCCCTGCAACCTACTAAAGCTGTATCTGCGTGTTTGATTGGTGATGAAACCTTAGTGCCGACTATACCAGCTTCCCTGCAACGTACTAAAGCTGTATCTGCTGGTTCCAGTATAAATAATTTTAATAATAATATGGAATCCATTAGTACTTTTGCTGAGGTGGTATCTGGCTGTTCGAGTACACAAACTAAGGAAAAGAAAAGGAGTTCCCGACATCTAAGTACCAAACCGATCCTTGGTACTCGGCAATTTTAAGAGGATTTTGGTGTTAAGGCAAATGTTCCTATGCTATGGTTACGTGTGTCTAAGTTCGATCCTGCTACCACAGAACAGGATATTACATCGATGGTGCAAACTTGCCTGGGCATTGATAAGTCCAAAGTGTTCAAACTGATTCCTAAAGATCGAGTTTTTGAATCTTTGGAGTACGTATGCTACAAAGTGGGGGTTAGTAGTGACTTTAGAACTAAGGCGCTTGATCCTGATACCTGGCCATTAGCTGTACAAATTCGGGAATTTTATAATAAAAATTTTCGGACAACATTTCCTCAAAATGTAAAGCTTTGGAAACCAGTTGTAGTCAATTCAACAATATATTAAATTTAAATTATTGTAAATCTGAGAGCAAATCTGTTACAGGTGATGTTTTGCAGGTAAATATTAATTTATGTCTGAAATTTGGCCATTTAAATGTCCGTAGTTTGGTAAAACATTTTAATGATATTGTTATTTTATTGAATGAATATAAATTTGATTTCCTTGCTTTGACAGAAACTTTTCTTGACGATAAGATTTCAAACGGGTCGCTTCATATTAATAATTATAATATAATGCGGTTTGATCGAGTTAATAACACGCGATGGGGTGGGGTTGCTATATATTTTAGGAGTACATTAAAAACCAATAAATTATTTTGTGGAACTTTGGGCAAACTTGAAATTTTAGCATCTGAGGTCATTGGGTGTTTTGGTAAAATTCTTGTTTTAGTTATTTATAATCCTCCTCCGGCTGGTACTGATGATATAACTAATTTACAAATTGTGTTTTCACAATACTTATCCCAGTATGAAAAAGTTATTTGTTGTGGGGATTTTAACTTTAATATGTTAATTAATAATAAACTTAGTGCTTGCTTGAGTTTAAATAATTTAAGCTATTTATGTTTTAACCCAACAAGATTAGATAGCAGTCTTTTGGATTTAATTATTTTGCATGAGCCTGATATACACAATATCACTTCTTTTGGTCAACTTGCTGTTCCAGCTATTTCCGATCATGACTTGATTTTTGCCTGTTATAGGTTCAGTCGTATTAGAGATAAAATTTCTTATACTGTGGTACCTGATTACAAGGCAATTAATTATGATGACTTTTTACTTGGTTTCTCTTCGTTAGATTGGAATGATCTTTATTTTTATCATGATGTAAATGATATTATTAAAGTATTTAATTCAAATATCTTAGAGTTGGATAGGAATTGTGTACCACGAAAACAAGGTATTAGGAGGTGTCGCACAGCTCCATGGTTAAATGCTTTTATTTTAAATTTAATGGAGCGTAGAGATCTGGCTTATGGTAAATATAAAAGATTTAAATCAGAATTTGATTTAAAATCTTTTAAATATTTAAGAAATAAAACAAACAGGTGTATTAATCAAGCTAAAAATCGGTTTTATTTTGGTAATATGAGTAATACTAAGATAACGTGGAACAATTTAAAAAAGCTTGGTATATCATGTTTTTCGACTGAAGCTGTTATTGACTTTTCCGCTGATGACATTTTAGCTGGGTTTAGTAAACTTTCTGAATCTTTAGTGGTATTGCCGTTACCTGATTTAAATTTTACTGGTTCTGATAATTGTGGTTTTGTTTTTGATTGTGTAGATGAACTTATGGTGTTGAATGCAATCCGTGTCATTAGATCAGATGTGATGGCATATGACATGATAAACTTCAAAATACTGAAACTATTTATTGATTTATTTTTACCACATATTACATTCATCATTAACCAATGCTTGACTAAATCTGTATTTCCGGATTTGTGGAAAGTGGCTTCGATTATTCCCATTCCTAAAAAGGATGTAATCAATAATATAAGTGATATTCGTCCAATTAGTATTTTGCCTGCACTATCCAAGGTTCTTGAAAAAATTATACAAATTCAAATTCTTGAGCATCTTAATAATTTTAATTTTTTATGCAAGTTTCAATCAGGATATAAATCTGGCCACAGTACTACTACTGCACTTGTAAATATAGTTGATGATATAACTGCTATCTTGGATAAAAGTAATTCCTTTGTTGTTTTAGTTTTATTAGACTTTTCAAAAGCTTTTGATTGTGTCAATCATACGCAATTGCTACAAAAGTTAAAATTGTATTATAAGTTTTCTGATTCCGCTATTATGTTGCTTCATTCTTATTTAAGTAACCGGAAACAGTTCGTCAAACTTGGTGATGATTTTTCTAACCTAAGTGATGTAATTGCTGGAGTTCCTCAAGGATCAATTTTAGGCCCTTTACTGTTTTCTATTTACATTAATGACCTACCTTGGCATATTTTGAACTGTCAATTTCATCTTTATGCTGATGATTTGCAGTTATATATTGGTGGTGGTTTGGTAACATTGGATGACTTAATTATACAACTTAATGCCGATCTGAATAGGATATCGTTATGGTCTAGTAATAATTCACTTTCTATTAATCCTAATAAAAGTAAAGCTTTATTTTTAACTAGACATAAAGTACATTATATAAAACCTGTGCTCGTTTTGAATAATGATATAATCTCATTTGTTCCAACAATTAATAATCTAGGATTAGTATTGAATACTACTCTTACATGGACTGATCATGTAAGCTCTCTGTGTAAGCGTGTTAACTATAGCTTATATTCGCTTAGATTAATAAAAAAGTTTTGTCCTGTTAAGTTACGTATATATCTTGTCAAAACTTTAATTATTCCAATTTTCACCTATTGTGATGTGATATTTTCTAATTGTGATAGTTCCTCAAAACATTTACTTGAGATTACTTTTAATAATTGTGTGAGATACGTCTATGACCTTAGAAAGTTTGACCATATATCTGAATTTAGGAGCTCAATCCTTGGATGCGACTTGTTTGAGTTTTACTGTTATAGAACTGCTATGTTTGTTTTCCGTATAATAAAATCAGGTATACCCACGTACTTGTATGATAAATTAAATTTTTCTGCATCGTTACGCACAAGGAATATTAATTTGCCACTAAATAGAACAAATGTTTACCATAACTCCGGATTGATAAATGCGATTCTCACCTGGAACAGTTTGCAAACGGAATTAAAAAATGTTAAAATCTATAACATAGAACATGTACATATTTGTAAATTATTATTGATTATGTAAGTGGAAGTTTGTTTTGTTCATTGTTATACTTTATTTAAAATGTTAATTGTTAATTTTAAGTTTGTTATTAAATTGTAAAAATGTTATGCACAAAAGCCATCGGCTTACGCTTTAGTCAATAAAATATTATTATTATTATTATTATTATTATACATAAATGAAAATCGTTTAAATAAATTGTTTTTTCTTCTAATGATTGATCTATTTAAACCAAAATTTAAAATTATGTACAGCATTCTATTCAAATTGAAATAAAAGCTTTCTACAAATCGTGTGGTTATTAAGTCAATATACATTGGTGGCAGTGATGGCAGTAAACATTTGGTGGAATCGTGCAAAAATGTACCACCTGGGGAAATTTCAAATTTAAAAATTGGGGAGCCGTTTAAAAGGCAAACGACATTTAACAAAGTTATGTTTCATCAAAATATCTTTGGCAAATTTGTATATTTGGCAAATATCAAATAACAAAACAAATTGAATGGCAAATGTCCGTTTAATCAAAAAAGCTATAATCAAAGTAGTTTTAGCCAAATTACAAGTTTGTTTTGTTTTAATATTTTTTTTTAGTGATATAAAGTTGGCTGTGGCAAAAGTGACGCATGAAATTAATTGTGAATAATTTAATTACAAAATGCAGCAATCAAGTGAGTTTTTTCTTAAAAATATAAATATAAATATATACCATATAAATATATATATATATATATATATATATATATATATATATATATATATATATATATATATATATATATATATATATATGTATATATATATATATATATATATATATATATATATATATATATATATATATATATATATATATAATATATATATATATATATATATATATATATATATATATATATATATATATATATATATATATATATATATATAAATATATATATATATATATATATATATATATATATATATATATATATATATATATATATATATATATATATATATATATATATATATATATATATATATACTAAACTAGGAACGAATAGTGAGCATAATTTGCAGAAGGAGACCGGGCATCATAATCATGATCCCAATGCTGTGACCATAGGAGTAGCAAATGCATTACCGGATTTGAAAGATGATGCATCTAAGAATGAACGAAAACGGGTGTGTCAAATGGTTCAAGATCTGGTTTCCCGGGGTACAGATGATATAGGAAGTAATTTGCCATCGACCAGAGCTATGAGACAAATTGTAACTCGTATAAAAAAGAAACAAAATACATTTCCAAAGGAGCCGGAAAATTTGAAATTTCATTTGGATGTTAATTTCATCAAAGAAAAGGACGAAACCTTTGTAGCGCTGGATGAATTTTTCGACGACCAACGCGTCATTGTGATTACAAATCTGTAATTTGTGAAATTCTTGGGGTGTGCTAAATATTGGATGCTAGATGGTACTTTTAAAATAGTCCCTTCCATATTTAAGCAACTGTACACCATTCACGCAGATGTTGATGGGTCGAAGGCTTTTCCTTTAGCGTTTGGTCTTTGCTCAGCAAAGAGTGAATCAGTTTATGACAGGATGTTTCAAATGCTCATTGATTACGCAGCGGAAAATAACGTTAAGCTGGAGCCAAAATTATCAATCACAGATTTTGAAAAGGCTGCCATTAACTCGTTGAAAAACAATTTTTCAGACATCCAAACCGAAGGATGCCATTTCCATCTTGGCCAAATAATATATCGCCGCATTCAAGCTATGGGCTTTACTTCAAAATATGGCCACAACGAAGATTTTTCTTTAAAGATGCGTGCCATACTTGCTTTAAGTTTTATTTCGAGTGCGCAAATAATGCGGTATTTTGATAAACTGGTTGAGGTCCTAGGATGATGGTCGAAAAGTGGCCACATGGTTTTCAGAGAATTATATATATGAAAAAAACAACCGACCACCTCAATTCTCACAAAGTTTTTGGAGTTGTTTTAATCGTAATTTAAAAAACTTACCAAGGACTCAAAACTTCGCTGAATCTTGGCATCATCGCATACATAAAATAATTGATGCGGAGCACGTTGGCGTTTATAAAATAATAAATGAACTGAACAAAGAAATCATTTTCATAAAAGCTGAAATTGGAAAGTATCAAAGTGGAGCACCGCCTCCATCTAAGAAAATTAAATATATTCAAAAAGAAATTCGAATATCAAGAGTTCTGGAAAATAAAACCCAATATAACGAATTAGAATTTTTATTTGCACTGGCTAAGAATATGCGTTTGCAATAAAAATAAAAAATCAACTCATTCGTCTATTTTCATTATAGATAGTTTTAATGAAAATATTTAGTAATTTTTCTGAATTAATATATTATTCCATTATTTATTTTTTATACAATGACCTGTTATATTTGTTTGAAATAAAAAGTATATGCAATTTTTAATAATTAATGGAAATGTTTTCGTTTGTTTTGTTCCGATTTTAGAGTAATTTCTTTTTGGCAAATTATTCTTCGGGAATTATGAGGCATTTTGATCGCGCGCGCGATCAAAATGCCTCATAATTCCTGAAGAATAATTTGACAAAAATTAATTTGTCAAACATATATTTGACATTCATCCCTTTTTGCTAAAGATTATTTTGCCAGACAATAATTGGTTAAAAGTGTATTTGCCATTCAAACTTCTTTGCCAAAAATTGTTTGCCAAACGTTTTTTTTGCTAAAAGTAATTTGATCAAACTTTGATTTGCGGAACCTTTTTTTTTACAAGAGATATATACCCAAAAAATATACCCAAAAATTGTAAGAAACGCAAACCAAATTCTTAAAATATTAAGAACGTGTGACAATTTTGTGATTAAATAATTTTTTTTTTAATTTTTCTGAAAACATCTTAGACATCTGACGTAGAACTGAAGATAAATTAAGCAAGTATTTGTAGTGTTTTTTTATTCGCTCCGGATAGCTGCTATTGAGAGCCGTCATTTTTCTACACCTAAATTTAAATTTGACGCGCTATTTATTGGTAAACTAAACTTATTTAACATCACACTATCATTTTTAATTCAATTGTTTAGCAAAAACTTCATATAAAAAATATTTGGCTCTACCTATTTATACGGAGCGCTATCGGGAGCCAATTTTTATATGACGGCTCTCGATAGCAGCTGTCCGGGCGAATAAAAAGCACAGCAATGGTTACGTTTTTCTCTTGTCAATCAAGGTTCGAATCACTGGATTGTGAATAAAAACAAAACAATTAAATTTATCACCAACGAATTTATTTATTGAACATAAGAAACTATTACAACATAATTTTTATAGCTATAATTCACCAATTCACTTTTTATCATATTTGTTCAATTTTACCGATCAATTATAACTTTTGTATCGTACTTAAATACTTTTTAAATCATTTTTTAATTTCTTTTTAATCTTCATAATATCGCTTATCAAAAAATTCGAATAATCCAATTCGGCTTCGTTCGCCTTTTTCTAAGCACAAACCAAATTTCTAGAAATTTCATGACTTTTCCAGTAAGAATAGTCTAGAAACAATTAGAACAGTTTTATCATGGAAAACTCGATTTTAGTAAAGTACACATTGAGCTATTAATTTAACTTATTCTATTACACCCTAGGTGTCACCGTAACATTATTTTAATCAAATAAGTTAAATTAATAGAATAAGTTAAATTAATAGCTCAATGTTTTAAAACAGTTCTAAATATTTCTACACTATTAGTACTGGAAAAGTTATGAGCTTTCTAGAAGTTTGGTTTGTGTATATAAAAAGGCGAACGAAATTATATTAGATTATTCGAATTTGGAACGCGATAGTGTAAACTTGTAAGGATTAGTAGTATTTGATAACCGACAGTGTGAAGATTAAAAAGGAATTAAAAAGTGATTTAAAAAGTGTTTTAGTGGAAATAAAAATTATAAGTGTACAGTAAAATTTGAGAATAATTTATATAAAGTGATTTTGTGAATTTTTATTAATAAACTGTGTTGTAATAATTCTTGTGTTAAATAAATAAAGTCGTTGGTGTTAAATTAAATTGATTTTATATTATTCACAATCCAGTGATACGAACCTTAATTGACAAGGCAAAAACATAACAATATTGTTAAGCTTTTACCTTGTCAATCGAGGTTCGTATCACTGCATTGTGGATAAAACCAAATTAATTCAATTTATTAGCAACGAATTTATTTATGTCACAAACACAATTTATTAACGATAATTCACAAAATCACTTTACTATAATATTCGCAAAATTTTACTGATCATGTAACGGTGTCGTAAATGGAACGTCGTTCCACAATGAGTTGGAAGTTTTATCTAAATTAGTCCAACTTTTTGTATATAGTAAAAGTATTAGTGAAAATTAATAAAAAGCAACATTCAGGCGCAAATATTTAATATCCGAATTTAATTGTTGAATAATTCATTAAATAACAAAAAAAAAAAAAAAACTTTAAATAAATAAATCTAAGAAACCAAATTATTAACCTATATTTCAAAATAAATGTTACTCGAAATAAACGAATATTGCATTTAAGAACAATTAAACTAATACGGCAAAATATGTATATAAATATGTAACTTCTACTTATAAGGTATGAGAACTGATAATAACTAGAGAAGTTCAACAACCTAAACAAAATTTCAAGCTTTTGAACGTATCTGGAACTATATTTTTCTGTTAGGCCATTTAGTTTTACACATTCTGGCCCAATTACATCTTCCTATCTTGGATATTTGATATCTAAACATGTGAAAAATCGCTTATAAAATCAATACCATAGGAATTGAGAAGTTCAGGAATACTAAACCAAGTTATCGCTCTTGTACGCACCTGGAACTATATTTTTCTATTAAGCCATTTAGTTTTACACATTCTGACCCAATTACAGCTTCCTATCTTGGATATTTGATATCTAACAATGTGAAAAATCGCTTATAAAACCAATACCATAGGAATTGAGAAGTTCAGGAATACTAAACCAAGTTATCGCTCTTGTACGCACCTGGAACTATATTTTTCTGTTAGGCAATTTAGTTTTACACATTCTGACCCAATTACATCTTCTTATCTTAGATATTTGATATCTAAAAATGTGAAAAATCGCTTATAAAACTATTACCATAGGAATTGAGAAGTTCAGGAATACTAAACCAAGTTATCGGTCTTGTACGCACCTGGAACTATATTTTTCTATTAGACCATTTAGTTTTACACATTCTGACTCAATTACAGTGTCTTATCTTGGATATTTGATATCTAAAAATGTAAAAAATCGCTTATAAAACCAATACCATAGGAATTGAGAAGTTTAGGAATACTAAACCAAGTTATCGCTCTTGTACACACCTGGAACTATATTTTTCTGTTAGGCAATTTAGTTTTACACATTCTGGCTCAATTACATCTTCCTATCTTGGATATTTGATATCTAAAAATGTGAAAAATCGCTTATAAACCTATTACCATAGGAATTGAGAAGTTCAGTAATACTAAACCAAGTTATCGTTCTTGTACGCACCTGGAACTATATTTTTCTGTTAGGCCATTTAGTTTTACACATTCTGACTCAATTACAGCTACCTATCTTGGATATTTGATATCTAAAAATGTAAAAAATCGCTTATAAAACCAATACCATAGGAATTGAGAAGTTCAGGAATACTAAACCAAGTTATCGCTCTTGTACGCACCTGGAACTATATTTTTCTATTAGGCCATTTAGTTTTACACATTCTGGCTTAATTACATCTTCCTATCTTGGATATTTGATATCTAAAAATGTGAAAAATCGCTTATAAAATCAATACCATAGGAATTGAGAAGTTCAGGAATACTAAACCAAGTTATCGCTCTTGTACGCACCTGGAACTATATTTTTCTATTAGGCCATTTAGTTTTACACATTCTGACCCAATTACGGCTTCCTATCTTGGATATTTGATATCTAAAAATGTGAAAAATCGCTTATAAAACCAATACCATAGGAATTGAGAAGTTCAGGAATACTAAACCAAGTTATCGCTCTTGTACGCACCTGGAACTATATTTTTCTGTTAGGCAATTTAGTTTTACACATTCTGGCTCAATTACATCTTCCTATCTTGGATATTTGATATCTAAAAATGTGAAAAATCGGTTATAAAACTATTACCATAGGAATTTAAAAGTTCAGTAATACTAAACCAAGTTATCGTTCTTGTACGCACCTGGAACAATATTTTTCTATTAGGCCATTTAGTTTTACACATTCTGACTCAATTACAGCTTCCTATCTTGGATATTTGATATCTAAAAATGTAAAAAATCGCTTATAAAACCAATACCATAGGAATTGAGAAGTTCAGGAATACTAAACCAAGTTATCGCTCTTGTACGCACCTGGAACTATATTTTTCTATTAGGCCATTTAGTTTTACACGTTCTGGCTCAATTACAGCTTCCTATCTTGGATATTTGATATCTAAAAATGTAAAAAATCGCTTATAAAACCAATACCATAGGAATTGAGAAGTTCAGGAATACTAAACCAAGTTATCGCTCTTGTACGCACCTGGAACTATATTTTTCTGTTAGGCCATTTAGTTTTACACATTATGGCTTGATTACATCTTCTTATCTTGGATATTTGATATCTAAAAATGTGAAAAATCGCGTATAAAACCAATACCATAGGAATTGAGAAGTTCAGGAATACTAAACCAAGTTATCGCTCTTGTACGCACCTGGAACTATATTTTTTTGTTAGAACATTTAGTTTTACACATTCTGACCTAATTACAGCTTCCTATCTTGGATATTTGATATCTAAAAATGTAAAAAATCGCTTATAAAACCAATACCATAGGAATTGAGAAGTTCAGGAATACTAAACCAAGTTATCGCTCTTGTACGCACCTGGAACTATATTTTTCTGTTAGGAAATTTAGTTTTACACATTCTGGCTCAATTACATCTTCCTATCTTGGATATTTGATATCTAAAAATGTGAAAAATCGCTTATAAAACTATTACCATAGGAATTGAGAAGTTCAGGAATACTAAACCAAGTTATCGTTCTTGTACGCACCTGGAACTATATTTTTCTGTTAGGCCATTTAGTTTTACACATTCTGACTCAATTACAGCTTCCTATCTTGGATATTTGATATCTAAAAATGTGAAAAATCGCTTATAAAACCAATACCATAGGAATTGAGAAGTTCAGGAATACTAAACCAAGTTATCGCTCTTGTACGCACCTGGAACTATATTTTTCTGCTAGGCCATTTAGTTTTACACATTCTGACCCAATTACAGCTTCCTATCTTGGATATTTGATATCTAAAAATGTGAAAAATCGCTTATAAAATCAATACCATAGGAATTGAGAAGTTCAGGAATACTAAACCAAGTTATCGCTTTTGTACGCACCTGGAACTATATTTTTTTGTTAGAACATTTAGTTTTACACATTCTGACCCAATTACAGCTTCCTATCTTGGATATTTGATATCTAAAAATGTGAAAAATCGCTTATAAAACCAATACCATAGGAATTGAGAAGTTCAGGAATACTAAACCAAGTTATCGCTCTTGTACGCACCTGGAACTATATTTTTCTGTTAGGCAATTTAGTTTTACACATTACGGCTTAATTACATCTTCCTATCTTGGATATTTGATATCTAAAAATGTGAAAAATCGCTTATAAAACCAATACCATAGGAATTGAGAAGTTCAGGAATACTAAACCAAGTTATCGCTCTTGTACGCACCTGGAACTATATTTTTCTGTTAGGCAATTTAGTTTTACACATTCTGGCTCAATTACATCTTCTTATCTTGGATATTTGATATCTAAAAATGTGAAAAATCGCTTATAAAACTATTACCATAGGAATTGAGAAGTTCAGGAATACTAAACCAAGTTATCGTTCTTGTACGCACCTGGAACTATATTTTTCTATTAGGCCATTTAGTTGTACACATTCTGACTCAATTACAGCTTCCTATCTTGGATATTTGATATCTAAAAATGTAAAAAATCGCTTATAAAACCAATACCATAGGAATTGAGAAGTTCAGGAATACTAAACCAAGTTATCGCTCTTGTACGCACCTGGAACTATATTTTTCTGTTAGGCCATTTAGTTTTACACATTCTGGCTTAATTACAGCTTCCTATCTTGGATATTTGATATCTAAAAATGTGAAAAATCGCTTATAATCAATATTATAGGAATTGAGAAGTTCAGGAATACTAAACCAAGTTATCGCTTTTGTACGCACCTGGAACTATATTTTTTTGATAGAACATTTAGTTTTACACATTCTGACCCAATTACAGCTTCCTATCTTGGATATTTGAAATCTAAAAATGTGAAAAATCGCTTATAAAACTATTACCATAGGAATTGAGAAGTTCAGGAATACTAAACCAAGTTATCGCTTTTGTACGCACCTGGAACTATATTTTTCTATTAGGCCATTTAGTTTTACACGTTCTGACTCAATTACAGCTTCCTATCTTGGATATTTTTTTTTATTTTTTATTTATTTATTTCTTTATTTCAACTTATAACTTAATAATAATACAAACAAATTATAAACTAATTAATATATTATAGTTGAACAAAGTAAAGCTCCGTTTAAATGAAAATCTGTGGTGGCGCAAATAAACAATTTAAACATGCTATTCTATAAAATCTTTGGACACATTGAGTTAAATATATATTACACGATAGTTTTCTTATTTATATATGTATATATGGAAAAAAATAATAATTACACTTAGTTGCCTTTAAATTTACAATTGTTTAATGTTTACGATAACAGCTTTAATTGGTGAAAGTACCCGAAGCTATATAATGTTAATTTCAGAAAAATCTTTCAACATTTTCTATGTTGAGCAGCCAATTTCGAACGTCCCTCTCAAATTTATGTTTACGTCCAATCGTTAGAATTTTTATATCTTTAGGTAAAATATGAAAAAAATACGGTGCCATATAAAGATAAAATCTTCTAAACTTCTCACAATTGCAACGGAAATCAGCATTATAGTAATTTGGATTTCTTGTATTACACACCTGTGTAATCCGATTGTGAAAACTGTTACTACGGATAAAAAACATTTTCAAGACTTTGTATATGTAAAGATATCTAAGTGGTAGGAAATTTAGTTGTCGAAACATAGGAATTGATGGTGTTGTTTGAGGAAGGTGGTATATTAATTTAACAATCCTTTTCTATTATATATAATTAAAAAATTTTTATTTAATTATTGATTTTTATTTTATTTATTTAAAATAGATTTCTTTCTATTTGGTGATAATTCTTGATATATTTTTTTAAATAGACCGGTTTCGGAACTTCTTCCTTCTTCAGTATTTTTCTTCTATTGGCTTGTCAAATTTTTTCGTTTTGTAAACAATATCTAATGTTTGTTTTTTGTGGTTGCTTATTTTAATTTTAGAATCATTTCGTAGGTTTTGTTTGTTCTTGTGTTTAATTTATCGTTGAGTATTAGTAGGTTGCTTCTTTCTTTGTATATTTCTAGTTCTTCAATTCTGTCCATTATTTTTCCTTTTTTCATTCTGTATAAAATTTGTAGGTTAGTTTGCATATCTGTATATGAATGTTTCTCGTTATATAAATGTTGTGCGTAGTTTGATTTAAAATTGTTTTTTGGATGATTGTTGTTCAATTCCTGGATGTGTTCTTGGAAACGTTTTTCGAAACTTCTTCCAGTTTGGCCTATGTAAAATTTTGTGCAATTGTTACATGATAGTTTATATATTCCGCATTCAAGTTCATTATTTTTATGTATTTTTAATTGTTGTTATAATTTATGGTTGGTTTTGTGTGCTGTTGTATATCCATATCTGTTTAATATTTTATTCATCGTATTACTGGTATTATTATTGTATGTAATCCTTTTCTGGGCAATATATTGACCTTCAATGTTACTAAAATAAGTGCCACCCCAACTGGATATTCCATACATTATTATTGATTCAACTATGGCGTGATATAGTTTCCGCAGAGTACTGTTTGGGCATAATTTCTTAAGATTATAGAATTTATGTATAGCACCAAGTACGTTTTTCCTAGTGACATTGAGATGAGACTTCCAATTTAGTTGAGCATCCACTGTTAAACCCAAATATCTAAACTCATTAACAAATTCAAGTGCAAAACACTGAGACGAGCAAATGATTGTATCACAGGGATGGACATGGTATTTTAAATGGTATACCGAAGAATTAGTGATATTCTTCCCAAATAGCATAACTTTTGATTTAACGCTTATAGCGAGCCGATGATGATAAAACCATTTACTTAGTTTGATTAAGTCGTTTTCAAGCATTAATTTAGTGTCGACATCGCTATTCGTACCATAGCTCAATGCCAGATCATCAGCAAAGGCTGTGGCGTGTCCTAATAGATCAATACCGCAGATCGAATTAAAGTAGATTAAAAATAATAAAGGCCCCAGAACTGATCCTTGAGGAACGCCACAACTTATTAAACCTTCGCAGCTAGTTGCCTCACCTATTTTTACCACCTGACGATGATTTTCAATATAACTTGCAAACCAATCAAAAATGTTACCTCTAATACCAATTTTAGCTAACTTCAATAAAAGCATTCCATGGTCAACAGTGTCAAACGCCTTTGCGATATCGACAAAAAAAGCTATGGGTCTCCGAGTATCATTAATATGTTTATAAATCTCACTCAAGCAGTGCAAAAGAGCTTCTTCAGTTGATTTACCGGCAGTAAACCCAAATTGATTTTTATTTAAAAATTCAATCTTATCCAAATAACAAATTAACCGATGCTTAACTAGTTTCTCAAAAATCTTGGAGAAAGTGCTTAGAAGCGAAATCGGCCTGTAATTATTTGGTTGTAATTCATCACCCTTCTTAAAAATCGGAATCACAACAGCTATTTTTAAATCATCTGGAAATTGACCGCTGTTCAAGCTAAGATTATATAGGTATTGCAGAACATCCACCAAATACCATGCACATGTTTTAACTAAAAAATTATTAATGCCGTCAAAGCCCTTGGACCCTTTGTTATCTAATTGTTTTATCTCAGATAGGATTTCCGAAGAAGATATAGGCTCAAAGAAACAAGATGAACTGTAGTTTCTATCAGCTCCATAAATATACTTTTTAAATTCAATTGAAGTAACATCACTAGTAATTACATTAAAATTGGAGGTTGATCCTTGCGAAACTTTTACGAAATATTTGCAGAATTCATCGGAGATCGATTTTGGGGACGTGAGAATGCTATTAGTATCGGCTTGATAAATTTGTTGTATTTGTTTATACATCCGATTACGTCCTAAAACTTCATCAATTATTTTCCATGTGTGCTTTGAATTCTTACTAGTCCAGTCAAATTTGCTTTTGTAATAGTTATTTTTGACGATTTTTACATCCGCTTTAATATTTCCCGAATCTTTTTTAACAAATTTTGCTAATTTAATATTATTTGGATGACATCTTAGTAAGGCATAGGCAATATGCGAGTTAAGTATAAACAAAAATTTTGCAAAAGCTAAACTGCAAATCCTTTCGCTATAAAATATTTGATATCTAAAAATGTAAAAAATCGCTTATAAAACCAATACCATAGGAATTGAGAAGTTCAGGAATACTAAACCAAGTTATCGCTCTTGTACGCACCTGGAACTATATTTTTCTGTTAGGCCATTTAGTTTTACACATTCTGACCCTATTACAGCTTCCTATCTTGGATATTTGATATTTAAAAATGTGAAAAATCTCTTATAAAACCAATACCTTAGTCCTGGGGGCGAAGCACTTTTGGTAGAAGCAGAGGTCGCGGCGATGTCTCCGCCCTGACCGAGTTAGCCTCTACCGGTTGTCTGCGACTATACGAAGAACAATTTGTGTGTGGATTAATATTCTTTAATAATATTTAGAATTACATGTGTCTGTTCGTGCACAGGAAAAACTCTAACCTAACATACTACTGTCAAAACTACAAAAGAGTACCTTTTTTACTTTTAAAGCTGGCTTCACATGACATTCCTCCCCACCATAGTTGAGTGCTGCGATCACAAATCCAAACGAACTGGTGCCCTATGTGAACGTTGGCTTCGTCGAATAACTGGAGTTGGATCTACTGTTGCCGTTGTTGGTTCGGACCCGGTTACCGAAACCTGTTGATTTTGAGGACTGCGATTCTGTTGAACGGTCGCGTATGAATTTGCGGATCCTTGTAGTTATTGTGGGCTGCTATCTAATACCGCAGTCGGCAAGCTCTGTCGTTCGCGGATTGCATCTGCATGTCTGCGTTCAGTGGTTTGATCGGGAAATGCAAAACTGTAAGAACATCTCTTATTTTGGTGTGTGGTTATCCCAGGGTTCCATTTCGTATCATTGTCTGCTCGCACCCATACGTTATCACCTGCATTGAAATGGCGTTCTTCGATTTTGCCTCTATCGTAGTACAACTGGCCTTTTAAATTATGCCTATTTATGTTACGTTGAATAGATGGCTTTATGTTATCGAAGATTGTTGGAAGCCGTCGTCACAAAAATAGCGCAGATGGAGCTTTGCCCATTGTACTATGTGGTGTGTTTCGATAACTAAATAAAAATGCGTTGAGCTGAGCATCGAGTTCTTCATTATCCTTCTCGCTTGACTTCATTCATCGTTTAAATGATTGGAATGTATGGGCCTCTTGGTTAATATTCCTGAACTCCTCAATTCCTATGGTAATCGTTTTATAAGCGATTTTTCACATTTTTAGATATCAAATATCCAAGATAGGAAACTGTAGTTGGCCCAGAATATGTAAAACTAAATGGCCTAACAGAAAAATATAGTTCCAGGTGCGTACAAGAGCGATAACTTGGTTAAGTGTTACTAAACTTCTCAAATTCCTTTGGCTTAAATTGCTCTACGTTTATCATATACTATATATATTTATGTAAAAAATTTATTAAATTACACAAATTTAATTTTTAAATTAGTAAGCCTGAATGTATGTAAGTAACTTAATAACTTTCACTAATACATTGACTATGAATCAAAAGTTAGAACAAATTTAGTAAAAACTTCCTACTTCTATATAGAAGTGTGAAGTTTTTACTAAAAGTGTTCTAACCTCAAGTGACGTCATTTAGAACATTTTTAGATCAAACTTCTCGCGCATGTTCCACAGTCCTTTCATACCAAATTATATTCAGGTAAGTAGGCCGGGGAAGAATTAAAATAAAATAAAAGAATAAAAACAAAATTTTTTGGATAAATAGGGAAACAAATTTTCTGACAGGGTTTTTTTGAGTTTTTGATTGAGATGGAATCATATATGAGTTGCGATATATGTTTTTGTGAATTAGTAACACTAACATTCCTGTATATATTGACAAAAAAAAAGTTGAAGGTTCTAGTGTGTTGTGGCGAATAACAATTTACCAGCAAGTTTAGGAGGGATTAATTAAAGTGCAAAATAAAAAAGTGAAAAATTGTATTATACAAAAACCAGAAAAAAAGAATTATATATCATAATAAATATTGTATGAAAAAAAACGTTAGCTGTATAATATTGGGAAATGAACCTTACAGAGAAAAAGGAGTTCAGTAATCAAAGAAAAAAAAAATTGTAAAAAAACACAAGTGCTGTAATTTATTTCGGAAAAGGGTATCGACGATACTGATAGGTGCTCACGCCTAGCCAAAAGGGGTACCCACGCTTCTATATTCTAATAAAATTGGTCCTATTCATCAGGCAGCGGTATCAGGCAGCATCCTTGGCAGCGGTACAACTGGGATATTTTAGCATTGGGTTACCATTGCGAAAGTGCGGATCGGGGGGATGCGATTGACCCGTCCCCATTTATTGCTGAAGTAAGCGGTTTTTATATTTTATTATTATTGTAAATTATATACATATTTGTTTCCTTTGGGGGACTATCAAAACAAAGAATAGAACCCCCATTACCCCTTAATCCATGAAGGTATTTTAAGGACATATTTCCATGAACCAGGGTCATTTTCGTATTTTCGCTTTGAAACCAACAATAACCATCCATTCGTTTTATGGGCCCCGGTGTATTTCGAAATTATTTTGTCGAAATTGTCGACGCCACCCGTCGTAGAATTGTAAGACTCAATCATTTCTGGTTTCCCTAATATACTTGAGACCAACAACACTACTTTGTTTTTACGAGTAAAAGATAATAGTGTAATCATGATAGTAAGCGTAGCGAGAAAAACCCAGCAACCCTGGCCATTTTTCATCAAATTACAAATATTTATGGTTGTAAATCATTAATCAAATGTAACGGTACGATTCGTATGGTGAATCGGCTCTATCAGAACTCTGACGTAGTACTCTGGAACTTGTTCGCCACGATTGCAAGACACCTTTTTGGTATCGTTCATGCAAACGATTTCTATGCTTTATCGTGCTGGTTTTGACTGTATGTAAACCTTCGCCGGAAATTTATCTCGAAATCCTAACAAGGTTTCATCAATGGTTACACCATCTGAAAGACTGTAATTGTTTTTGCGCTAAGTGTTGACTTTCTCATTCCACTGAACCGGAATGCAAAATAAAATCCCATTCCACAAAATTATTCCACACACCCGGAATCTACCTACACTATTCTGGTTTTCCAGGAAATTGCGAATTGGGAAATAATTTTTTGTGGCTTTTGAGGGTATTTTGGTTTTCTTTTTTCCAAAGCATACTAAACTTTGGGGAAAAATAGTTCTATTTCATAGCAATTTTGTTGTTTATTTTTCCCTAAAAATTTGGTTGAGGTTGTGAAGCAAATTTATCAAACCGCCAAAATATTATTACAATTAAACTAAAATACTAAATTACTACAATTAAAAGTTCCAAAATTAAACCCAATAAAAATTCAAAATTTAATCATACACAGAAAAGAATGACCTAAATCGTAAACCTAAACAGAAAAATTCCAAACATGATAAGCAAAACACAAGAAATAATTAGCAATGACCTATTAACCTAAACACACACATTACAAAATTATACATAAAATAAATTTTCTTGAAACCAGAAACCTCAAAACAATAAAATAATAACGTTATGAGATAAACTATGTACATATGCATATATGTACATGACATTTAGGCGGTTATAAAGCTTTTTAAATTACATAATTTCAGGGAAATAAATTAAATGCATAAACTACAAATTAATCGAAGGTCAAACCCACAACAAAAAATCAATTCGAACGGAAATCGCGAAAAATGATTGTTTTGTTGTTATGAAAATTAAATTTAAGCAAAAGCAATAAAAATGACACTTTTGTTTTCGAAAAATAAATTACGATCAAAAAACATTAATTAGCAAAATAAACAATTTCAATTTTATTGTTTTAAATGACCAATATCTTTTAGTATATAAGACTTACAATTGCAAAGAAAATTATTCAGTATTGGTCAAAGAGAAGCACAGTAAATCAGTCTAATTTAATTCATCAACAAGATAATAGTCAAACTTGAAAGTATAAGCTCTATAATTTATAAACAAACTGTAACAATTCTTAATTAACCAAAAATAAATTCGAGAATAAATTAAACAAGCAAAAAAAAAGATAAAACCTAACATCTTTCACTCAACGCCAAAACAACAAGAAGATCACCTAGCTGCATCCAATAAGAATAATTTTCGGTGAGTATAAAAAAGAAAATCCAACCCATCCTACTAACACTAATAGCAATAAGGTCCAGAAGACATTCAAGCTGAACCTACGCACGGCAAAGCGTAGGGGGCAATAAAAACGTGCTCTATTGCACATAATTGCCTATAACTTGCTTGTCGCTATGGATATCCGATTAGTTTTACTAACATCGTACCAATGTTGCACTACTTTCTGACATTTGGATTCTACGTTATACAAATACAATCAAACCCTGTTAAAGTTAGCCGAAAGTGAAAAGTCGATAATGCAGATTATGTTATTGACATTCCAGCCGAAAATAAATCAGCCTCTAGCGTGTTATGTCTGGAGATGGATTTGATTGATATGACTTGTCAATAGCTATCGCAGGAAAAAAATTCAGTTCAAGTTTCCCGTGGGAAATCTCGGAAAATTCGATTTTCCAAAAATGATTAGAAAATTTGTATAAAATCAGCTTCTAGAGTGTTATGTCTGGAGATGGATGCAATTGATGTGATTACTCAATAGCAATCGCAGGAAAAAAATTCAGTTCAAGTTTCCCTTGGGTAATCTCGGAAAATTCAAAAAAGTTTCCAACCGAAAGTAAGAAATGGATGAATAAAAAGAGCCTCTAGAGTGTTATGTCTGGAGATGGATTGCATTGATGTGACTTGTCAATAGCTATCGCAGGAAAAAAATTCAGTACAAGTTTCCCGTGGGAAATCTCGGAAAATTCAAAAAAGTTTCCAGCCGAAAGCAAGAAATGGATGAATAAAATCAGCCTCTAGAGTGTTATGTCTTGAGATGGATTTGATTGATATGACTTGTCAATAGCTATCGCAGGAAAAAATTCAGTACAAGTTTCCCGTGGAAAGTTTAGGAAAATTCCAAAAGTTTCCAGCCGAAAGTTAAAAATAGATGAATAAAATCAGCCTCTAGAGTGTGATGTCTGGAGATGACAACCACCAAAAAGAAGAAATAAAAGGCGAAAACAACCCAGAAACATGAATGCCCAGCAAATACAAAAAGACGTAATAAACTACATCCCGGAATTTAACGGTAAAAAGCCAGCAAAAAGTCAAAATGAGTTAAGCAGATTCATAAACTCCGCAGACAATATATACAGCAACCTAGAACAAATGAACACAAAGAAATATTCAACAGATGCGTAAAACTACGATTAGCAGACGAAGCCTACGCAAAAATAAACAAAAGGCAAATAAACGACTATGAAACACTCAAAAAATTATTGGCGGAAATGTACACAAAAGTAAGTAGCCTAGAAGAGCTACAGAAGAACTTCCTTGAAACAAAACAAAGACACGGAGAAATAATCCGATGTTTCGGATACAGACTCTGCGAGGCACTGGACCAATCCAAGAAAGGGTACACGAACAAATACAAACGGAAAGATAAAGATAACTCCTACGCTGAATACCTAAATGATAAGGCAATCCAAATATTCAAAAGAGGTCTAAATAACACAATACTTAAAGAAAAATAGCAACACACAGAACAAAAACGGTGGAAGAAATCCTAGACGAAACAGAAAGAATAGAACAAATGTTACTGCTAATAATAAACGTACACCCACAATCACAACAAAAACCACCGAACCTTCAAACACAAATAAACTATCCAACGAACTGCACAAGACCACCACCAGTAGTGTGCAACTATTCCAAAGGCCGAACCACACATTCAGGGAATGACAAACTAGATTAGGATCAAAGAAGGAAACAAACGTCAAGATACCAACAACAAACGAACTTCTCAACACAACAGCTACCAAATTATCAGAGATACGAGACAAACAGGGACAGATACCAAAACAATATAAGACCAATGCTGAAGCAAATGTACTTCCCTACACAACCACAACAAAACTACACAGGATTTACACATTCACAACGGAATACGGCGAGCAACACAAACTTCATGGAGAACATACACCAAAACAAATTCACAAACAAACCACCAAAATACTGTTCATTCGGCAAAACAACGAAGGGGCACACATTCGACGAATGTAGAAGTAAATTCCAAGTAAATTGGAACAAAAGGAACAATAATTAGCCAAACAAAACCGAGGACGAAGAACTAAGAAAACGATTTAGCAACATGAGAATCAACGCGATAATTACATAACCACCCGACGAATGCCAAATGAATGAAGCATTAAAACAATTCCAACATCAGGAAAACTCCAACAGATCCAACCAGCTGCAGGAGAGCCGCCGCAGTTGGATCCTACAAACTATAATGAACTACGAATAAATCAACATGGATACGGATACACTCTCCCCATGGGTACCATTCCCGAAATGTACCTCAAACCAATTAAAGCTCCAAACATACAAGCCGTCACCAGCCTGACGCACACAAACAACCCAAAAATAGAAAATAAGCACATACAAGCCCTCTAACCTGATGCACACAAGCAATTCAGAAATAGAAAATAAGCACATACAAGCCGTCACCAGACTGAAGCACACAAACTATCCAGAAGTAGGAATTAAGCACATACAAGCCGTCACCAACCTGACGCCAAACCAAATACAAACCGTTGCCAGGCCAACGCTGGAACTACCTAAAGTTGCTGCTACAATGTCGAACAACATATATACACAAAACGCCTCTACAACTCCAGTCAACGCAGAAACGAAAATAGGCAATAAAAAGTCAAGTTACACAATAAAACAAAACAACGCTACCACCAATTCTAACCAATTCACAGATACAACCGCTACAGATATAGTAACAGAAAATATAAAGAGTTCAGCCAAAAACCAACCACCCATTTTCTTTTCACTGCAGAACACAGTCAAGACCAGTTGTCTGGCATTATTACACTAGGAAACCTATTGTATCAGGTAATACACAGGGAAACCAGCCTGCTCACGCAACGCAGTTACACAGATACGACATCACCACAAGTAGGCAGCGTAGAAACAGAGCTACTAATAAACTCTCCGATAGGAATCCAAAACCAAACAAAATCTGCCACTCCAATCCCATTTCACATCCAGACAAATATAGCTACTACAATTTCGACTGACAAACAAATAGAAACCGCCCATACAAGCAATGCGCAATATATAACTGTACAAGTAGAGACAGACAATTTATTCTACCCTAAACAACGCAATTCAGTACCACAAACAACTAATCTAAAATCAGAACAACTACAAGACATTAAAATAGAAAATAATAACATAAAAAATTACAGGAATAGGGTAAATAGTACCACTTTGTCCCTCATGTATAAATTACTACTAACAAACATGAGAGAACAAGAAAACCAAATCCGGCAAAAATTTAAATACCAAATTCTACTAATCTAAACTCATAAAATGCAATACACAAAAAATGTTCCTAACATTAAAACCAAACAAAAAATTAGATTATTACAATATTATTCTGAAAACAAAATTTAAAAGTAAAACACGAAAACAAATTTTTTTACTCATACCATTAAAATAGAACAAAAAATTAAATTATAAAAATCTTTTACAATCACTATAAATCAATTAGCCTAAAATGAAACAATTAGACAAATATCGTAAATTTTTATAAAACTAAATGTTCCAATAAATAACATATCTGTGCATATCAACATTCTTAAAATACAGTCATCCTTAATAACACAACCAAAAAATCTATACTTATGAAACTTAGAATTAAGCCCAAAATAAAAACATGTATAACAATTTAGATTATGTAACATAAAACTACACAGAGCATCAGAGCCTAATCTAAACAAGATAGGCGACTCTGAAATAAAGTTTCAGATGAATAAGTCTGGAACTCACAAAACTCAGCATAACAACATACGCAAAAGAACACAGAAACCGAAAGATGACAGAACAGAACAACGCACCATCGGCACACTAGTATACATCTCCAGAAACAAAGCAAAAGAAAATAAATAAATAAAAACCAAGACATAATAAACAAAAAGCGAATAATTACAAACAACTAAATAAATGACAAGACCTGGGAAACAGGAAAAACAAAACCCTATAATAAATAAATAAATAAATAAACAAATAAAAATAAAATAGCAATAAAGCGCAAGTCAAGAATAACCACAATAAACATAAAAATTCACAAAAATTTAATACTGTGCAAACCAAGACAACACAAGTCTTAACCTGTTACACGAAGGACAAACAAAATACATGGGCAGTGATAACCACAGACCACCAAACATAAGAACTACATACAAAACAAGTAAAAACCAATACGGGCAAAAACCTAAAAGGCCAAAAGCTGAGCGCAACAATGATGTATAACCAGACACATAGACAACAACAACAAAACCAGAGGAAACTAAGCAACAAAGACCATCAAAATGAAAAAAAATAAAACTAAACGAACAAAATAATAACATTGAATAAGAAACATATTGCATAAAGTGAAATTTTCCTTCTGAAAATTCTGAATTTATTTTTCCCAAAACATGAACAAAATTCCAATCGCTCAGTATGCTTTACAAAAATTGAGGTGTGGCCAACACACGACTTTCTTTTACGAACAGAGAATTTTGAGAAATTATTTTTTTTTAATTTTTAAATTTTTAAATTTTTTTTTTTTAGTTTTTTTTTAAATTTTTTTTTTTATTTATATTTGTTTTTAATTTTTAGAAACATTTTTTATTAAATAGTTTTTTGTAAATCTTATACTTTTTAAGATATTTGCAAAATAAATTTTCTGGATCTAAGGAGTGGCCACTTCCGGTTAGCCGATTTGGAGTAAAATTCACTGGGACCTCCCAATTTATCAAAAAAGCTGTAACGGCCAGCATCGCTTGACGTTTCAAAGGTTTAAGACCCCTGTGGGAATAGAATTGTGGCCAGTTAAGAAAAAAAAAACAAGTTATTGTAAAGGGGAAAACCAACTGGATGGTCCCGTTCAAAAATTGTAGAAAAAAAAAATTAAGAATCATTTTTGTGATGGGGAGGCTAAGTATTGTTATCAAATTTTATTGATGGGTATAAAAAAGATGAACATTTTAAAATTTTTTTTAGTCGGTTTAAAAATTTTTGGATGATCTTATCGAAGAGGATAATAATCCAACAACAAGTTATAAAATTAAAAGATTTAAAATTAATTTTTTTTTGGTTTTGCTACCAGATTGATCAGTTGATTATTAAAGAAAAAAATAATAAAAATCAAATCAGTTTGTTTAGCTTTAATTAAGTTTTTTTTTCTCTAAGTTTGTGGCTTATACGGCAAAGTTTCCGTATATTGTGGTAGTTTAATTTTCTAAAAATAATTAAAAATATGGTTGGACTTGAGACCATGATGAGAAAAACCAAAATGTTTGAAACTCTATCATCGGGCGATAACTGTGTTAGGTATCCGTTATAATTTAATATCTATAATTTTGAATTGTAAAACTATTAAAAAAAAACAATAAAAAAGTGAATGAATTCAATAACGAATATAAATAATTTATATAAAAAGTAATATCTAATTCATGTTTAATAATAAGTAGTTAAGTTAAGTGATTTTCTTTGGGTGTAAAATAATATGTACATTCGAAAATAAATTAAAATGTCGGAATTTGTCCACATCTGAAACAACAAAAAGTTTCCTAAATCTATCTTATCTAAATGAAATGTTATATTATTAGTTCAAATTTAAATACCTAAACGTAAAATAAACTTTAATAAAAATATTAAACTATATATAATTTAAAACTGTAAAGTGCATCAAACCAGTAAAACGGTCTCATCCGAAAATAAACCAATATATGGGATCACCTGATTTTATTACTGTGTAAATAAGTGAAAACAACCGCTATAAAAATCATAAACAAAATTTTTTTTTTAAAGTGTGTTGTAATAAAATCATATGTACTTAACTTAGTGAAAATCCAAAGTACATATATTTAGTGAAAAATAAATTAACAAACAATAAGTGAAATTCAATAAAAATAAATTAAATTATAGTTTTATATAGACTTTGTAGTGATAAAACTAAAATCACATGTACTTAATTTAGTGAAAATTCAAAGTAGATTTAGTGAAAAATAAATTAACAAACAATAAGTGAATTTAAATAAAAATAACTCAGATCATAGTTTTATGTATAAACTTTGTAGTGATAAAACTAAAATACATACTATGATTAAATACGAAAGACATTGAGCCTACTGGATTATTGGCTGCGAGCTCGTATCAAATTAAGATAAGATTTTTATAATACTTTTGATGTTTTATTATATTATACATATTATTATTATTATTATTAATAGTTTTAAGTACATACATTTTCTTAGATTTACTATGATGAGGGTAAATAGTTAAATTTATAGCAATTCATTTTTTTTGTCAATACCTTTTTAGTTTATATTTGCTATTTTCCTCTCATCTTTGTATTACACATGACGTCATTAGGTTAAGTTAATTTCTTTAAAGTTTATTCATTCATGATTTTATTGCTTTCTTTGTTTGTTTTTGTAATGCAATAAATTAGTTAAAAGAAAATTATCTTTCTTCTCTTTTTCAAATTTTTTTTATGAGTTTCCTATTTTTTTTAATTTTTTTTCTTGATGGTTTTTCGGTTCATTCTCGTTCTTTTCGTAAAGTGTTGCTTTTCAGCATGAGACGCTAACCGAGCGTATTAAGATGAATTGGTAAGTGTATTCGCAGCCATATGGTGAGTTGATCCTGTCTTGTTTCCTTTCTAGTTTTTTTTTTGTCTTCTTCAGTATTCCTTTTTTTTTTCTTTGTCCTCACGGTCTTACAAGATTCCCTGATGCTTTGAAAACCCCACCCCAATCCACTGAGCTCTAGCCGGCTACATATGACCGTTCAAAGCCTCTCCGGGAATAAAATAATTTCTGTTAACTGGCCGATATTAACAGTCGGTTATGTTACAGTGGCGCCCAACGCTTCTTCAATGGCTTTCCTTTCACTATCCCTTCTTCTTTATTGTAAACTATGCTTTACTGTTCTTACAGTGGTGCTCGAGTAATTAACTGAATCTTATTTTAGATAAATTAAATTTCATTTATAACATTTCAGTAGTCAATTTTTTTTACAGTTATAGTTCATTTAAAATCTTTTTCAATTCTAATTAATTTGGTTTTTTTTTAATTCCACATTCAGATCCACATTGTTTTTTTTTCTTAATTATCCCGAATTCGTAGCTGCATCCATGCATTGGCTTGTTGATTCAGTTGTTAGAATCATTCGTGAATTCTTTTGTTTGCTTGTCTAAACTAATTTTTCAGTATTGTCTAATTTTCTATGTCATTTTTATGCTGGAATAATCCGATGGAATCCTGTTCGCATCAATTCTATTCTTCGTTAGGAATATTGATTTTGATGTTTGCTTTGGGGTTTAATCGGTTATGCTAGTCAATTCCTGTCCCCTTAATCTGTGATGATTCAATGGAATCACAATCGCACTTCTTCCATTCTTTGTAATGTTGATTTTAATGTTTGTGTTGTGGTTTTATTGTTCATCGCAGTTATTACCTTTCAATTTTTATCAAGATTATCTTACCATCGCTAATGCATCCGGATGAAATATTTTTTTTTGGTTCGTTGATTCATTGGTCGGTTCTATGGTGAGCTATTTTTGGTTAATTTCTTATTCCTAATCTGGCGCAGGTGCATCTGTTATTTTTACTAATAATGTCGATTCATTTGTCAGTTCTCCAGATTGATTCTTTATTATTGTTCCTTTCTTTCCCCAAGGCAGAAATCAACTCACGTTATGAAAATTTACCGAAAGTGCTGTGGAGGAAACCTTACCAACTTCATCTTTTTTTTATGATATAATTGAATTGTTTATTATTTTTTTTGGGTTTGATATTTTCTTTAACAATCAAGATTAACTTAATAAAGTATAGTGATTTAAGTGAAACCAAATTTGTTCATTTTTTTTTTAGTAATTGGGTATTCTGATTTTTAAAATTATTAGTAATCAATTCTCTGTCCGAGTATTGAAATTAGTTAGAAGTTAGCATAATATCAATAAAGTTTGTAACAAAGTAGTAGTAGTTAAACAATTTGAATTTTATTAATTTTTTTTTTTTTATTAATTAAGTTATTAATTAATTACATAATTATTTTTATATTAAGTATTTTTAATTTTCTTTCCCCCAAATCAAAACATGGCTACCTTTAGGATACATTCCCAGGATTTATCTAGTGAGGAATTAGCTATTGAATTTGAAATCCGGCACCTTGAAGGTGATGGGGATTTATCATATTAAAGACTTGAAAATTTAGCGATGCAAGTCATGTCGCTCATCTATATTTATCCAATATTTGCCCGGCTATGAGACATCTCCTGGGTGTGAGTCGTCCCCACGATTTGTAACGGCCAGCATCGCTTGACGTTTCAAAGGTTTAAGACCCCTGTGGGAATAGAATTGTGGCCAGTTAAGAAAAAAAAAACAAGTTATTGTAAAGGGGAAAACCAACTGGATGGTCCCGTTCAAAAATTGTAGAAAAAAAAAATTAAGAATCATTTTTGTGATGGGGAGGCTAAGTATTGTTATCAAATTTTATTGATGGGTATAAAAAAGATGAACATTTTAAAATTTTTTTTAGTCGGTTTAAAAATTTTTGGATGATCTTATCGAAGAGGATAATAATCCAACAACAAGTTATAAAATTAAAAGATTTAAAATTAATTTTTTTTTGGTTTTGCTACCAGATTGATCAGTTGATTATTAAAGAAAAAAATAATAAAAATCAAATCAGTTTGTTTAGCTTTAATTAAGTTTTTTTTTCTCTAAGTTTGTGGCTTATACGGCAAAGTTTCCGTATATTGTGGTAGTTTAATTTTCTAAAAATAATTAAAAATATGGTTGGACTTGAGACCATGATGAGAAAAACCAAAATGTTTGAAACTCTATCATCGGGCGATAACTGTGTTAGGTATCCGTTATAATTTAATATCTATAATTTTGAATTGTAAAACTATTAAAAAAAAACAATAAAAAAGTGAATGAATTCAATAACGAATATAAATAATTTATATAAAAAGTAATATCTAATTCATGTTTAATAATAAGTAGTTAAGTTAAGTGATTTTCTTTGGGTGTAAAATAATATGTACATTCGAAAATAAATTAAAATGTCGGAATTTGTCCACATCTGAAACAACAAAAAGTTTCCTAAATCTATCTTATCTAAATGAAATGTTATATTATTAGTTCAAATTTAAATACCTAAACGTAAAATAAACTTTAATAAAAATATTAAACTATATATAATTTAAAACTATAAAGTGCATCAAACCAGTAAAACGGTCTCATCCGAAAATAAACCAATATATGGGATCACCTGATTTTATTACTGTGTAAATAAGTGAAAACAACCGCTATAAAAATCATAAACAAAATTTTTTTTTTAAAGTGTGTTGTAATAAAATCATATGTACTTAACTTAGTGAAAATCCAAAGTACATATATTTAGTGAAAAATAAATTAACAAACAATAAGTGAAATTCAATAAAAATAAATTAAATTATAGTTTTATATAGACTTTGTAGTGATAAAACTAAAATCACATGTACTTAATTTAGTGAAAATTCAAAGTAGATTTAGTGAAAAATAAATTAACAAACAATAAGTGAATTTAAATAAAAATAACTCAGATCATAGTTTTATGTATAAACTTTGTAGTGATAAAACTAAAATACATACTATGATTAAATACGAAAGACATTGAGCCTACTGGATTATTGGCTGCGAGCTCGTATCAAATTAAGATAAGATTTTTATAATACTTTTGATGTTTTATTATATTATACATATTATTATTATTATTATTAATAGTTTTAAGTACATACATTTTCTTAGATTTACTATGATGAGGGTAAATAGTTAAATTTATAGCAATTCATTTTTTTTGTCAATACCTTTTTAGTTTATATTTGCTATTTTCCTCTCATCTTTGTATTACACATGACGTCATTAGGTTAAGTTAATTTCTTTAAAGTTTATTCATTCATGATTTTATTGCTTTCTTTGTTTGTTTTTGTAATGCAATAAATTAGTTAAAAGAAAATTATCTTTCTTCTCTTTTTCAAATTTTTTTTATGAGTTTCCTATTTTTTTTAATTTTTTTTCTTGATGGTTTTTCGGTTCATTCTCGTTCTTTTCGTAAAGTGTTGCTTTTCAGCATGAGACGCTAACCGAGCGTATTAAGATGAATTGGTAAGTGTATTCGCAGCCATATGGTGAGTTGATCCTGTCTTGTTTCCTTTCTAGTTTTTTTTTTGTCTTCTTCAGTATTCCTTTTTTTTTTCTTTGTCCTCACGGTCTTACAAGATTCCCTGATGCTTTGAAAACCCCACCCCAATCCACTGAGCTCTAGCCGGCTACATATGACCGTTCAAAGCCTCTCCGGGAATAAAATAATTTCTGTTAACTGGCCGATATTAACAGTCGGTTATGTTACAAAGCTTAAATCTAAAGTTTCAGTTCAATTGGTTAAACCATCTGGGCTGTGGAGAGGACACAGACTGACAGACTGACAGACTGACAGACTGACAGACTGACAGACTGACAGGCTGACAGACTGACAGACTGACAGACTGACAGACTGACAGACTGACAGACTGACAGACTGACAGACTGACAGACTGACAGACTGACAGACTGACAGACTGACAGACTGACAGACTGACAGACTGACAGACTGACAGACTGACAGACTGACAGACTGACAGACTGACAGACTGACAGACTGACAGACTGACAGACTGACAGAATGACAGACTGACAGACTGACTGACTGACTGACTGACTGACTGACTGACTGACTGACAGACTGACAGACTGACAGACTGACAGACTGACAGACTGACAGACTGACAGACTGACAGACTGACAGACTGACAGACTGACAGACTGACAGACTGACAGACTGACAGACTGACAGACTGACAGACTGACAGACTGTCAGACTGACAGACTGACAGACTAACAGACTGACAGACTAACAGACTGACAGACTGACAGACTGACAGACTGACAGACTGACAGACTGACAGACTGACAGACTGACAGACTAACAGACTGACAGACTGACAGACTGACAGACTGACAGACTGACAGACTGACAGACTGACAGACTGACAGACTGACAGACTGACAGACTGACAGACTGACAGACTGACAGACTGACAGACTGACAGACTGACAGACTGACAGACAGACCAGACTGACAGACAGACAGACACCATTTCGAAACCCACTTTTTCGGACTCAGGGGACCTCAAAACAGATAAATCTCTAAAAATCTCAAGGTCCAAAATTTTCATGATTACTATACTTTATTTTACTAGAGTAAAAGAAAGTAAAAAACGAAAATACACTAATAAGTAACAATAAATTAATTCTCAATTCTCAATTCGCCATGAAAACCAGAATAGTGCCACTGGTCATCAAAGATACATATTTTGTTTGTATTTAAAACTCATTTATTTTGAGACTGACAGAAGTTGTACTACTGAATGTTGTAGCTCAATCATATGCTAATTAGGTGATAACCTCATTGGGCACAATCATGGTCGGCCTAATGTTAATGAAGCCATATCATATTGAAATTTAAAAGTAAAATAAATAATTTCCGACTTCGTTCAGTACGCTCGGCCTTTATCATGCTACTCGCTCTGCTCCAAATTTATTTTCGATTATTTTCAGCAAATTTTAGAGTAAGTAATTTTGCTGTATCACCATCTACAGTTCCAATTTAAAACAAACAAAATCAAACCACAATTTTTAAAGGATGCTGCGATATGAAGTTAAATGTTTTCGATGAGATGAATCATTTTGGGGTAATGTGATCCATTGTGTTATTAACGCAACATTCATTTCTAAATTTTCTGTTTCATTTCTCTGTCGCAATAATATAAATTATTTAAATAAATTGTACCTTCATCATTTATCAAAAGGTGATCAAACCGTAACGACAACAACAACAAAAATTAGGAGATGAATTTTTCGTCAACTTTCCTTTTTTTGCACTTTATATATATGAACATATATTTTTGTATATTTTTGGTAGCATATATATTATATAAATTTTATGTACCATATTATATGACCGCCAGTTGACAGATAAATAAATAAAATTTATGTAAAATAGAAAAAAAAAATTTTGTGTGTGATTTTTTGTTGTGTTATAATTCAAACACAAATTTTATTCAGGCCTTTTTCCCATTTTGTTTTCCTCGTGTTTCATTTCGAAGCTACCTTATACATACATACATAACATAAAACATGGAAAAATCAGCAGCAACACCATTTTCTCTTCTACATCTACACATAAGCGATGTTTTATAGTACATATTTTGGTGTAAAACATCTACCATGTATACGATGTACATATATATAAACGAGTATGTCCATGTATGTCCATTAAAAACGGAAAATTGGGAAAAAGTGAAAAGTATGAAAATTATTTTATTGTATATACGAGTATGTATGTTATCATTTTACCTGACCTTATTTATGTATATACATATATTGATGATGAATTGTTAGAATATAAATTTTATCGGCCACAAAACTCTCCAACCTACACCAGAAAACAAACAAAACAGAAAAATATGATAATGGATAATTGGTTGTAATATGGATGTGGTTCGGTCTGTTCAAATTATGGAAACAAACTTCAAAATGATTATGGCAGAAAAAAAACCGAAAAAAATCCAATGTTGTGTTTTGTAACATTATCATTTCTAATTGTTGGGTTATTATTGTTGTTATTAATTTTATTTGTGTTTCGTTACATTTATATACCCATAGATTTTCTTATAATATTAAATTACATTTATTATATTCTTGATAATGCCGAGAGGAAAATGGAGGCAAATGGGATTAGTGAACAAAATTTTTTAGACAAATTAATAAATTTTGTGGGAAAAGAGTAATTAACATTTCTGTTGTACTGTCACATTTTTTTGCTGCTTTTTTTCTGGTTGAAGTTTGGTTTTCCTACTTAACTTTTATTAGATGTCTTTAACCCATAACAATTTGTATTTGAAACCTTATATTTGTAAAAGTGGCACTTACTCGTACAGTAGTTTATTATTGATTTATGAGTTTGGGGGTCAAGTTGTTCATGGTTTGTGACTACACAAAAATCGACAAATGTGCTAATTGATTGATGCAGGCTGTGTAGACGATAAATAAGCCTTTCTCAATATGTTTGATATATTTAAAAAGACAGGGTTTGGTAAGCTGGTCTTTACAAAGCAGATAATTTTAAAACAACTGTGAGGTTGTTGACGAAGAGTCCGAAACCACCAGAAAAACTCCCAAAGTTAAAATTACAAGTAAATAACTTCGAACTATAAAACCAATCCCGGTTTTCGAAAGTAAGGTAATCGATAAAAAACTATCAAAAGTTTATTACGGTTAGAACACTTCATTGAAAAAGAGGAAAATATGTTGATTAAAACAATTTTCAAAAACCAAACAGTGCTGTTAAAACAGAATGAAAACTGTCATCAACAACAATTATCAAACACAAAATCGCTACTAAAGACGAAAACCCTGTTTTTACGAAAACATACAAGTATCCACTACATTTTAAAAATGATGTCGAAGAAGAAATACAAGATTTATTAGACAGCGGAATAATTCATAATTCTAAAAGTCCCTACCTCCTCCGATTTGGGTCGTCTCAAAAAAACCAGATGCCTCGAGAAACAAGAAAGTTAGAGTCGTAATAGATTATCGTAAATTAAATGAAAAAACGATAAACGACAAATTTCCAATCCCACAAATAGAGGAAATATAAGACAGTTTGGGAAAATCTGAATATTTCACAACGTTGGAATTAAAATCTGGTTTCCACTAGATACCAGTGGAAGAAAAATCTAGGGAGAAAACTACGTTTTCAACTAGCAAAGGTCATTTTGAATTCTTCAGAATGCGTTTCAGTTTAAAGAATGGTCCTGCCACGTTTCAACGTGCTATGAATAATGTATTACAGGACTTAATAGGAAACATTTGCCATGTATACCTAGATGACATAATTATAACAGAGTACAACTTAGAAAAGCATATACAGAATATGAACACGGTACTCAAGAGGTTATCACACTTTAATCCTAAAATCCAATTAGATAAGTGTGAATTCCTGAAAAAGGAGACTTAATTTCTCGGCCATATAATCAAGCAAGAAGATGTCAAACCTAATGCGGACAAAACTCAAAATTGAAGGAAATTAAACAATTTCTAGGATTATCAGGATACTACAGAAAGTTTATAAAAGATTATTCTAAGATCACTAAACCTATGACCAAGTATCTAAGAAAAGAGAAGATTTCTAACATAAAAGATATAGACTACATAAAGGCCTTTGAGAACCTTAAAAACATTCTAGCTACAGAGCAAATACTAACTTACCCAGACTTTACAAAACCATTTATGCTGACGACAGATGCATCAGATTTCGGTTTAGGTGCGGTCCTCTTTCAAATCCAGGATAATGTGGAAAGACCCATCGCGTTTGCCTCACGAACACTTAATACTACGGAAACTAATTACGCTACGAATGAGAAGGAGGCATTGCCCATAAAATGGGCCGTTAAAAACTACCAACCTTACCTGTACGGTAGTAAATTCACGCTGGCAACTGATCACCAGCCCCTAACATTCATAAAATCCTCAGAAAAAAATTCGAAAATCCTAAAATGGAGCCTCGAACTGGAAAATTATGACTATGATGTCATATATAGGGAAGGAAAAACAAATGTTGTGGCGGATGCATAAGGCAGACGACCAATATAAGAGCTTAACGCTAATAAAAGTACAAATAACACTACACGTGAATTCGAAAGCGTCACTACTGACATAGAAACCGCTCATTCTGCAGATACTTCAGACGATTATTTCATTCATTTTGAAGAGAGACCAATAAACTACTACAGAAACCATAGCAATCATTCAATCTAGATGATATTACCCAGGCAATCAGAAATTATCATAATGTTGTGTGTTATCATAACAAACTACCATCCTTTCTCCAGAATGCCTATACCAAAAAATTCAAGATTCTTTCAGAAGAAACTTTTCCCCAAACGGTCATTTGGTTTTCACTACTAAAATGGTCGAAGACGTTACAAATGTGGATCGACAGAACGCCATAAAAATAAGAGAACATGAAAGAGCCCATAAGGGGAACAAAGAAGTGGAAAATGAAATAAAAAGGTCATACTTCTTCCCAAAAATGAGCAGTAAAATCAAGAGCCACATAAATGCATGTAACACCTGTAATATGCATAAATTCGACCGAAAACCCTATAATATTAAAATATCTCCGAGGCCGATTAGGAGGGTATACATTGACATATTCTCGATCAATAATTTAAACTTCCTATCAATAATTGATGATTTTTCAAAATATTTACAGATGATAAATATTAACACCAAAAACCTCGTAGATGTGACAAATGCTCTAACAAAATGATTCACACTTTGCGGAATTCCAAATTCCATTATCTCAGACAATGAAACCACGTTTCAATCGGCACAATTCAAAAACTATCTAAATAACCTAAATGTTAGGTTAGAATACGCTTCATCTTCTGAATCTAACCGTCGAGTAGAGAAAATCCATTCACATATTATTGAAATTTTCAATACAAACAAACACAAAATCCCAAACTCTAGCACCTTAACGGCTATAAAATTATCTGTCGCATTGTACAACAATACGATACTTTCAGCCACCGGCTTCACGCCGAACGAGGTAATATTTAATCAAAATAACATAGTAAACCCTTAGGATATTCATGCACAAGCTGCGAACATATTCTAGAACGTAAGCAACAACTTACAAATAGCGACAAGCAAAAGCAAAACCATGAAAAAGAGGAACCACCTCATTTAGTGCAAGGGGATTCAGTGTTCATAAAGTCTAATATTAGAGCTAAAGCTCAGCCAAGAGGGAATAAAACTTAAAGATGTAACCTGCAAAACATTCCTAACTCCTAAAAATATTAAGAGAAATAAAAACAAAATTAAAAGAGTAAATTAAAAATAATTTTAAATTCTTTCCATTCCAGAGAATAATATCTGTAAAATTAAAATTAAACTAAGTTAAAAGGGTCGTCAAATAAAAGCACTTAAATTTAAACCAATTTTAAAAAAAAAGAAGTAAAATTCAAAAGTTCTAAGGGAAATAAGGAAAAATTTAAAGATTACCTTAAAAATAATTGTAAATTATTATCTACCCTAAAGAATAATGTTTGTAAAATTAAAATTAAATATAAAAATCATACATCCAATTAATTTAATAAGCATAGAAATAGTGGTAGAATCAATTAATAGAATCATTACCGATAAGTTATATAGTAAGTTAGAACTTCAGCATAATAAGGCATAAAACCAAAAAATTAAACGATAACCTTCGATAAATACAACCAGTGAGAAAAAACAGACACAAACGTTGGGATAAGTTAGGATAAGTTAGGCAATAATGAACAATACGATATCAAACAGAGTGGTATTAACAGAAATTGAGATGTTGGCAACGATAATTAACATAGATACTGTTAATAAGGTCTTAGAAGACATACAAGATACCATAATCGGAACAAAAGTGGCACTACCGAGTAGTAAAGTACTTTCTTTAAAAGAAATAATCATGATAAAAGAACTAATTGTTAACCAAGGTATCAACATTACTTTGCCAAACGAAGCACTTGAATTCGTTATCCCAAAAGTGGCGGTGAACGAAGATACACTCCTATACATTTTACAAATACCAGAATTAAAAAAGGACAATTCAACAGCCATGATGGTACTACTACTGATAATAAACAACACGATCATTACAAACCACCCGCAACACCACATTAAACGCCAAAAAAAACTGTTTACAAGCTCAAATCACAAGAACTTCGTTCAAAGGCAGCCCAATTTTCAAGAGTTTAAGGACAAATGTATTAAATCATTAATCATGGGAACTAAAAGTTGGTGTAATGTAACAGGTGAAACAGAAACAAAGATACAATTCATTTCGGAAGGAAAACTGATGATAAATATTGCAAAAAATGAGACACTAGCCTCAAACTGTGGACCGAATGATCGAATACTATCAGGAAATTTCTTGATATTATTCTGGAACTGTACTATAGATTTCAACATGAAAAAATTCCAGTCTTATGGCATTACAAGTGAAGTACAAGAAATACAAGGAGCACACCACAACATTCAGGCAACTCGTAACGTCACTTATATTGAAGTTATCAAACGGCACAACATCCAGAATAAAAACGAGATCAAAAACGTGTACCTGAAACAAATCGACCATCGGTTTTGGATGTGGAAACTATCAAGAGGAGTATCCTTATCAACAGTGGGTATATTAGCACTAATTGGTTATATTATTATCAACAGGTGTGCTACCACAGTAATAATGCAGAAATTTAATTCATCAAATCTCAAAGAACAAAAAACAGATCAAATGACATCATATTCGGATCTACTGACAAAAGCAGGCATTAAACTAAAGGACACGGACGCCCTTTCTTCACCGGCGGGAGAAGTTATATTCCTGGAATCCACAGAATCAGCATAATTGAACAACATCGCTAATATACAAGAATAACCATATCGTGGGATACGTAAAGTCAGCAAAATAAAATAATTCTAAAAAAATGAAAATGTATGCAATAAAATTGATGATAACGCACAACAAGAACGATCATAAAAAATCATAAAGAATGCACGTTAAGCTGATATAACAATTTTGTAATAACACAAACATCCACATCCACACCAGGCAAACATCCACATCCACATCCACATCCACATCCACATCCACATCCACATCCACATCCACATCCACATCCACATCCACATCCACATCCACATCCACATCCACATCCACATCCACATCCACATCCACATCCACATCCACATCCACATCCACATCCACATCCACATCCACATCCACATCCACATCCACATCCACATCCACATCCACATCCACATCCACATCCACATCCACATCCACATCCACATCCACATCCACATCCACATCCACATCCACATCCACATCTATATCTCACATAATTATCCTCAGTGTCTTTGATGAACTATTACAATAAGTTTCCTTTTCTTGTTGTTAGTATTCCAAGTTATCTCTTACTTATGCTACTAGGTCATCATACTGACTTTCCTATTTATTATAATGATCAACATGTTATAGTATCATTTGAATTTTTACAAACAGCTTCAGGATGTACTGCCGATAAACTTATAAATTGTTTTCTACATTTTGTAATTTTTGATTCAAATTTCATACTTTCATAACAAGTGTTATTTCACAGCTGGTAGTTGCATCTTAAACCTCTTGTTCAGTTTTTTAACGGTGTTTCTGTTTTAATGTTCTGTTCTACTTTTAGGTGTTTCTTCTAAGGGTTATAACCAGTTATCACAAGGTTAATTTAAACTATTTTGGAATTCGTTATAAAGCTTTGTAAAGCTCCTGTGTTGTTTGGTTTTAATTCAATATATAGTTTGTTCAAGGTTTCTTGCGACTTTGTATAGTATGAGAAGTATGATTTATGTGTCAATTTACTGGATTTGCCTATCGGTGGTTTGATCTTGACACAAATGGTTACTATTTTGCAGTTCTAGATGTAGTTGGTTTTTATAACCTACTTGATTTAACAATCATTCATTTGGAATTCTAAAGTACCGTGGCGATAAACATTTGGTTTCATCTACAGTGATTTAATAAGGCAAAAATTCTTTCGGATTCCGGCGACGATAAGCCAAATACTTAGTAAAAACACGAACTCTTTCACACATTTTAATCAGGTTTTAAACAAGGAATATAAAATGAAAATCCTGTTTTAAGATGGTGTGTTATTTTTTATATTTCGCAAGGACTTTTCCGATTGGCTACGTTAAAAGCAATATCAAAATTATGGATATTCAGGGATTTATATACCAAGCCCACAGTTATGACAAAAAAAATTACAATACTACCTACAAAATCTACTATACTAATTGATTATTCGACTTATTAACAAAAAGAATGATATGTCTGCATTCTCTCTAATTGATGCATAGAAGAAAAATTCCAATTAAACAATACAATTTACTTTTATCTTCTTTTGAGAGTTAAATGAGAGAAACTAAAAGCAAATAGAAAATTAAAAATTCGTTTTGAATAAATTATTTAACATAAAGTCTGAAATGAAATAAAAAGAAACGAACAATCATTGGAAAAGATAAAGTTTTTCCTATTCGACTTTTTTCTATATTTTGTATAGCTAGATATAACTTACAAATAGATAATACAAAAAAACTATAAATATTTCATATCGTCTTCCTGCTTCACGTTTCAGTTGAACCTTATTAATGAATAAATCCATTAGGATAAATTGTTTCGCCTAAAGTCAGATGTTCATTTTTTTTTAATGCTTTTACTTCTCTTTCGTTTTACGACTGTCGCTGCGGATAAGACATTCCCATGGGAACTGAATACGTTGAAGGTACCTGTTCGTTTCAATATCAATTTAGAATACACAGTCTATATATTGCTATTTTCCTAATCAATGTGCTACTGTATCTTTCCCGTATCTAATCAGCCGTACATCTTGAGTTGTATGTGTACGTGTTTATACATTTTTCTTGTAAGTTATCAATATTTGATTTTTTTTTTTTTTTATTAAAAATTATACAAAAAAAAAAAATTCACTTTAAGTAAAATAAGTAGAATAAAAAATATTTCTAGATGATAAGAGATTAAATGTTTACAAATTTGTATTTTTTATTTTTGTTTTTTGTGTATCATCTTTAGGGGTTCTTCAGCTTTAAGGAATTTTCCTGTTTTTAATAAAAAAAAAAAAAAAAAAAATTAAATGAAAAGAGTTTATTAGAATATTTATTTTTTTGTGTTGCTTCTAGAAATCCAGAAAGGGTAAATTAAATTAAATACACGGGAAGAAATTCTTAAGGTATTAAACGTAAAAATGTTTTGAATTTCAACTTAAGTTTTGTTAATTTCATTTTATGTTTAAAAAAAATGTATTCGATTGTTTATCTTTTTGTTGTTGTTTAAATTAAAGGAAGAATTTAAAAGGGAACTGAAGAAAAAACGTTGAACTATTTAACATATTCAATCATAGGTGAGTATGCCGAATTGCCCAAAAGGGAAATTCAAGATCACCCACAGTGCCGTTTTAGTAATCTACAAAATGCTGTTACTCGTCCATGTGACGAAGAAGCGTTATTAGCTTTTACAACCTCAGTTAAACTAACAACATCACTAGTTGAAACAGCGAATACAGTACGAAATGTTATAATTTGCAATTATTGTCACTTCAAACGCCACCCTACTAACTAATTAAGAGAATCATTAAGAAATAAAAATAATAATTCTGATAGTTCCCAATCGATCCCCCCTCAGGAAAACTCCCAAGGACTCGAAAAGACGAACAACACTCCTTTGAGGGTCCGCAATTTGCAAAAATAGAGTTTGTTAAAGAAACCCAAAATAAAATTGCAACCGTTTCACAACAAAATATATTTAAAAAGTACCTTAGCCTAATAATTGAAAATAATACCAAAAGGTCTTTGTTCCTAGTCGATTCTGGAGCAGATGTAAATTTGGTGAAATTAAATTGTTTGGATTGTGATATTTTTTAAATGTTATATAAACACTTGCAAATCTGTAACTCATGACTTTCAAATAAATCCCGATACATCTCCAATAAAATATGACGGTATATTGGGTTTAGATTTCTTAAACAATTTTAAATGTTCATTGAATTTGAATTCAATATTATTAAGAATCCTAATCGATCAAGAACCTCATACATATAATTTGAATACTAATCTCGACGACATTATACTTCCGCCAAGCAGCGAAATAATGACTACTCTTAGAGTCTCTTCGTCTGATGGTGGTCGTATATGTCTAGCTAAAGAAATCTTACCTAAAACAAAATTAATCACAATATTGCCGCTCTCGACACAGTTATACACAAAATAAATGTCGAACCAAATAACTAAACAGGTTACTTGCTATTTAATGCTTTTTTATGTGTACCAAAAAATCAATCACATAGGAAAGGAAATAGAGAATAGCTGTTAATTATCGTAAATTAAACGAGGTTACCATTAGTGAACCTTTCCCGATCCCAATCACCGATATTTTAGGGCAAATGGACGAAGCCATGAATTTGTTTCGCACAGTTGATCTTGCAAATGGCTATCATAAGGTGGCAATGAATACTCCTGACAAAGAAAAAACCGCGTTTATTTCTAATTTCGGGCACTAACAAATCAAAAGAATGAGCATGGGTTTAAAAAATGTACCAAGCACTTTTACACGGGTCATGATTAGTTTATTAACGGGGCTGACTGGTTTAAAGTACCTTGTACCGCCTTAAGGCACTGTCACCTATGGAAGAAGTCTCACAGATCATAATAATAAGCTTAGTGAAATTCTATCTACCCTGCGAAAATTCAATTCAAGACTTAATCCAGAAAAGTGCCAATTTCTTAGGAAGGAAATTATATATCTTGGGCATAATATTGCTCATCCAACTCCAAAAACAATAAAGGAAGTTCGTTCGTTCCTGGGTTTAGTAGGATATTGTCATAAGTTCTGCCCACATATTTCTGACCTTTCCACTAATCAACCTAATTAAAAAACAAGTAAAATTTATATGGGAAGTAGAATGTGATGAAGCATTTTCAAAATTAAAACTATTTTTGATGAAACCTCCATTGTTACAGTACCCAGATTATGAAAAAAGATTTTTATGTAAAACAAAACTTAACTCCTATAACCAAGAAATTATGAAAAGTTATCGTTATTAAAATAATACAGTAAAACACCACAATAATAAATTAACCTGCTTGTAGAACATTAATAAGCTGAATTGCTTCACCACCACTTTCCACCGTTACATACATTGTATGCAAGCCCATCTTTACCATGGGGCTATAAGGGCTGCAGCCCTAGGGCGCCGCATTAATAGTACGCCACCAAATGTCCAAGACCTAGTCTTTTGGCTTGATTTAAATAAAAAAGAAAATTATATGAAATCACTAACGGACAATCGTATTCTTTTGCTGATGGACAACCATAATAGTCACTGCTCATTAGCTGCAATTGATTTTGCAAGAACGTGGGGAATTGTTCTCCTCTTATTTCCACCATACTGTTCACACCAAGCTACAGCCACTAGACGTCGGAATTTTTGGTCCATTCAAAAGCGCTTTGAAGATAGCTTTCATTGATTGTATGCTAACTCGACCTGGTAGAATTATTACGATCTACGATATACCTCAGCTTGCAAAGCGTGCTTATGAAAGTCCTTTTACCGCAAAAAATATTATGTCATCATTTTAAAAACTAGGACTTTAGCCGCTAAACCTACTTATATTTGAAGAAAATGATTTTGCTGGTGCATATGTAACATATCAGCCTTATAATTAATTTGTTTTAAGTAATGCTTCTCTTCTAGAAAGCAATCAACAAAATTTGCAACATCAAAACCAACAAGCTGCTTCATATTCGGCCACATTAGAGCAAATAAGACCTTATCCAAAAGCTTCACCTCGCAAGGAGACATGTAAGGGTCGTGAAAGGGGTAAGTCCAGAATATTTACAGACACCCTAGAAATAAACCGAGCCACAATAATTGATCAAAAAAACACGATAAATCTAATAAAATAAATAAGCGTTCAAAGCCAGTCCAACCTGAAGAGTCCTGTGAAACGTCGGAATCAGAAACTCTGCAGGATTTTCCCGATTCTAACGATTGCTCAATATGTTCTGAGGAAAACGACAATCTTCCGAAGGTTTTAGTTGAAGACGACATTATAATACTTATTTTGTTTTCCCAATTATCGATGACATATCGCAGGTCAGTAGAAGTGACATTGTTGCGAAATTGCCTGATCCAAGCCAACTCCCAGGAATTATAAGAACTAACGGTTACTATAAGTTTCCCGTCGATTTAAGCGGTTACAACTTGCGATAAATATTCTTAAGTCTGTTTAATTATTTTTAGTTGGTGACTGTGCATTACTATTTTTTTTATTTTACAGTGAAACTGTTTAATTTTATTTTGTGATATTATTTTATTTTAATAAAGTTATGTTAATCAAGTATATCTATTAGAGGTTGTTTAGTTTATTTTTACTCCACAGGAAAATATTACTTGCCTACACTTACCCCAATATAGGGGTAAACGTAAGCGGAAAACATACTTTTTTGTATCTGTTTTTTAAATAAATCAAAAGGATTATTTTCGCTTCCGACAGACCCATTGTATAGACCAAACTTCACAAAATAATCTACGTATCAAAAAATTCCGAATATTTCAGTTTTTTAGGTTTTATTAAGAAAATTGTGGAAACTGCTTACTTTAGCCCTACTTCCCCATACTGGTTTTAAAACAGAAAATGATTCTACACTGAAAACACCTTTTTTGCATCGACAAAGGCGCTTAATATTTTTAGCCCAGGGCGCCTAAATATATAAGAATGGCCCTGTATATATGTTGTTTGTTGTATGATTATTTGCCATTGCAATTAGAACATACAGTTAGAAAAAATTTACGGTTTTATTTTATATAGAACCAAACCACTCTGGGAATCTGAAAATATTTCTACATTCCTATTCCCCTCATTCCCCTCATTCACTTTTTTTCAATGGACCCTAATAAATGTAAATTTTCTATTCTAAATCTGCTAATATCCTAGTTTTCTTGTTGTTCTTTTCATTTATTTAAAGGAAAACTCTGTTTTCTGTTTTGCACCATAATTGCATTTTGACATCTCAAACCCATTGTTAATCTCCGAGGTTCATTGGAAAATTACCGCCTTTGATGTGGTAATTTAGTTCGATATCGGCAAATTTTTTGAGAGTTTAACATGATTTCCGGTTGATTAGTAATTTATTCGCCCGCCTTACCTGAATTTATATTTAAATTTATGTTGATCTCGCTACTCATTAAGCAAGCGACTGGTTGGTCTCAAATAATTTAAATAATTAAAATTGAGAATAAAATTCAGATAACGTCGTCGAACACAAGTTTTCGCCATTAGAAAAAAAGTGAATTTAAATGGCAAGGTTGCAAGCTGCTTTTAAATTTGAATAATTGACTCAAAAATAAAAGAAGGTAAAAAAAAACGATTCTATATTTCCATTCACAATAAGAACCTTTTAAAATACACATCACCCTTAACTTTAAAAAGATGAAGAGGAAAGAAATTGAAATGTAGGCTCAAAAAATACAAAAAACAAAAATTTATTTTTGTCTGCTTTTTGTACACAAAATAATACTCTCGAGGGTATATTTATTAATCTGTATCTTTTTAAAATGGAACCAGTTCGTAGAAGCATAAGCAAATTTCAAAAGGTTACCGCGTTTCTTCAAATACAGCAACACGCAGCTTATCAGCTATTAGTATTGACTAAAAAGGGTGTACTGATCGATTATGTTTAGATACATCAGTTAGTATCAAAAATTCTATAATAATTAAAGAGAATAACAAACTATATTTTATTGACATATGAAACCTACAGATTTAATGAAATTATGAAATTCTTCCTTATTCCACCTCATCCCAATTTTGACAAACCTGCAAATTAATTAATACATGTCAAACAAACAACAACAAAAAAAGCAAAACTAAACATACAGAAATATATTCATTACATTCAATTAACATAAACATATATTATCCGCCAACAACCCTGTTTTTCTTTGGAAACCAACTTTTTTATTCTCCCTGAAAAGTGAATTTCATAATAAAAAAAACTTTTCCTTGAAAGATTCGAAAGCAAAATACATTATACGAAATAAAAAAACAGAAAGTAAAAATCATAAATTTATTTTACTTCTTTTTTTGTTAACATATGTATGTGTACAACACACATTTTAACATATAACAACAACAAAAATTATTTATGTACGTAAAACATAAAATGGTTTTTGTTTTGTTTTATTTTAATGTTTTTTCTTCAAATGAAAAATAAAAGTGGAAAATGCAAAAAAAGTGGTCTATCCAGATCCTAAGACGACCCTTTTTCACAAAGACCCTTTCATTAAATTTATTACCCTAAATGGAAACTTTGGATTCCTGACCCACAAATAATTCGGCAAAGCTTTTGTTGAAGTTTATTGGCCGCAAGCGCTTACCAAACATTTCTTGATCCAGTTGCTTGTTTGCTATATACACAGGCACATGAACAATACAGCCACAGCTAGCCCTCGATCATTTTGGTCTACCGGAATGGGATACTGCAAGGTCTCTTTTCGTATTCATCAGATTGTGTCAAAAATTGCGTGTGTGATAAGTTCTACAAATTGGTGAAAGTTAACAAGCTATTAGAATCAGTTTTATTTTTATGAAATGTATAATGAGAACGCTCTGTAAATCTATGTAGTCGCAAGAATGAGCACGATACGCAAATTATTTTTCGCGATTAAAATACTTTCCCAATATAACATCGTTTTACGTGGAAAAGTAAAAAAAATGTTATGTACAAGTGTACGTAGCCCAAATATTGGTAGGGGTATACTTACGTTGTTGGTACGCACGAGTATATTACACATAAAATTTGAAGATGAAAAAGAAAAAGGGATTTTTATTCTTTGTGGTTAAAAGAAAAACATATTAAATGAAAATAAAAAATGTCTTAATTAATTAAGAGTAATTTTTATTCCTTTTCGGTGAAGTAACGCAAATATATGTATTTTAAACATACTCAATGTACATATCGGATTCAAAACCACTTTTTTTTCTAAAGAAATAAAATTTGAAATGCAACCAAAATTATACGAGTAAACTTAATTTAAAATAAAAGCGATAGACTTACGCCGAATAATTGCCTTCTAATCAGATCTGTTATCTTCCGTAACGAATATTTATGCCAAAAGATACTACTAAGGAAGCAGATGTCTAACCTCATCAATCATATACCTGAAAGTAGTAGACTTAATTAAACAAAAATACTCATCTTAGATTGTAGATTTGTAGTCCTACTTTAGATTAGTTATATAATTTTATATTAATGCCTAGAAAGAAATTATGTTAAAATTATTTATTGTAGTTGCATACAGTATATTGTATCATATTGTACTTATCTCATTCTTTAATTTTGAAAACTCAACATTAGGATTATAACGTTTTATTATAATTACGTATTTTAGCACTTATATTTGTAAGTATTGTAATTGGTATTGTCTGATTGATATCACAAAAATTGTAATCAAAACAAAACCCGGAAACCATTATGTGATCATTGTACATATATAGCGAACGGTTTTGCTAAGAAGAGGGACGCAAATTCTTTCTTTTTTGTTTTGACTTTGAGAAAAAGTGCAATATTAACTTGTCGCTTTTTAATCAAAAATTAAATCGTCATACGTATAAGCCTTATAGTTGCCGTCGCCTCCGGCTCACGCTCATTGAGCGGGTGTTGAAAAGTGACCTAGGTGTAAGGCGGTTTAGGCTAAATGATTCCAAATGGGCCGGATTAAGGTGTGTAGCGACCCGTGTTGATAATCTGCCAGGCTAGGGGCCCATCTAATAAAGCCCAGTCGTGAACGAAGAACAAAAACATATAACAGGGAAGTCGAAAAATATTTCTCTAATTATTCTCTATTTAACTTTTTTCAAATTATCGGCTCCTCGACCTGTTTACTACAGCATTCATGGCCAGCGTTGTTGTTGTTCTGTGAATAGCAATAAGTTCCAATCCAGTCAGATTTCATCATCCTAGGAATTTACGACCTATGTTTATAAAATATAATTACAGTTCAAAATTACAGTACAAAATTATAGTCCAAAGACAAACACCCTAACTTTTCGAATCTGTAAATTCCCAATATCTGTAATATCAAGGTTTTAAATAAAATTTTCGAGTGCCACACTATATATGCTATTTTCTTGGTGTAGACTTGAGTTGATCACATCACAATTCGCCTTAAAAATCTAAAATTTTATCCAGCCATCAGCCCCGGTTAGCATAGCTGTTTAATTAAGATCACTCGCAAAACGTTTGACGATTTTGTGGGGATGTGAGCCGGTTTACCGTAAAATCATTGCCACACGCAAGTGAAGTTGACTGGCATTCCAAACGGTTAAATCTAATTTTTGACATGATTGTTTCATGTATAGGTAGAAAAACCAACAAAAAAATCCAATTTTGTGTTTTGCCGTTCGTAAACTAAAACCCTGAATTTTTTCAATGAAATTTTATCAATTTTAACATGACTGTGAAATTTTTAACACATAACAAAACTGAATATGTATTGGTGTGGTATTTATACAGTAGGTAAACAAATTGTTATTTACAATACTATTCTAAAAATGGAGATTTTAATTCACTGTATTTAAGATGGATCAGAGAATTTTCGTAGATTTAGCTGATGGAGTAACATGAATGCATCCTCTTTGAAACAAAAACAGTCCTATCTCCATACGGTGGGGTGGAACCTTTTGTTATTGATGGAGTATGCTGATGAATTTTACGAAATACATTTGAAATTTTGTGCTTTACTGTATTTAAGATTTTCCAAATAACAGAGGTTTTCCGCGGATAAAATATCGTATATATCGTAAAATTCATCAACTTACTTCATCAATAACAAAAGGTTCCACCCCACCGTATGGAGATTTGAATATTTTTGTTAGCACAAAATAAAGGAAATTCTAATTTTCTGAGTCAATTTTCTGAAATATAGAACCTAAATAGAATATTGAGAATACTTAAATCGAGTAGTATTTTGTGAAATACTAGCAAATGTTCTAAAAAAGCTAATTTATGCTGTGTGCCTCAAAAGACTTTTCCAACTAAATTTTTCAAATTTTGAGGCTTCCGCTATTTCCTCATAGATCCTTAGTGAAAAGGCAGTTTACGAGGTTACTTTTTGACAACTTTTCAATTTGTATTCGGACCGCTTCACTTAATTACGACCATCTATTAGCATTGATTTCAAATGTCTATAACTTCCACTGTTGTGGACTGTATGAGGATAATTGAATGCGGATTCATCAACCGAATAAGTAAAACACCTCCAGTTTCAACGTTATAATTCGTATCACTTTATTAATTTATTTAATAATTTATTTTGTTTTTATTTTCAATAATTTATAATTTTAACTTGTTCTCGCTGCTACGTTTTCGAATGCAATGTCACCTTTTTATTTTTCCAGAAAATTGTCATAAAAAACTCTTACAACTTTCTCTTTCTGGGGTAGTAAACAGGTGACATCTATATTCGATTAACATAGTTACATTGCATGTAATTTACTTTGATTTAATACAACTTGTAGTCATACCTACTATACATAAATTATCTTGGTCATAAAATGTCGAACTGTCAAAGTGTTATGTAAACAAATGCAGAAGACAATAATTGCTAATGGTAAGTTTTAAATTTAATTAGTTTATATAATGCAAATTTAGATTAAATATAATTATTTTAGTATTTTAGAAGACGACAAAACAACTTGGAATATGGAAGATAATCCCTCAGATAAATATAAATTTTAACTTGTTGATAAACTTGATTCTTTGTGGTGTTTTATTTTAATTAGCAGGAATCGCCGTGAGCGTGAACATCCACATTTCTGCAATTAGAATATTATTTTTTACATGCATTTGATAGTACATTGTTGCATTTTGAATTAACTGTAAAACAGATCACAATAAAACCGTTACTTCGGTTTTGTTCGTTGTTTATAATCTAGTCAAAAAAACGTCCAATTTAAATGCGTCACTTGATTACGACCAGACCAGTAGTGAATAGTTGTAGCATATGAAAGCTACGGTGAAAAACTTAGTTAATTAATCTTGATTTATTATTTTTAATTAAATTTATCAATAAAACAACAGTATTTTCTGAAAATGTGTAAGGAAAAGACACTTTCAGAGGGCCGAAAAAGCAAAGATCGAAGTTTTGAAGGAAGAATCATTCTCTAATCGTCTCATAGGGGAATTGTTAGAGGGAAACCCGTTATTTGATCCTTTATCAATGCGTTGTAGCGTCCGCAATGCGTCCTTCTCTACTTTTACCATAATTTATATAAATGATAAAGGATCCAATTGCGGTTTTCCCTCTACCAATTTTTTGGTTTGCTTCCTTTAAAACTCCGATCTTAGCTACCGGGTCTAATCATCATTTAAATCCACCGTCACCTTGTAAGGAAAATATACCAACAAAATAGTCCGGTATTAAAAATTTTTTAAAACAAAAATTTTTGAAGCGGGTGACGTAAGTGATCTTTTTATAGTTAATATTATTTTGTACAATTACAAAACACCAACAGTTTTCACTTACTTAAAAATAAAAAAAAAACAAATTTTTATTTTTGAATTTATTTATTTTTATTTATTTACAATTAAAACTAGTTTCGATCTTGTAAAGATCATCTACAGGTAATTTTTGCAATTAAAAAACTAAAGTAAAAACAACTCTTATATATACAAAAATTTTGTTTAACAGGTAAAAAGAAAGGGCTTACAAATAAAAAAAAAACAGAACAAGGTTGGCGGACAAACCTACCAATTTAATTAAAAATAAGGGGTGTTGCGCTTGTTATGAACATAATAATCGAACCATTTTCAACAATTAATGCACCGTTACTTGAGTCCGTTGAATCAACAGTCATGATGTCATCAACTCATCCCAACTATATCATGGAAAAATATTTGGAATAATACAGATAAGCCAAATTTAATTTAATTATTTTATGAACTATTCTTAAAAAATTTTTTTTTTTAAATTTAATTACAATTTAAAATCTAGGAAACAAATTTAAAAAAAAATAAAATTTTTAATTAATTTTAAAATTTAAACAAATTATTAATTAATTGAATTCTATTATTTCATAAATTTAAAAAAAAAAATATGTACTCGTATATATTTCATTTTATTATTTTTTGAATTATAATTAAGTATACAATAATTTTGTATAATTTTGAAATTTAAAAAAAAAATCGAAGTTACGTTTAAATGACCTTGCCAAATTAATCTCATATGATTTTAATATGTTCCGAAGATCAAACGATGAAATCGATCTTTCGATTATTCTAGATTATTATTAGTAAAGCACATTTATGACTAAATGTTTTATTAAATACTACCGTAAAAGAAACAAAACCATGTTAATTAGCCTGTGTTGAATTTATTAAATATTATTTTATTTAAAAATAATGAAATCTCTAATATTCCTTACATACCTATAGTGATTCGGTTACACAACTTTCTATATATGTACTTTCTATATACAAGTCGACGACAGTACCTAAGAATAAAAAAAAAAATTATGCAAATCAGAACAAATACCAAATATATTATTTTTATTACCGATTAGTTGTGTAAGTCAAATAAATAGTATAAATTTAGGCATTTTTTCTGTCGTCGAACAAACGATTGAATTGACTAAATTTATTCAACAAAAATCAAAAGTCCCAAAGTTAAATGCATTTTCTCAAATGTTCGTAAAAATATCGAAAGGACGGTCCGTAAGGTCGGCCATATAAATAACAAGCAATATTTGAATCAATTGTTGTACGATATTCCGCCGACGAAATTTGTTCAGCAAAAATCAAAAGTCACAAGGTCAAATAAATTTTCTCGAATGGTCGTAGTATGCACTTGATGTTAAAATTATCAAATTGTCGGTCTCTTGGGTCGGCCATATAAATAACAAGCAATAGTTGAATTAAATATTGAACAATTTTCCGCCGACGAAATTTGTTCAACAAAAATCAAAAGTTCCAAGATCAACTGATTTTTCTCAAATGTTTGTAGTATATGCACTTGATGCAAAAATTATCAAATGGTCGGTCCCTGAGGTCTATAATATAAATAACAAGCAATATTTGAATCAAATGCATTCCGCCGACGATATTTAATCAGCCAAAATCAAAAGTCACAAGTTCAAATAATTTTTCTAAAATTGTAATTATTGTAAAAATTATCAAATGGTCATTTGACCTTGGGGCTTTTGATTTTTGTTGAACAAATTTCGTCGGCGTAATATCATACAACATTTGACGCACTACAACATTCGACAAAAATCATTTGACTTTGGGACTTTTGATTTTTGTAGAACAAATTTCGTCGGCGGAATATTGTACAACATTTGATGCAAATATTGCTTGTTATTTATATGGCCAACCCCAGAGACCGGACATTTGATAATTTGAACATCAAGTGCATACTAAGGACAAATCTTCCACTACATATAAATACGTGTACGTATGTTGTTATTTTTTTTACTATGGTCGTCACACGCATCCTGATTCTACCATTCTACAATGACAAGTATGTACATTTGCAACAGAATGTCAAGAAAATCGTGTTTTGACAATATTTATTTCTAAAAATTAATCAAAATTTTTTCGATCAAAAAAATGATAGAACCACTATAAACCTCCCGTATTTTCAAAAGAAGGCCAAATAAATTAGTCCAACTTGTTCTTTAGCAAAAGAGGATTATGTCTCATATGATTACAGTAGATTTCGCCTATAATGACGACCAAGGCGAAATTTGGCCGTTATATATGAATGTCTTTAAAAACAACTTTTTTTTTATGAATTTAATAATGCTCGGGGCTATAATTTTACGACGTTTTATCCGTAATGTCGCTATATCTATAGTCGTTATAAATGAAGTGAACTTCACTAGGGCTCGTCACGAGAATTTCGTATTTGCGTATTTCGTATTTCGTAAATTTGACGTCTCTTCTGATTGGCTTAAATTATTTCTCTTAAATAAGCACGAAACGTCAAAAATAAACAAGCTCACAGGCTATTTATTTTCGTAATTTCTTCAGCGTATATGGTTATTGCTGGATTTAAATTTTTTTCTGTCATTACTAGTGATTTTTTTGAGTAAATTAAATTAATTTATTGTTTATATGTACTTAAATTTACTGTTCATTGCCTTCAGTATTGTTTTTTGGTGTGAATTATAAATTACATGAAATAGAGCTGTAGACAATCTTGGCCATTTCCCAAAATTTGCATTCTTATTTATTTCTATTTATTAAAAATTACAATCACAGAAGATACGTTATTTAATAGCTAAAATGTGTTAGATTTAACTGAGTGTTAAGGAAAAATACTTCGTAGTTTACATCTTATAACGCACGAAAATAATCTAATTTTAATAAATAAATAAATCTAAAGAAAAAACTCAAACGACGAAATATCTTACCTAGCCGGAAGACATTTTAATTAATTTTTTAATAGACATCATTTAATAAATATTTGTAGTAATCACAACAAAAAATTTTATTTGTACCTCTTCATACAAAATATAGTTTGTTTTTCATCAAAGCATATAGGGAATTTGTCTAGTTTCAATCTATAATTTTAAAATTTTAACTCATGCTGAAAAACATTCTTACGAAAACATTTACGCAAATAAGTAGCCTGTGAGTATGTTTATTTTTGACGTTTCTTGCTTATTTAGGAGAAATAATTTAAACCAATCAGAAGAGCAGTCAAATTTACGAAATACGAAATGCTCGTGACGAGCCCTACTGTATTTGTTATATGGATGTGGTACGAACATAATTACGTAATATAACTAAAAACAGTAGCCGCATTTTGTTGAGAAAATTTAAGAAACTTTAGTTTTGGTTTATTTTTTGTCCTTTTCTTTCATATCTACTACTATGATTTAAAAAAAGAAAACATTTATTTTGCTTTATTTAAATCATGTGGTGTTTAATATTGACCTCAATTGTTGTTTTAACTTTGTGAAGGTAATTCGCTTAGTATTTCACAATAGTGATGTGCTAAATCTATCTTTTTTGTTATATTTTGTTTATTTTCTCATAGGATTTTGAACAAAAAAGATCGATTTAGCTCATCAATATTTCACAAAATATGTCAAAAACAATTTGTAATTTTTCCGTAGATTTAATTTTATACAGCACTACATACGAATAGAGCGGAAGAAGCAGTATAAGAAAATCTAACGAAGAGGTACCCGAGTAAATTATGGATTCTCAAAATTAACATTTTAGTCTGATTTAGAATATCGATATTTAAAAAATTGGTTTTGGTCGGCTATATCCTTTATCCTTTAAGAGTATACACAAATTTCGTTTTAAAAAAACACATTTGAATCTTGTTTTATTAGTTAGGTATATAACCACCTCAAAATGGCTACCAAAAACTAAACTTTCGTTCAAAAAGCTGTTTTCAAACATATTTTATTCAGCTTTACTGTTTAAAACAATTTAACAGCATACTACAATTTTCGCAGGTAATCATTTTTTTGGTTTTAATGTACAATTTTGAAGAGGTATCCGACCAGATATTCTACTGAATTTGTTTCTAACGTATTTGTTTACCTTGAATCTAACTAACAAACCAAATGGAAGGGTGCACCTCTTCGTGTTTGTTTTAATTGAATTTTAATCTGATCTTAAAGAATTCAGGATGAAGCCGACCTAATTTCGATATTCTGTATCAGACTGAAATGTTAATTTTGAGCATCCATAATTAAGCTGTGTACTTATTCGCTAGAATTTATTATACCACGGCTCCCGGTATATAACCAAATTCTTTAATATTAATGAATATAAACATGAATAAACAAAAAATTTAATTTGATGCGGAGTTGGTTATTATTATGTTACTGTATATCGTCGTGTCCAAATAAGAGTATTACATCTGCAAACCATTAATTTTTTAGAGGGGCGTGTCAAGGCTTTAATGTAAAATGTATCTTAATTTTTTTTAAATAAAATTCTTACCACACTTTTTGGAAAGGACTTCATTTAAAAAAAAATTAAGACGAAATTAGCATTAACAACTTTAAAGCCTCTTCAAGAAATTAGCGATTTGTAGATGTAATACTCTTATTTGGATACGACAATATTTAGTCGACAAAACCAATGATTTTTCATAACTCGCAAACCATACTATTTTTCGGCCAGATCTTTGCGGCTATAACTATAATCATAGTATAAATACATATAGTACTTCCATGCAAACTTCATCGGTGAAGTGTTAGATGGAGATACTGATATCGTTTTGGATTTTTGAAAATATTTTTGTATATAAATCCGCCCAAATATATGTTCGAAATAATACGCCCAAATGTCATCATATTTTTCTAACCGTTCATTGAATAGTTAAGTGTGTAAAATATAGACGTATCCATAGATATTTGTTTATTTCGTTTCGGTTCAACCAACACTAAAACAATATTATTTATAAAAAAATTTTATTTATGCACTGATGGTAAATTTTAATGTTGATGAAAATTCTGGGCAGTGCTATTTGATTAAATATGTACAATATCAAATGCACCATAAAAACCATATACAAAACATAATTTTGTTTTCTTTTTTTTAATTTCTATTTGTATGAAAAATCCTAATAAAACCATGAATATCAACTCTACACAATAATATTTGTAAACAAAATCAGCTGATGTTAGATTTTTCGTGTTAGTTCATCTTTAGGAGAACAAGGGACCAAAGCATTTATTTCCCTTATGATGGAAAGAGAAAAACATTTGATGTGAAAACTAGTTTTTATAGACGGTTTGTAAAAAAACTTGTGCGGGGGCCTTATTCTCGAATTCCACATCCATTTTCCACATGCGGACATCTGTCAAAATTCATCAAAACGTTCTGAAATTTTAATTCGTATATAAAACACATGGGGCATGAACATTTTTCTTTTTGGAGAATTTTTTCCACCTGCTTATACCCATTCGGAAATATTCCCTTAGTATGAAAAAAATTCAATTTTTATGAATTTTGACAGATGTCCACATGTGGAAAATGGATGTGGAATTCGAGAATAGGGCCCCAGGTTTTGACCTACTTAGCTCTTGTTTCAGTATTGGTATAAAAAGTAAAACTAAAAATCAAAATCAAAAATGTCTAGTATTGTTTTAATATTCTTACCTAGGCCATGCCCCGAATACTGTGATAATACCGTAATAAATAATAATTTGTGACATTTACTTGAGAAATTTTCCCCTTCGCAGACATTTTTACTTTCTTATACATAGTATAAAGGAAGTATAGGAATCATGAAAAATTTCGGTTGCGAGATTTTGATGGAAATACATGTTTTGGGGTCCCCTGAATACGTTGTGACTATTTTCGTAATGACGTCTGTGTGTGTGGATGTGTGTCTGAATGTTCATTATCTTAAAAACGAGCAAAGACAGGACCATGAAACTTCATATTTAAAAGTTTATTAACTATGCGAAGAGCTGATTAGATTTTCAGAATAATCACACAACCGGAAGAGGAAGTTTACTTAACATTAAAATCAAACATTGTGAATTATTGGAGAAAATAAAAGAGATATGGAAAAAGTTTTTAAATAAAAGTTATAGGAAACAATAATCTTAAGAAAAAATGTGCTTGCATTTTTGTTCTATCTTTATCCAATTTTGAGTAAAATGTATTTATGCATTGGCATTATTAAAAATATCATATTTGCTATGAAAACAAAATATTCACAGAAAAACGCATTTGAAATGACAAAATTGTTTTTTTTTTATTTTGTTGTTTTATATGTATGCTATGAAACATTAATACATAAACACAGCGCTGTATTCATTTCTAAATGATGTCTGTGGGTATGTATGTACATATAAATATAATGTAAGTATAAGAAAGTAGTGTGGTGGTCACACACACCAGACACCGGATTTTTTATTTTTACTGCCCAAAATAAAAATAAAAACGTACACGTTACAATTTTAACCAGTTCCATTTAAAACACCAAAGCGATTAAAAAATAAGGAAAATTTAATATTTTTCACCACAGTTAACAAATGTAACTTTTTATCCGATTGAAACACAGCCTAATTAGTACGGGATAATTTTCTCGCCTATTTTTTTTAATAAAATGAAATTGAAAATAATAATAAAAAATACGACTCCGCGGTTCCACAACCCGATTATTGGTGAAATATTATCCTGTAATGATGAGGAAACGAATAAATACGTAAGGATTTCTGGGGATTCGTTTCACGAAATCACAGATTTTTTACCACGCAAAACGCATGGATGGCAACGTTAATTACAACTCATGGCTTTTTGTGGCTTGCAAGTGGGACAAGGCATAGAATGGTGGGAGCTGTTAATATCAAATTATATTATTGTTAATACCCAAATTATATTTTATTTAATATTGTAAAAAATAATACGTTCTCGCTCTTGTTGATTGCTGTTGCTAATAAAATATTCAAATCACATTCAGTAGTAAAATATTTCACATGGATCTGTCAAAATGTATCATAGGGAACGATTGTAATAATTTGGATGAGTGTAATATTTAACAAGGTATTCAGGCACGGCCTAAATTAATGTTCGTATAAAACAAACCAAAACAAGTTGTCGCTATAGTTTGAAGTATTTCTATAAAGGTATTTTGAAACTAGTTTCGTATGTATAAATTTTATTTACATTTTTAAATTATTAATATTAAAATATTGTGTGTTTATAAAACTTATTTAAACAAAAACGGCACCAATGCCACAAGAACATTTTCTATTGTGCCACAGGGCAATCGCTGTAAAGTTTGGTTGAAGCATGGTTGTGTGTGGGATAAACTCCAAGAGTGTTCAAAATACTATATATTACATTTTGTGAAAAAAACTTCAGTGTCAGTGAGATTAAAATAACTGGGTATACAAAAGTTTTGAAAAGAACGGGGCTTAATAAAATATTTAATAGTTTTGTTTGTAAATATAAAGACAATAACATCGACGTTGCTTGTCAAAGATTAATAAATCTAAAACTTTATACAATTACCAAAGCTCCTATTTCAAAAAAACCTTTGCCGCCAACCATTACTTTTAACACAGAGTATTCTGAGGTTGAGCCATTACTCAGAGTAGGGCTGACTCGCCACCACTCAAATTAAAATATGAAGCAGGGCCCCCAAAAACGTATCTAAGGAACTATAATATTCCACAAGTTCCTTTAGCGTTTCCTATATCGCCCTCTCAGTTCCTCAGTCCACATCACCGAAGGAGGACCGAAACCAATCAAGAAAATGAGCAACTGAAAAAAATTTCGAGGTTCCTTTTAAACACTCCGCCTAAAAAGAAGCTCGCATCCGTGGATATTGTGGTAAAAGATTTTATTAGCAACTTACTTGAAGATCGGCCAGAAGTGAAAACGTTTGTGTTTAAACAAATATTCCACAAAAAAAATTCGACATGGACACAAACAGAGCAAAAGTAATTTCTAGGATTTTATTTTAAATCACCTGCTTTTTTAAGAATAAGGATTTGTAACCAAATTTTAAAAATATGATTTGTAATATTTCACATAAGTAGCTATTTTATTAATTTAAAATTAATTTTTTATTTTTATTTAAATAGCTGTGCAACCAGATAGGAAATACTTCATTTTGTGTAACGAGTGGGATACTGCTCTCTTCGCTTATTTCGAAAATCACACAAGTTACACAAAATGATTATTCATAACGTTTCGTTACAAAGATTTTTTCTAATTTTTGTAAAAAAACAGTAAATTATTGAATTTTGGCAAAAAAGTCGTAAAATTCCAAATTAATTTAATTTTTTTTTGTTTTTTTGTTTTAAATCAAGTAGAAACAAACTGGTGAATATTTCATCACCAGTTGTGAAATAAGGCAGTGATACGTGCAACGTGTTTCCATGCTGATTTGTTGAAATAGCTGTTACTTTTTTAAGATCATGTAATTTTGCGTGAAATGCAAAAAAATGTTCTGTATACAAAATTGAACAATGTTCAATTTTTGCCTTAATGCCGCATACTTGAAATCTACCAATGGTAACTTGGTAATTTCAAAGAAAAAGAACTTGACAAAAACGTCACGACAAAAAATTATAAACTTAAGAATTTTAGTGAAATCATTATTTTTCGATATTTGTTTTCAAACCAAACTTTCTTTACTTCTAATAAAATAAACTTGAATATTTTAAACTATTTTACTGTGGCATAAAATAAAAAACTATTAAACTACAAATTGTTATTGTTTATGTGCAAAGCAAAATGGGGCTACATAATTCGCCAATCACAAAATCTTGACATTTTTTACCTTTTAGGAAAAAATACACTAGACAAATTTTTTCAAATTAACAAAACTTAAAAATGCGGTAGATAGCTTTCTGTATTCTCGCCTAGCGAAAAATTGACGTCACTTAAGAAATTTAACGAAGCTTCGTTAAATTAGATCTGTCAATTAAGAAAAATTAAGAATGAGCGATTTTGTGTCCAAATGTAAGAAATAAATAAAAAAAATAAATACATTTTTGATGCGGTAGGTGCAAAGATTTTTATTTCATGCGATTTTATTTATATTCAATTCATGAATTTCATTAATTTAAATTTTACTTTTATAGGTTTTATTGTGGTATTACACTGTATATATTCTTCATTTCTTATCTAGTTATGAAAAATCTGCCGTTTCGCAACCTACTACAGTAACCATCCGTTATATTAAAATGAAAACCAAATTATAGTATATTTAATACTAAGTCATATATTTTTTTTTACTTAGGAATATCGACTATTTTGCGTTGGCATTCGCTAACAAGATTTGAAAGTGGAGTATCCAAGAATATAATTAGTCTTTTAAGAAATAAATGTGACGGCATGATTGAAATAGACCAACGTTGCATTCTGTGATGGATAAAATGTCAATAAAAAAAGAATTGGAATATAATACAGCAGATGACCTAATCCATGGATACCAGGACCTTGGTGAACTTGGAAGGGGCAATTTGATTTCCGACAAAGCATTTGTATTTATGCTACGTGCACTCAACCGCAATTGGAAACAAGTAGTCGGTTATTACATGGCTTCACCAACAGGCGACCAACGGAACAGAAACAGTTGTCAACAAAGTTCACAAAACCGGTTTGCAAATAGTTGGTATCAAATATGGTCAAGGTAGTACAAACAGAAAAGCATTTTCAAGTTTAGGGAGCCATGGGCGAGGTTTGGTCCACGAAAAATATTTTGTTTTTACGACATCCCTCACCTTTTTAAAAGTGTTCAGAATTGTTTATATTCTGATAACATATTAACCAACGACTGCGAAAAGGCAATATTGTGGCAGATACTATGTACAAACACTTTATTCAATGGAGCATGGATCAGTGAGAGTTTTACATGACCTCACTCGTAAGCACATTTGCCCCGATATTTTTGAAAAACTTAAATTTATTTAAATAGTTATGTATATAAGAAATATAATACAAGAAAAGGTACAAAAATAATTGAGGTGTGGCCAACACACGACTTTCTTTTACGAACAGAGAATTTTGAGAAATTTTATTTTTTTCTTAATTTTTATTTTTTAATTTTTTATTTTTTTTTTATTTGTTTTTAATTTTTGGAAACATTTTGTATTAAGTAGTTTTTTGTAAACCGTATACTTTTTGAGATATTTGCAAAATAAATTTTCTGAACCAAGGTAGTCGCCACTCCGGTTAGCCGATTTGGAGTAAAATTCACTGGGACCTCCCAATTTATCAAAAAATCTTAAATCTGAAGTTTCAGTTCGATTGGTTAAACCATCTGGGCTGTAGAGAGGACACAGACAGACTGACAGACTGACAGACTGACAGACTGACAGACTGACAGGCTGACAGACTGACAGACTGACAGACTGACAGACTGACAGACTGACAGACTGACAGACTGACAGACTGACAGACTGACAGACTGACAGACTGACAGACTGACAGACTGACAGACTGACAGACTGACAGACTGACAGACTGACAGACTGACAGACTGACAGACTGACAGACAGACACCATTTCGAAACCCACTTTGTCGGACTCAGGGGACCTCAAAATAAATAAATCTCTAAAAATCTCAAGGTCCAAAATTTTCATGATTACTATACTTTATTTTACTAGAGTAAAAGAAAGTAAAATGCATGCAACAGCTAAAGGAAGCTAACGCATACAAAAAACATACTAAGTTGCGATCGCAAACAATTATTTTCATAAATCCAATTTAAGTTAAAATTTAACAGTGGTTAAGAAAAAACAAACAAACAAAGTTAAAAAAAATTAAAATTACATATATGTGTATGCATAAAAATTGTTGTTGTTCCTAGATGTTGAATTATTATTAGTACTGCAAGTTGACAATGTAGTATCTGCTCTCTAGTTTATTTAACAAGGTTTTTCAGTAACAAAGTTACTAAACAGTTTAATTGTGACAATTGCTCAATATTTGCGGTTAATACAAATAATTAAGAACGAGAAAATTACGCTCTTTAAAAATAAAGACCCATGTAACTGAAAATACGAAATCAGCTGCCTATGGAAATTTATCAGTGCCCTCCGTAGAATTCGAAGAATTCGTCGAAAACATATTAATTACATTTGAAAAAAATATCTCAAATATGGGTTGCGAAGAAAATGGCTTGACAAACTTTTTACAAAACTTATTGACGGGAAATATCCACATCGATTAAGTGATGCGCACGCTCGAATTACCAAATATAAAATTGCTGAATTTATACGTCTTAGCTTAAAGCAAAAAAAATGATGAACTCAAGCAACCGAAAAGGCATCAAAATAAAATTTTTCAATTTAGAAGAAAATGAAAACTAAAATTCTACTAATATTTAACTTTTTTTTTGTTGCATATGGTATTTTGAAATCGATTTCATGGTATTTACTTAATGTTTATGCTACCAAAACAAAATACAAAAGGTCAATGGCCGTGTGAATCGCAAAAATAAAAATTATCTTGTCTCATTTCTTAACAATACATATTCAATTATTTATTAAAATATAAAAAATAAAAATAATTAGTGAAAATTTTAAATAAAATAAAAAATTGAGTTAAAACTAAAAAATGACAAATTGATTTTTATTGCCATTTTGATCAGTTTTAGGCAATGACCTTCAGTATTTAAAAAAAAAAAAAAAATTATGTTTGAATAGTACGTACAACAAAAATACACAATTAAAATGTGTATTTAAAAGGATGTGTAGTCGGCTATGTACATATGTTTATTAGTTACTAAGTGTTAGAGTAGGATACAACTACACGTGAACAATTCGAATTTCTGTGTATGTTCAATTAACCTTACAAACATTTAGGCGATTGCCAAAGTTTGTATATTAATTTTATATGCGATCGGCGCGACATCTGGAATTTCACCGATTAAATATTTTTTTTGTATGATGGTAGTACTATATGTATTTATACTATGCTATAATTTAAAATTAATAATAAGCTTGAAAATTTTTATTTTTTTAATTTATACATATGTATAATGATCATAATTCTACTTTTTACACTATCTGCCGTGGGCACTTGGCGAAACACACTTAATACACACATTTAAAAAAAAACACTTGTTTTAATATTTAGCAAATTTTATAGGTTTAAAAAATCACTCGATCAATTTCGAGTTGCCGGGCCATCATCAGGAGTATCTACTCTGAAGATCATAATTCTGTATAATTGAACTTTCAATTGACTTAGAACCCTTTGAAGGCAATTTAGCATTACTTTAGGTAGTATCCCTTTAAATTTATCATTGTAGAGCGTCAAAGTACAAAATAATAGACGAACAAATTTGCTTTATTACTATTATTTGTTGTATTCTCTGTACCCTTCTAGGGTAGTAACACTGGCAATACCATAAATCATTACTCCTTATACATTACGCAGGTGTATAAAAGCAAAATAAAATAGTTGTAATATATGCTTTGGAATACAGAATGACAACTTTCTCAATAATCATACTGGAGGAGCTTGTACTTTTATAGGGGGAATGGAAAACCATAAACTTTGTTTTCGATATATTCAAATAAGTCATATTGTATTTAAAATAATCGAGTATAATTTCCATGCCTTTTTTCATATTTCTTATTATTAAATTTAGATCGATGGTCTTGTACAAAATTGTTGGGTCATCAGCAAAAAGCCGAACATATAGGAATAGCAAAATATCGTTAATAAAAATTAGGAAAAGTAACGGCCCCAATACACTTTCCTGAGAAACAGCGGCAAAAGTAAAGCTTGCTTATAAGAGTTGATCATTTTTCACCTTTACAAATTATCTTAGTTTTTAGAGAATAAGAGTGCTTAATGAATTAGTAGCAAAAGTATTTGTGACAATCATATCATGACTCAATAAAAAGTTTTTATAATCTTGTACAATATCTAAATTTTTATTAATCGGAATATTTAAATCACATCATTAAATATTGATAAGTAAAGAATTTAAAATGTTAAAAAATAAATCTATATCTGAGGCACACCTGTGCACTACACAAATGTTTGTTGAAGAAATCTATTGATATTCGGGAAAAACGGTTAATGTGCATCATCTATTTATAGAATGTTAATTTTCAAATAATTTCTAATATAAATCACTAGGCCACTGCTGACTTATTGGCATTTCTTGTTTCCGACTGGCTATAACTGAGCTTTGAGCGGACTATTGCATTCTTAATTTATATTTTTTTTGAGGCAATATTAAAATAGGTTTGTACTGTTAAAAAATTTTTACAAATTTTGAGCTTTGGCTTTTGAACCCTATTTGGTTTCATTGCGCCTTTGGAAATGAACCCGACGGATACAGCTTTATTTAGCAAAACTTAATAAAATAGCAAAATTTAAAAATTTAAGTTTATTATTTTACGGATGTGAAGTTTTCAATAAAAAAGAAAATATTTAAATCTATTGGTGGAAAGCTGGTGCAGTCGGCAAAAAACTTGTTAATTGGCGAATATAAAGAAAACTTGGAAAAATAATATGTATGTATGTATATAAAAAAGGAATATAACTACGATACTGAAAACTACGAAATATAAGCTTCTGTTATTGAGTTTAAAATTGACAGATTTTTGGGAAAAATGGAATTCTGCGGTAACCTTTATTGCAGTTTGGCCAAATCACAGAGTTTTTCCTGACTGGTGATATAGTGCTTTGGGATTTAAAAATAGTCCATGTAGTAAATTTTATTGAGGTTGAAATTGAACAATTTTGAGGTAAGTAGAATTTCGAAGTAGAGCCGATTTAGGTTTAACGGAAACTGATAGATTCAGCAATAAAATAAAATGGCCGGATTAACATAAAATTGGTCATTCGTTTCGTTACCGAGGGAAAGATTTTAAATCGTCGAAAATCTTCCAATCATTTTAAGGTCTTTTAACAATTGCAGTGTAATGTTTTCACGAATTAGTGTAATTCTTTGTAAGGGAATTCAATCCACAAAGGATTCGAAGGGTTTTTCCTCTATAAAATTTGGTAAATCTGTTCTTCAAAACAGGAATCTGTTCAATCTCTAAATCTTGTGCTATAAGGTTTCCCAAACATTTAAAATATATGTACACGACACAATTAATTTATGATTTGAAATATTATTTATTTGATTTTTTTTTATTTAATTTAATTTGTTTATTAAAATTTATTTATTTATGAATTTATTTTATTTTACATTAAATTTGTATACACAAATTAATTAATTTTTTTCACCACCATTGTATTTTAATATGTGATACAATTCGTTTACCACAGCGCAGAGCGCGCTGTTGCCAAATCCGAGACGAAACTGTTTACCAATTCACATTTTATTTATGTTGTTTTGTGTTTTCGTGTTATTTTTTGTGTTGTCGCTCTGTTCGTATACCTAAGAAATGAACGGTACGTTTCTTTGTGTTCTCGTGCGAAATAATTGTGTGGCGGGGAGTAAATAAAAAACGAATGTACATGTGAGCAAATAATTGAGCCGCCACAGTACCTTTGCTTTGGGGACCAACATCAAAAACGGTTTTGTTTAAATATCGATTTATAAATTTTACCCAAACGTTTTGGAGATTTCGTTGTCGGCCTGATTTTTTAAGAATACTACTCTTCGTTAAGCATATTATCTTTAGGATATTTCTGTTTCGTGCTTCTCTGATTTTAATTTTTGCTCACATTTAAACTTAAGAATAGTTGCAACACGTCCAATTTTCAATGGTGTTTCGAACGCATAAGATGAAATCTATCTAATGAAATGACCAAACATTTAAGGTACAACAACTATCCCACAAAAATGATATAAATAAAAAATCCAAGGCAACATCATTATCCTAATTGCAAAACGCAGAACCAATTTTGATAAAACTAAAATCTTTACAATAAAATTGCATGGTTTATATGTATATGGAGTGTCCTTATAGCTTATAATTCATAAGAAGAATTAAAGAGAAATCGCTTTCCACAGATCCTGAACTATTCGGTCAGAGGCAGTATCGAGACTCAGATCAGTTACAAAATGCTGCGCTGTTCTTATTTGATTAAAAAACTGGCGTCTGGTGATACTCGGTAAGGAAAATTAGGAGATAGTAGAAACCGGTGCTAATCGCTGGTTATCTCATATTTGGTGGAACACAACTGTCAAATTTTAGTTTTTTTTTGTTGTAGTAAATACAACTTATGTCAGCATTGACTAAAATGTTTTAAAATGTTGGGTAAAGAAAGGAGGTGGGCAGATTAAGCCTAAATATAGTTTTATATTATTGAGCACCTAATTGTTGAAGAAATTAAATTTTTAAAATCAATTTGATCGGATATATGATGAATAATAGCTGTTTTGCTTAATCGTTACCACTTTCCAATAATTCAGAAATGTTTGATAGGTATATTTAAATGCAAGATTCTACTCGAAAAAATTCCAAAATTAAGCTAAGGTTAGCATTTGGCCGAGAGTAAGCGTATCTTTGCTTGGCACTTCTTATCATTCTTAGATTTTTTAGAAAACTTAAAATTAGCATTTTACTAAAAGAAAATAGATTATTATTGGATAAAGTCATAAAATATACCTAGTTTCGTTCAATATTTCGAGACCTTTCACAAAATCGATCAAGTGGAACGGAAAGTATTTAATATGTACGGAATAGGAAGCGGATTAAAAATAATTGTTTATAAAATTAAAATATCACAAGCTAATCAAATTGTACATACGGTACATGTGCTGTAGATGCAACACAGAAAAACTGAATCCGGTAAATATTATTTAATTTGGTAAATCCAATTAAAAATTAATTTTGGTTATTTTAACGAAGCACATTTTCTTATATTTCTCGTCCTTAATATGAAACAAAAACTGTAATAGCAAATTAATCATAACTATGAACAAAAGTTGTACCAAATTATTATAGCAAATAAGTAGTCAGAATGTTTACATGCAGTTGGCATTAAGCATAATATTTTTTAATAATTGTAATTTTCACTATAGAATTTGTTAATTCTAAAAACTCAATTCTGTATTGTGCATCAACCAAGTAACACGTAATAAATTATATAACCTAAAAAATAAAGTAATAATTATCAACATTGTTTGTTTAAAATAATAAAGTTAATAAAAATACCTACCCAAAACTTACCACCATCCCCGCTTTATATTTAATTCACCTGGGATTACCATCAGCTGGTCCTTCGAGCCGGATCCAGTATATTTATTGCCAAATTGGACCGCGTGGGAGATTGTATACCACATCATTGCCGCGTGGACGGCCATTTTGGAGAAGTTACTGTATGTTTATTGGAAACCAAAAAACCTTGAGTATAATTTATTTATTTTATTAAAATAAAACTCAAATAATTTAAATTAAATAAAGAATTTGCAAATACGACTGCAATAGAATATAATATAATTTATAAACTCGTAATTTTATTTACCGGGTGTTTCGTATCAACATTATCGTGAAGTGAAATTAATTTGTGAAAATCGTGATAACCTACAAACCTCATCACATTGGCTAAAAGTGAATATGGATACTTTAATCAAACGACGATCGGTCATTAAAGGCAAAATTACCAGATTAGTTACTTATGCGAAAGCATGCAAGGATACCACGCCCTTTGCGGAGATGCAAATAAGGTTAGATAAAATGAAAGAGCATTATAAAAGTTTTGTGAGCGTGGAGGACGAAATATTTTCCATCGATGAAGATGCGCAGTCGGACATTGAGGCGGTAGAAGACAACTATTATTTATGCGTAGCCACCTTACAAAGATTAATGAGGACGAAGATTCAAACAGGATCTAGCAGTATGAATGACACTACTCTAAATACATCGCTTTCAAGCCCACCAGCATATTTCAAGCTACCACGTTTAACGCTACCTACCTTTAGCGGCAAGGCTCGAGAATGGCAATGATTTTATGATCTGTTTAAAAGTACCATCCAAGAGAACACAAATCTATCACCGGCGCAAAAATTTCAGTATTTGGTGGGACATAGTGCTAGGTGCTTCAATAATAGTGCTAGATGCTTCAATTGTTTGGCAGAGAGGCATAGTGCATTTAAGTGTAGATCGAAAGGACGATGCCATCAATGTAAGAAAAGACACCATCACTTGTGCATGCTGATCAGATTTCTCCAAGTGTTTCTTTCGAACCGAAACCATCTACGAAATCAGACACTACAACATTGTTGGCCATGTGCAAGGGTCCTAACTATCCCGTTCAGAGCTTACATTCATCCCACCAAGGCATAGGTGTCGATGCACTACTACCAACCGCAAAAGTTGAAATACGCGACAGATATGGGAATTGGCGAATGTGTCGCGCTCTCCTAGACTCCGCTTCAACAAGATCGTACATCACGGAGCACTGCGCAAATAGATTAAACGTTTTACGCTCAAATGCGAGATTCAACATCAGCACCCTGAAAGGCGGAAGAGCTGGCAGTTCGAGAGGTGTATCTTCACTTTTGGTGAGATCCAGAATCGAAACGCAATTTAGTATCGAACTCACAGCATACATAATACCAAAAATAACGTCACACCTACCTCCTAAACCTGTAAACCGCGAGCAATTCACGTACCTAAGCGAATTGTCATTAGCCGATCCCGAATTTGACTCGCCCGTTGCACAAAAAACCAATCTAGGGTGGATCGTAGGGGAAACTTATGAATCGAATGGCGTACCACACCAAACCATCACCTGTCTATCTGTTAAAGAAGAAATTAGCATCGATAAATCATTCAGGAGATTCTGGGAGACAGATGAACTGCCAGCTGTCGAGCAGTACACCGGAGAAGAAAAGCTATGCACACTTCGACAAACATTTGAAGATTGAAAGTTCAGGTAAATTCAGGATTCCACTACCTTTCAAGCCCAATAAACCAGCATTGGGAAACTTACTGCACCAAGCAGTCAAGCGATTCAGCTCACTAGAACAAAAGCTGATGAAAAACCCCGAACTCCAGCAAACCTACTCCAAGTTCATGGAAGAATATGAAGAGCTCGGTCACATGGAGCTAATACCACACGATCAAATCGATCGACCACAAGAGGTAATGTACTACCTTCCACACCATCCCGTAATCAAGGAAAGTAGTTCAACCACCAAACTACGTGTCGTATTCGACGCATCAGCGAAGACTACTACGGGAGTATCGTTGAACGATTTGTTGATGGGCTCGGGTTAGTGATTAAGTCATTGGCACTTGCAAAAACTCCACAGATCTCGTTATGGTCTGACTCAACTACCGTCCTTGCTCGGCTGGCAAATCCACCTAGGAAGGGAAATGTATTCGTGATCAATAGAGTTACTGAGATATTAAATTCGACAAATGTTCAGCAGTGGTCATACGTCCCGTCGAAGCAAAGTCCGGCAGATGTAGCCTCCCGTGGCATTCTTCCCAATAAACTTATCACAAATTTAATGTGGTGGCAAGGACCGGAATGGCTATGTTGCGAACCACTTATATCTCCAGAACCACCGAAAGTACAAAAAAAGGAAAAGATTGTCGCACTAACCAACCTCGCTAGAGAGAAACAAGAGAGAGCAACTAGCAGGTCAATAATCGTTGCTGAAATCATCGAGAAGTTCGCAAGCATCACCAAGGCAATTCGAATTCTCGCTTGGCTCAAACGTGCAGGGCATAATTTTCGAAATTTCAAAACCCGAATCATCGGCCGAATCACAGTACCGAATTGGACGAGTCGTATAAAACAATGTTTCGTGGAGCGCAACTTACAAGTTTCGCAGAAGAGATAAACAGTTTACGTAACAATTCGCCGTTGAAGAAATCTATTATTTATTTTCTATCCCCGTTCTTAGATAAAGCTGGCATTTTACGAGTTGGTGGTAGTCTGGAACACGCAAAAGAGCAATACGATCTCAAGCACCCGATTATTTTGTCAGGAAGTCACCCAATAGCACGGAAATTAGTACGAGAAACCCATGAGAATAATTTGCATTATTGATGTCCATCATCAAACAACAATATACCATAATCCGCGGCTAGGATTTAGTTCGAAGCGTAATACATAACTGCATCAAATGTTTCCGAAAGAAGAAAATAACCCAGGTGCAGCTCATGGGACAAACACCATCACCACGGGTTAACCTAATCCGTACATTTTTGCAGACGAGCGTGGATTACGCTGGTCCATGTATGCTCAAGAACAGTCGATAACGAAAAGTAACCACCTATAAAGCATACCTCGTCATATTCACATGTATGGCCACCAAGGCCGTGCACCTCGAATAAGCATCAGATATGACAACTGAAACGTTTCTCGGGGCATTCAAACGATTCCAGAACCGCCGGGGAATTTCCACTAACATTTACAGTGACAATGGGACGAATTTCGTAGGCGCCGCAAATGATTTAAAACGTTTTCGTGAGCTGCTGCCTAACGAGGAAAACCAAATTATTAATTGGGCCACATTGAACAACACAAAATGGCATTTCGTACCACCGGCAGTACCACATTTCAACGGGCTTTGTGAAGCCGCTGTTAAGTCGGTAAAACTTCATTTACGACGTGTGCTTGGCCAAACGATATTACGTTATGAGGAATTAAACACGCTATTAGTACAAATCGAAGGCCTCCTGAATTCCCGACCTTTATGTGAGTTACAAGAGAAACACTTCCAAGCGCTAACACCGGCGCATTTCATCTTCGGACAACCAATTACGTTACCACCAGAACCTGACATCACACACCTAAAAATAAACCGACTATCCCGCTGGCAGATGACACAACAAATGTTCTAGTATTTCTCAAGAAGGTGGCAAGAATATCTCACCAGTTTGAATCGCCTGTCAAAGTGGCGATTGAGGCACAACAATGTGAAAGTCGGCGACTTGGTCATTTTGAAAGACAACAACATTCCACCAGGGCAATAGGCATTGGGACGAATTAGCAATATTGACCCAGCTGGAATCTGAAAAGAAAGAAATCACAAAGATTCATCGAAATTAATAACACCGAAATTTTATACTTATCTGAATACGTAACAGCTGATAAGCAAGCCATCAACCTATTCGATGAGCAATCTTTATCCACGGCATAAACCTAAAATTATATATTCCGTTTATTATTAAATTCAATGATTCTTTAAGGTTTCCTTTCTTTTCAGATTCCAGCTTCAACACTGATGATGTTCCAGATACTGTTTGCGATTCCCAACAATCTATAATTGCGTTAAAATGTCTAATCCATAAGGTTCCAGATATATGTATACTGCAGTAAAGTTTATGAATGTTAAATAAAATAAAAAATGCATTAAAATAATAAAGATTAATTAAATTAAATATTAATAATTATTTTATGGAATATATTATATGCAAATGAAAATAACAAATATTTTTTGTTAAATTTCGATGCATAAATCAACAACAAATACAATTAACATTCATGTTAAAATAATGAAGTTACAAATTTCAATTTGTCACAATATTTCGTTTTTTGTTTTTTTTTTTTATTTTTATCTTAATTAACATTATTAATTTTATGCCATATAAATAATTATTCCCGGATAGGCTGAATGTTAATTAAAGTGGGAATACTCGTAAAGAGATAAACATTAATAAATTATTGTCGATTACATATTATATATGGATAGAGGGATGGACGACATGTCAAATTAATAAAAATTGGTGCAATTAAACAAAAACAAAATTACACATTTGTTACGAGTATACTCATATAACAGGAATGCTTACCATCTATATTGTATGTTGAGATATGGTTCAAACATAAAAAAGTTTTCCTTTCAAAATTTCAAAAAAAAAAAAAAAAAAAAAATTAAATTACAACAGAACCAAAAAGGTATTGTATATGACTCTAGTGGGATCAAACCATATAATTCTAAGCACAAGTATTATACATGTATTACATATGAACATAAAACAGTGTAAATATACGTAAATATTCAAGAAATAAGACATTTTATGTGACAACACAAATACACATATACATGTATATACATGTAGGTAAATTCTGTTATTTTATGAAGACCCACATGATTATATTTGCCAAACAAAACATTTTGCTAGCGTACATAAATGAGATGGAAACAGAACAATTCCATCAAGGTTCATTACTTGAATTAAATGTATAACCATAAACTGTTGTCTTCATAACATTGTGCAAAAAGTTCAAATGCTAGCTACCCACATTTATTGATCCAACTTTTGCAATAGTTTGTTAACTAAAAAATTGTATGCATAACGTTCGGGTTAATCCTTTTTCGCACGTACTATGAATGCGACTATAATATACTTGGATCTATATAATTCGCGCCATTTTTGTAACTGTATAGCGTACACATTATAAATAACCCGAATTCTAACAGAAACATACAGGTATGTTATAGTTTAAAAGTCTTGAGCTCTGTAAATATTTTAAAAGGATAAATGGAAAAAAGAAAGAAGGCATACAAAATGTATAATGTGAAATGGGACATACATAAGTGAATATATCATTACATAAAATGACATTTTTGGGGGAATATTTTGTTTATAAATAATGCAACAACAAGGTAGCATTTTCGGGTTTATTAAGAAATCGGGGTTTCTGCTAATTTCTCTTGGTGTCATTTTGCGTTACGTTTAAGTTGAATTTTAGGATAATAAAGTTATTTGAGTTTTATTTTTCTGGACTATCTATATCATCGCTTCTAATAACCCAACAATTTGTTTTAGAAATTAGTGGTATTTCAATAATATATACATAGGTTAAAATTAGAAAATTCTGATACTCGTAGTAGCATAGTAAATACATTACACGATGATTGTCAACCTTCGACAATTTTTAGATCTTATATATGTAAATATACTTTTAATTTTGAATTTACCTGTTTCTAATTAATTTCTAAGATTTACTTCGGTCTAAAAAGACCAAAGTATTGAAATCCTGTCAAAAATGATTAAAAATTTGGTTGGTCCAAAATCACTTTTCTCGACGTTTTGAAAGTCCCTGAGTCTAAAAAAGCAAAAAAGAAAAAATGTCCGTCCGTCTGTCTGGATGTCGGTATGTCTGTACCCATGGTATCTCGAGAACGACTTGTTCGATTTAGAATTTTTTTTTGTCGATCTGTTTCTATGGTCATGGCCGATATTTGAAAAACTTTTAGAACCTGTGCATAAAGAGGGTTGAGTTGAAGGTTAAGTTTGGGCTCAATTTGGGGATTGAGTTCAAGTTGAATTGGAGTTGAGTTGAGGTTTGATTAAGATATAGTGAGCAGTTGATCAATTTTTATATGTATATGCTGGTTAGAGGATTGAATTAAAAGAGAGTTTAATGTTGGTTGGGGGTTGAGTTCGAGCCCTTTGCGGGTTGAATTGGGGTTGAGATGGTGTTGGACCAGTGTTTAGTGAGCAGTTGAGCAATCTATATAACAAAGTCAGTGTTTGTATGTATGGACAGCATACGTGAATGATATTTAAAAAAAATTCAAACGACTTGATACATTTGAACCAAACCTTACACAAATATAGTTTAACTCTTAAGAAAGGTCTCTGTTAATATCTCAAATCTCAAATTGAACCTTTTACATTTCAAAGTAAACCTTTAGCAAATTAAATGAATGGCCAATTAGGATGGAACTTATCTATTTTTAAGTGAAATTAGTGAAAATTGACATCGCGGAAGTGGAAATGGAATGGAATTGTAAAATTATTCTTGGATGAAGTTTTGGAATATGGCCAAGTATCACCATTGTGATGGTGATGGTGATGGTGATGGTGATGGTGATGGTGATGGTGATGGTGATGGTGATGGTGATGGTGATGGTGATGGTGATGGTGATGGTGATGGTGATGGTGATGGTGATGGTGATGGTGATGGTGATGGTGATGGTGATGGTGATGGTGATGGTGATGGTGATGGTGATGGTGATGGTGATGGTGATGGTGATGGTGATGGTGATGGTGATGGTGATGGTGATGGTGATGGTGATGGTGATGGTGATGGTGATGGTGATGGTGATGGTGATGGTGATGGTGATGGTGATGGTGATGGTGATGGTGATGGTGATGGTGATGGTGATGGTGATGGTGATGGTGATGGTGATGGTGATGGTGATGGTGATGGTGATGGTGATGGTGATGGTGATGGTGATGGTGATGGTGATGGTGATGGTGATGGTGATGGTGATGGTGATGGTGATGGTGATGGTGATGGTGATGGTGATGGTGATGGTGATGGTGATGGTGATGGTGATGGTGATGGTGATGGTGATGGTGATGGTGATGGTGATGGTGATGGTGATGGTGATGGTGATGGTGATGGTGATGGTGATGGTGATGGTGATGGTGATGGTGATGGTGATGGTGATGGTGATGGTGATGGTGATGGTGATGGTGATGGTGATGGTGATGGTGATGGTGATGGTGATGGTGATGGTGATGGTGATGGTGATGGTGATGGTGATGGTGATGGTGATGGTGATGGTGATGGTGATGGTAAAGGGATTAAGGGTTTCAGTTGGAGATTGAGTTTAGATTGAGTAAGGGATTAAGGGTTCAGTTAGGAATTGAATGATTCGGGAGTCAGTTTGAGTTGACTTGATATAATCTCACGAACGGACGTAATACAGACCGAAGTTCCGATCACCTTGTGAGGTTTCTGCCCTTTATATTTTATAATTCCATTTCCAACGTACATGCCAAACTTAATTTATTTTTGTTTTTTTTGACCATATTCCAGATTTTTATTCAAAAATCATTTAGGAATCCCATTTCAATCATGTAGGTCAAATTTCACTAAAACTGGCTAAGAAATAGGCAAATGGCTAATTGGCCATACATATAATTTGCTAAAGGATCAATTTGAAATGTAAAAAGTTCAATTTGAAATGTTAAAGGTTCATTTTGAAGCGTTAAAGAAACCAATTAAAGTGTAAAAGAATCAATTGGAAGTGTATTCGTAAAACTTGTATCATTGTAAATGTGTCCGCGCTAATAAAGTGTCAGCTCATCTAAGGGAGGTTTTGATTGAACAACTTCAGTTACGTGGGACTTAAAAGTTTGTCCGTTTAAGTGAAGATTCCGCTAAATTGAGTGTTCGTTGACATGAGGTTTAACTGTATTTTTTTTTTTTTTTTTGGTAGTGAGTGTTTATGTACATATATGTTCAGTATATGTGCGCGATATTTAAACAAATGCACACGCATTAAACGACTTGAACCAAACTTTTATAGAAATATTGTTTAACACTTAAGAAAGGTCACTGTAAATATCTCAAACGTTCATCTCCTTCTTAATAGATGATAATCAGATGGTATGATGTTATGGTGGTATAATGGTATGGCGGTTTGTATATAAGAAACGTGTGGTGGTGCAGGTTATGGTGATGTTGGTATGATGATATGATGGTGATGGTATGATGGTATATTGGTATAATGGTATAAGTTGAGCAGAGGGTTGAGATTTAGTTCGAGCTGAGTTGAAGTTGGTTTAGGATTTAGTTAGCCTGTATTGGGGTTAAGTGGGCTATTCGGTTGGGAAATTATTTAAGAGTTGATTTGGAGTTAGGTTAATGGGTTGATGTGAATGTTTATTTGGGGTTGATTTGGTGGTTGATATGAGGGTTTGTTTGACGGCTGATTTGATCATTGCGTTTAGAATTATGTTGCCATTGCGATGGAGGTTGATTTGTATATTGAGTTGGAGGTTGAGGTGAAGATTGACTTAAGAGATTCATTTGGGGACTGATTTGGGAGTTGAATTGATCAAGACCGAAGTTCTGACCACCTCATGAGATTTCAGCCTTTTATATTTTAATAGTAATTATCTGTTTGTTGGTTCTTTAGCTATGTTTATATAAAAAATTTAAAATTAATAACTCGGAATGAAAGCTATTTTATAAATTATAGTTTTTATTTTTATTTTTTTATTAGAATTAGTTTTTGAACTTTGTAATTATTTATTAGTAATAAGATATGTTAAATTTACTGATATTATTTTTGATGTATAACACTTCATTCAAATTACTGACAAATAATTGGAAATTAAAATTTATGTTTGTAATTGTATTTTTGAAAATAAATAAATAAATATTATAAGCCGTGTTTTCCATGAGAACTGTACTAGAACTCGATAAACTTTAAATTCCTTTTATTCTATGTAAAACGACAAAAAATAAATTCATAAAGCGCGAATGTGTAGTGTATTTGATATAATTACATATTTTAAGTTTAAAAATTTCCCAGTTCAGTTTTTTCATCAATATTTTCTTATTTCTTGCTGACGTCATTACACGCAACTACACTCGATAAATTCATGGGTTTATCCAGTGAAACTAAAAAATAAGCTATAATTGTCATTATTTATTACTGTAATAACTTAAAATATGTATTTATGTGAAATGCACTACACATTATCACTTTATGAATTTAATTTTTTTTTTCTGTTTACTTAGAATAAAAGGAATTTAAAATTTATCGAGTTCTAGTGCAGTTCTCATGGAAAACGCGACTATTAATAGGTACAAATGTACCATATGTGCCCATTTAAGGGTATTTTATTATTTTTGCTAATGTTTATTTTTTCAATCCTATAAGATTAAAAAAAATGTCAACAATGAAACTAGAAAGACTAATCGAGACTACACAAATGTTTGGAACATGTAGCTAAACGAATTAATTAAAAAAATTTAAATTAAAAAACAAATAGGTACAATTAAAGGAGATATGACAAATAATAAAACAAATTTATGTATTTCAGCTTAAAATTGCATAAGAAATACGATTTTATTTTTACAAGGCACAAAACGGTAATTTAAACGATTCTACATTTCAACGAAAATGTTGATTGATTGATTGATTGATTGATTTCGAATGTACGGCCAAGCATTAAGCAGGAGATCCCGGAAAGCGCCGGGCCCACCGTACACCCATTTTTACATTTACTTGGAAGGATAAGGAAGGATATTAGTAATTGTTTGAGATCGACCAGGTTACAAACACCGTTACAGTCAATAGTTAGTAAATTTTGTGTGGTAGGATGGGAAAGGTATGTTAGTAATGACAGAATTGGTCCGGTTTCCCGGTGGCCAGTTTCAAACTACTGTTAGTATTCGACAATCACAATTGGTTACTTTATTAGTTGATCATTTCTCTGGAATCCGGGGGCTGGAACTCAGGACTCCCTAAATTTTTTATCAGGACTTAAAAATTATTAATGTTATAATTCCCAGGCGACTCTGAAAGTTCAATCCAATTAATAAAACACCATAATACCAAATTTTATTACTTAAATGAATAATTTATGTAACCGTATCTTTAGCATCCCCATGCACACATCATACACCCATTTTCACATACCAACCAAAACCGATATAGGTTATTGATTTATTACCCTAAACCTTAATTAAAAATTATTAATGTTGCCATTTCCCTCAGTCCGCCTTTCATTAATTTACCTGATAAAGTATTTAAGAAATTTAAAATTACTAAGCTGAGATTATAATTAATCCTTATAACAATAAATATAAAATTAAAATAAAATAAAATAAAATTGAAATTAAACTTTAAAATTAATATGCAATTCCCAGGCGATTCTGAAAACTAAATTTAATTAATAAACAGCCTAATAGCAAAATTTTATTTCTTAAATGAATAATTAATATAACAGAATCTTTTGTATTAGTTGGGACAGACTCGACCCGTTTACAGACCGCAATGCGATCGATAGTTAGTAAATTTTTAGTGGAATATATAATAAAAGTTAATACAAGACAGCACAATCTAGCTACTTTATTTGTGATCATTTCTCTGGAATCCAAGCCGGATACTCAGGACTCTCCACATCTAAATCAGGGCTTAAAGTTTATTAATGTTGTAGTTTTACCCCTGTCCACCTTTCACTAGTTTACCTGATAAAAACTTACTAAAATATTTAATTTTAAATGAACAGCCCCTATTTCATAGTTTATGGCCCTGGAAAATGGGGACGTGTTTTTGAGACGCACCAATTTTCCAGGAAGTTTTTATTAAATTAAAACATATTGCGCAAACCGGCTTGCGTTCTAAGTGTGAATCTCGCAAAGAGAAGACGGGCAAGTGTAGAAATAATGGATATCTTATAGATTCATGGAAAAAGTATGTAGATATATTATAGATATTTTTAGGCTTGGAGATTAAACAAGTTTGGGACTGGTGGTGGAGAACGTACCGTTTTCCTATCGGCTGTATAGGACCGGGTTGTGCAACTCACTAGCATAGGCCTGGACGCCGGCCATGAGCCTGAAGTACAGGTAATATTTGAGCGGGACACGCCACATCAAGTAGAAGAACCGGTACAAAAAACGGTACAAGAAACGATACAAGGAACGGTGCCAACTTTGTCTACACCAACACCACAAACCACAAGCACAATAAACAGAAGGCAACAGCGACGTGTCACTACAACTAGCAGATTATTTGAAGAAATCAGGATCCAAGGCAAAAATAAGGCAGCGCAAGCCAAGAAACAGGAGTTCCAGATTGAGTTGATAAATTTAAGAAACAAATGTAATAAACAGTAAACTACTGACGGTTGAGGACAGGCGATTAGCAGTAGAGAAGAGGAATGAGTTTAATTTCACACAAAACACAAACATTTTTAAATGGTGTTTTCATTCAAAAGCAATTTAACAGTCTGTTACGCATTGCATCTGCACTCTCACTTTATCCTAAGTCGTCATATTCAAATTCTGACTCGTTTATAGGAGCATTCTCTTCCGAAGGCCTTGGTAAATTGACTATTTTAATAACTTTGATAGGTTCATACCTGAGCACCCTTTCTCCTAAGAGACAGCGAAAATTGTTCTTCATTACACCTATACACCTCTCTTTGGGATTTCGGGCTTTTGCATGCAATGAATTATATTGAATTTGTCATTAGGATTGTGATATGGGGTCATCAAATAATGTTCTAATAGGAACCCTGAATCGCCAAGCAACCATGTGTTACGTTCCCCATTTTCAAAAGCCGCTTGCAGTTTGCGCCAATCTTTTGAAACCTGCCACATTGCCGAATCGTGGATTGATCCCGGAAATCGAGCACAAACCGAGAGGATTAACAGGTCATAAGTACATATCAATTGCACATTCATCGAATGGTTTCCCCGCCGATCCATAAAAATGTGTTCGTTTTTCACCGGGTGCGATAATACGTGTGCAATCAAAGCAGCCAATTACACCGCGATGGCTGGTCTTCTCAAAAAAAACCTTTGTTTGTAGGTGCATTTTGCCCGTTCGTCTGGGAACTTTATATATGTTTCGCAGATCGTTTCTGATCTCCGTTGGAAACAACCAATTGGTCTGTGCTGTGTAACGATACATCAGCATGGCTGCTAACCTCGTCTCTAAGGCTGTATTTCACTCTTCCGTTCTACACCGACGTTTTATTTCATTAATCAAATATTTAAAAATATCTTTGGATACACGAAATGATTCTAGAAATCTAAAATCGAGGTTACAATCATCAAATAAGGGGCATTTTTATTAAAACATGAGTAACCAACTTTTGATTTGATAGATCCATAAGGTTATATCGATCCCTTAAAAATGTTCTTTCGAGGTAATAATCAACGTTGTCCGTCTCGTCATCCGCAGGCCCGTTATCGACTATACACAAATAATTAAAGCCACAGCAATATCCATCATAAATTGCATTTTTTAAAATAAAATCTTAAACAATTAATATTTATTTAAAGCTTGTATAACAACGAAATGTCAAATTAAAATTGTTGTTGTTAATTCAGCTTCGAAAAATGGTGGCCATATTGATCACTTTGGAGTCGAAAATTTTACAATATGCCAACTATCACTTTTTTGAATCGACTTCTAAAGTCGATTCAAATGAAAGTGATGGTACAACATCCCAGCCCAGGTTCGACAACTTGCTTATCCCAAGTAGCACCAAATAACTTTATAGTTTTATAACCCATTTCCGACGTCGGTACAACGTCACAAATTTCTATAAATTCACTTGTTTGACATCGAACTAACAATTTTTATTTTTTCGTCGGCACGACCACAATGCGACGTTATATGTTAGCAGCCACCAGAGCGTTATTTTATATCTACTTGATAACTTTTTTTGACTATTTTCAACTATTGACCGACTAATATGTATTTTATAATCGTGTACCGATTATTTAGTTATGTTGTCGTAATATGTGGTATTTAATGACTACCTAGCAACTTTTTTGTCGTATAAAAACCAATACCCAACCTAAGTATTTTGTTGTTACCTGCACGACCACAAGATAACATTTTTTACATATGCATACAATTTAGTGAAATAATTGACAAAAAAGATATTTTGTGACCGACATTATTACATCATCGGCAAACAAGCTTGTGTCATGTCAATGTCAATTTTTTTATATATGATTTAATATAAAAAAGTTTTTCTGACTTCAATTTGTTTTATCTTCCAAAATAAGCCAATCATAATTTTTGTTATACTAAGGATTTAATTAATGAATAATTATCAACAGTTTTATTTAATTAAAATAGAATTGAATTAATATTTTACGTTTTTGAAGTTTTAATCATGTTGTTTATAATTCGCGAATGTATCATAAAAAACCAAATACATTTGTATCCATACAGTCTCCTTTACTATCTCATTCGTTAAGTTTTTCTTTTTTGTCGTTAAGGAATTTTTGGTGAATGCACAACGCTTTTCGGTATAACTTATATGGTGTGCAAATATCTTTACAGTTGAATTCTTGAAAATTTGGTAATACAATTAAATAAATCGTCGTAAGAATGACTAGACCGCCGTGACAGTAACTTTTTTGGAAATAAAATAACAAATTTGTATTTTTTGAGTCGAATTTGTTATAAATTGGTTATTAATCTAACTTTTTAGTGGTTTAAATATATTTTAATACATAATATGAAGTTCGCCATTTTTAATTACACATGCATATAAAAATTTGTATTTTGTGAAAATAAAATTCTGATTTTCATACTTCTCATGACTAAATGTTATTGTAATATCATTATTTTAATGGTGGGGATTATTTCAATACGGTTTAAATTGATTTTAGAAAATTTTAGTCAACCTAAAATAAAAATATTTTTGAAATAACAGAAATATATTTTTAAAAAAGACGAATTTATAAGGCGCATGAGTTTTTAGTTCACTGATAGGTGCACATTTACGATAAAACTTGCTTTGTTTATAAAAATATGTCGTATCTTGCCAGATTTTTGGGTTACCATTATTACAGGGAATGTGAATATTATATTTACAATTATTATGAAGTAAATTTTCTTAAAGTCGTAAATAATGAAATAGATGATAAAGGAAACAGACAAATAATTATTATATTTACAAGATAAAAGAAGACAACATGATTATTTATATATTTTATAAAAAATAGTTGTCCTGTCTGCTAAAATATAACCACAATGTGAGACAAAATCATTTTTTTACAAACAAAATAGTGGTCAATATATCTATTTCGTGACTTGTATTCTATGGCCAATTGATAAGTCGGATAATAGTTATTACGACGTTGTTACAACCCAAAATTTATTCCCCAATAACGTTGTACCTCAGTTTTCATACCATTGTCACAACGTTGGCTAGCCGACCAGTAGTCATTTAGCCAACCACAATACAACGTTATCCCAACCCACTCGTGCTACTTGGGTATGAATTTAGGAAGAAGTTAGAATGTCGCTTTTGCCCATCTTGGGATTTAACAAAATGTGTAGGTGTGATGTTCGTAAAAGAAATAAAACATCAGTTTGAGGAAACCAGAAAATACTAGTGCTGCCAGATAATTTTCTTTCAATAAGACTGCTGTTTCAGAATTTTACGGAAATCTTGAAGATTTTTTGAAAAGGTACAACTTTACCGCTGATTGGGTAGTAAATTTTGATGAGACAGATATTACAACAGTCCTCAATACGCCTAAGGTTATGGCGGAAAAAACCAGCGCCAGGTCGGCCAGATTGCGTCAGTCGAAAGAGGTGAACTCGTAACATTTGGGGGCTTTATAACAGCGATTGGAAATACAATTCCGGCCGTATTAATTTTTCCGAGAGTCCATTATAAGAACCAGATATTTATAATCACGACCTTTCGCAAGATGGTGCAGCAGATGCAAATCCTCAAGCTATAGCTTCCAGTTTATATCGTAGCGAGCCAGAATCGGATGAACTATCAGTGCCAACTCACATGCATCCAACACCAGCTCGAATGAATCTTGAAGACACCATCATTGAGCATCTTAAACCGACACCTTCAACATCGAAATCCATTGCTATAACACCTGAATCTGTTAGGCTATTTCCAAAAATCGTAAATTCAGTTGTAAAGAGAAAGAGGAAAGAAAGAGGGAAGTGAAGAATCTAAACCGACACACCAGAAAAATCAAGACTCAAAGCTTTGTCAGATTTAAAGGAAGAAAAACGGCTTATCAGAGACAACGCGCAAAAGAACTCAAATCAGCTAGAAAGTTGTTAAATTTGCATCCAAAAACTGCTGGACGAGCGAAGCAAAGAAAAAAAAAAAAACCAAAATATTCTGAAATAGAAAGTGACTATACAAGTGGATCTAGCGATTTTGAAACTAAGGATTCATCATCAGACTTAAACTTTAGTTTATCCGACGATGATACTTCTGATCATGAGCTGACGATTCCTATTCAGCCGAATCAAGACAATTTAAAAGAAGGAGATTTTGTCATTATTAAATTCGGAAAAAACGACTAACGTTAAACACTATGTTGGTAAAATTCTTTTCAAATATGATGGCGCTGAATATCAAGTTTCCTGTTTAAGGAAGAAACCATCTGGAATCTTTATATTTCCGGATGTAAAATATGAGACGTCGGTGAACATATCAGACATTATACTACGGTTGCCGATGCCAACTCTTTCTTTTTATAACTTATTGATAAGTTACAAAAATAACTTATTTGCGATTAATTTTAATTTATCTACTTAAAGTTAAAACTATTTTAAATGTGATTTTTTTAGTTTCTAAAGATTAATTTTACAACTTAAAGTATTTTATCCCTCAGTTATTGTATGCTACAGGATTTAGGAAACATAAATATGTTATTACAATTATTGAAATAAATTTTATATAAAACAACAAACACTGGTTTCATAAAAGTAATCGTCCAACTATATGTATCAAAGTGCCCCATGCATTTTTATCACATGCATCAAAATGACCCGTACCTGGGGTAAATTGATTCGAACCTTACTTTGTAAACCAATTATGTAAAGCTTTTGATTTTATTAATCTACACCAAATATTAAATCAAAAATGAAAATAGAACAATAACCCCTTCATTGTAACGTATAAATTTTATGGTTTGTTTATTTTTAAGTTATTTTGTCAAAGCTAAAAAAATAATTAATCAATGTGCCCCTACTATAGTTAAAACTTTCAAAATCTGAAACAATCTGTAGGTTAATAGCTTAACAAATTTAATTCAGATCTACTCCCAATCTAACCTCTCAGTAAGCCAAAAGCGCAAGAATCTTCCGGTAACCCATCTAGAAATGTTAAAATTTATTATAATTCATATCTCTGAAAATTGAAATGAAATTAATCAGTAGTTTCCAAGCAACATCCAATAAACCGAACTAGTAGTTATTTAAATTTAAATTTAGACTCTGAAACAAAGTATAAATTAACAGTTCCTACTTCTGGAAATCTATTGCTGATTCAGCACTCAACATGTTAAATAATAAAGTCATAATCCAATTCACCAATTCACCTAAAGTTATATCACAATTTCCAGTAAAAATATAAAAACTGTTACAGAAAACGTCCGGTTCGAAACGAATCACAAATGAAATCACTTTTAATTTAATTATTAAATTATTAAAATAAAATATGTGATTTTTTCATAAAAATTTACAATTTATGTACATTTTTACAAAACAAAATATTGATACATTTTATATTACTATCACGACACTGTCATGGCAGAAATAATGATGTTAGATCATCACTTTCCATTTTGATTTTCTTATTCTTCATTCTATAACCAAATTCCAATAGGAATTGCGTAAAAGAGACAGTCGATAGTTTACTCAATACAAAATGAACTTTTCATTTTGGTTTATATACGCACATCCATTTTGTATATAAAAATCATAAAAAACAAATGGCATGTTTGATGTTTACGTTCTTACTATTAAAAGAAAGACCAACCATATATCCTGCATATATCCCTCCTGCATTCTTTGATTGGCATGGCACATACATAATGCACCCGTTTATACACAAACAAATACAAATACCTTCGAGAAAGAGATGTCTTATGTAGGCAAACAACAAGCACTACACTCACGAGCATTATTTAATCCAAAAGCATTAAATTTAAAGAAAATTTGATAAAAACCTGGCAAATGTTCCGGATAGACACATTTTATGCTTCACTCGGCTATTTTTTAAGCAATTTTCCAATTATACCCCACACTATTTTCACAAATTAAAAAGAAATTAAAAAATGATTTGTCTCGACTGTGTTTTTTATATACGCCATTTTTAACAAAGTTATTTTTTGTATACAGGAAGATTTTTTAATTTAAAATATTCACTATGAACCCTTTTTATTATCAAACAAGATCACGTTGTATTTATTTGTTTATTTCAACACACACACACACACACAAGGCAACAACTAACAAACACTTTTTTTGAATTTACATCGAAAATAAAAATACAATTTAATTTACGCAGGAAGACAAAAAAACACGTCCTCTGCGTTCGAGATTTCATCGCGCCTCTACATTTCAACGAAAATGTTGAAAACAAAAATTCCTTTCCTGTAGAAATAATTTTTCCAATTTTTTATTTTAATTATTTTAACAAAAGGTTTCGGTCCATTTCATTATAGAAATGTTTCATGATAGAAAATTATATTCATGTGATTAATTTGTATTTTTTTAAAACTTTTTTAATATTTAGGAACATTAAAATAATCCAAGCCAAACTCCCTCATACTCTCTGAATTTAATTACATGTTTACTTAATTTAAAAGTAGCAAACTTCATGTTGTTATTTTGAACTATTGTACCAAAACAGTTTTACTATGAACAACACAAAAAAAAAATGTTTGTCAACAACAGTAAAACTAAACGAAATAAAGTTTTCGAATTAAACAGAATTTTTTTTTTTTTTTTGTTTGTTAGAAATAGCTTCTCGTATCTTGTATATACCATTCAAAATTTTATCTACACAGTGTCATAGTTGACAATATTAACAATAAAAAAGAGTTTTCCGGAATAACCGTTCATATATAATTGTGCAAAGAGCAGATACATGTTTTAATGCTGTAATGGATAATTGTTTTATGTGTTCATGGTTAATTTTTGTGATTGAAATTATGATATTTTTGTGACCTGAAACTTAATAACATATAACTTTGGTCTAGAATTGTGTGCGGCACGTGAGACTACAATAAAATTGTGTATACATAATTGCCAAACAAATTGACGACAATGGTGAAAATTACACAAACAATTTTTTGCTTTTCATGTATTTCGGTATACTATAAGGTTGATTCTTACTTTTATCTTTGGAAAATTAATTCTCGAGTCATAAACGTAATAAATTTGGACATATTTCTTTCTAGATATTTATGAGTGGTACAAATAGATACCAAAAACCCTTTTTTCGTTTTTTCCCTTTTTTTTTGCTAAACTTCTTAATGTTTATTAGGTATATTTATACACTTTCATGATATTTTAGATTTCTAAGATATTGGCGAACATGTAAAATTTATCCAACCTTTTTATTTTTTTATCTTATATGTTTGTACACTACAAATACTCGTATATACGTACGACCTATTTCTTATATCCAAATATATGTACATACATATGAACATAAATGTGTTAAAAAAAGTTAATATTTTTATATTTACCTGAAAAACTTTTTTGTTATATTAAGTTTGTTTGTTGTTTGCATTAATGTTTATACGTACCATATAGTTTATGTACATACAATATAATATGTACAATATGAGAGCTTTTGCTTTGTTATCATAATTTGTCAAATTTTTATATCCTTTTAACATATCAACAAAGAACATTACATTATAAAAAACATAGCAACAGCACAAAAAAAATGTTGTATCCATTTTATGTATCGTCGTATACTTAACAAATGACAAGAGCAAAAAAATTGGAACTTTGTGACAAATTTGTATTATATTATGATGAAGATTTAACTATATAACATTTTTTATAATTAGCTTTAATATTTTTTGTCTGTTTTAAACTTTTAAATACAATATAAAACTGTTAATTTTGAATAATTGGTGTAAAAGATTATCCAAAGTTACCTGAACGTTCCAGGTAGTTTGTTGAACACCGGAGTAATACATAATAATAAAAACTGATGTGAAGTTCTTTACAGATAGTTTAGCTACACAAATTCACAAAAAGTGTGTACAAAGACCAAATACAAAAAAACTGTAGTCATTAGTACATAAATAGACTTATCAAAATTCCCGTTTTCGATGGGACAAACCAATTTTAGAATCGAGTACTATGAGCGGGACGCTCTGTCTTCCGTTTTTACAAAAAAGAGTAAAACAAAACGTTATTGTAATTACCAGTTTCCCATTGGTTAACATTTTCTGGTTTCGAGAAATTATTAAGAAATTACACGAAATGAGCTGTTTAATTTTTGTATATTGCTAAAAAATATGAAGGCTGTGAAAGATAAACTTAGAAATTTCTTTAATAGAACACCACATTTTTCAAACACATTTAGCGAACAATAATTTTATTTATAGGCTATCGAATTATTGGTGACAAAAGTCCTAATACAAAATCCTGAAAAAACAAAAAATCCCGAAAAATCAAGTTTTTTAAATATAATATAAACATTTTATACCTTAGAAAATGGGGGTTGCCGCCCCAAACCTCCGCATTGACGATTTTTAAAAAATCTAACATTCATGGAAATTGGAGAATTTTTGAAAAATTTATGTTTTTTTTAATAATTATTCACATACTAAAATAGAGAACTCCCCAAAGCCGCTTAGCATTGGTCCTTTCGCGCAAGAATTTTGATTGATTGATTGATTGATTTCAATTGACGATCAAGCATTAAGCAAGTCTCCCGTATTATAAATGCTAATACCACACCACTATATCCATGTTACAATACGACATAAGAACTTATTCTTAAAATAAAAATTACTGTTTACAAGATCATAGCAATCATGTAACCAAACATGATCGCTCCCCAAGACAATACTGGTATATTTCAGAATTTAAATCCCTTAACCATTCCTTTATTCTGAGCATCAAATCTAATTATTTTGAACTTACCTTACATACCCATCATAGCCATTTCCATCCAATCAGCTGCCGCAACAGCAACTAAAATCCACTTACCGACACACTCATAAGTCATGAGACATCTGTATTTAAAAATATACAAATCTCACAACCTACAACTTAAACCACAATCGTGCCATACTAACAGGGTTACTAATGGAATTTAAATAAGCAGAGCTGGAAACTTGAAAATAAAACACGGATGATTCCAGATTAATTTTTATTTTAAAGAACCTTTTATTTTTGCTTATTTTAGGTTGTCTCACTTGAAGAAGATATTATTGACTCAAGTGAAGTTAACTACAATAGTTAAATGCAGTGAAACATATGAAATGATTCGAATGCGTTCAATGCTTATTTCCAATACTCCTCCTCATTTGAATCATCAGTTAACTCCACATGCATCCCGAAGAAATCTGCCTCCATAGTTTTCGTAGGGCAATATTGGCATGTAACAATACATTTGTCGATGTAATCCTTGACAAATGCCTCTCGAACATCAATATGTTTGGTACGTGACGAAAATTTCTCCTCCTTAATGGATTTCAAGCAACTTTGATTGTCTTCGAAAATTGTTGTCGGTTTTTCAATGCGTTGATCGAAATCATTGAGTAAACGACGAATCCAATTCGCCTCTTGACATGCTTCAGACAACGCAATAAATTCTGCTTCCGTTGATGATAACGCAATGCAATCCTGTCTTCGACTGCACCAACTGAGAATACCGTTACAATACTTGAATATGTAACCAGATTGTGACTTTCTGCTTGCACGATCATCAGCCCAACTTGCATCTGCATATCCAATTACCTGATCCGTACCATCACTCTTGCCAAGTGACAATTGCAAGCCGGCAGTACCCTTGAGATACTTCAAAACTCGTTTCAATTCGTTCCAATTCTCCTGGTTTGGACTGGACATCTTTTGTCAGGTCTCGTGTTGACTGATATGTACAGTAAGCAACCGAGAAATTTTTGATATTTGCCGTTGCCTAATAACAAATCGGTATCTCCTCCTTTACCATATCCAACTGATAATGGAACTGAGGACTCCTTTGCATCAGACATTTGGAAATCCTTTAGTAATTTTCCAATGTAAGCAGTCTGATTCAACGTGTAATAGTCATCTGCTTCCTTCTTGAATTGAAGACTCAAGAAATCCTTAATCCCTCCCCAGTTCTTAATCTTGAATTTCGAACTTAAAAACGTTTCGCACTTGGAGATTATCTCGTGCTTTTCACCAGCAATGACCACATCGTCAACGTAGATTAATACGTAGCATAGTTTTCCATCATGTTTGTAGGTGTACAAGCATGGATCATTCTTTCTTTGAACAAAACCGAAATCGATGAGAATTTGATGAATTGTTTTGTTCCAATTGCGTGCTGATTGCTTTAGACCCTATAAACTCCGTTTTAGTAGACACACTAAATCTTCGCAGTCTTCAACTTTGAATCCTGTAGGTTGTCTCATGTAAATTGTTTCAGGCAATTCACTGTTGAGAAAAGCCATTTTCGCATCTAGATGATAAACCTTCATGTCTTTGTTTGCTGCCACTGTAAGCATTGTTCGAAACGTAGTTTGACGAACAACTGGAGCAAACACCTGATCATAGTCAGTACCGAATTTTTGCGAAAAACCTTGAGCAACAAGCCTTGCCTTGTGTCTGACTACTTTTCCATCTGAATTTCCCATATTTGATTCTCCATCAATGACTTCATCTCATCTGTCATTGCTTGAATCCACAGCCTCTTTTGATCACCCTTGATAGCTTCTACGTAGCACTTTAGTTCTTGAATGACTGAACTCACCACGTTAATTTCTTCAATAAGTTTCTTTGGTGGAATTCCTTTGTTAGCACGTTGTGATCATCTAACAGTTTGCTCTTCATCTTCATTCTGAACGTGATCTTGTATTGGATTCTCTTTCTGAACTTCCTCATCGACTAATTCCTTTTGCACCTGATCGTTTCCTGCATCTTCAAAGTTGTTCAACTCTGAATTGTCAATAATTTGTTCCTGTTGATAATCTTCGCTGGACTTGATAGGTAACAAATGGCCCCTTTCGACGAACTGAACATCTCGACTAACTGTGACTTGATCGGTTTCCGGATTGTAACAACGATATGCCTTTGATTCGTAATCATAACCGACCAGCACTGCTTTCACACCCTTTGAATCGAATTAGCGCCTTGTTTGTTTTGGTACATGCATATAACATTCTGATCCGAATTTTCTGAAGTATTGCACATTCGGACTTTTCTGAAACCAGCCTTCATATGGCGTTGTTTCTGTACCCTTTGTTGGCAAACGATTCTGGACATAGCTCGCCATCATTACAGCTTCGTCCCAAAACTTTTTCTCTAGAACTGCGTCAATTAGCATGCAGTGAGCCATTTCTACCAACGTTCTGATTTTGCGTTCCGCTGTTCCATTTTGTTGAGGTGTGTACGCAGTAGTTCTCTGGATTTGAATTCCGCTCGACTTTAAATAATTTACGAATTCAATACTAATGTACTCTTCTCCACGATCTGTACGGATGCATTTAGGTTTCTCTCTGAATTGAACCTTTACCATCGCAATATATTCCTTGAATTTGCTGTAAACTGATGATTTATTTGCGGTTAGGTAGCTGACTGTACATTTTGAGTAATCATCTTTGAATGTCACAATGTAACGATTACCTGAGGTGTGGGCGTTTGCATCGGACCACAAACATCCGAATGAATCAGATCCATAACTGCAACTGCTTTATTACTCGACTTGACCGGAAACTTGATTCGAGTAATTTCTCCTTCGAGACACACTCTGCACTTGGAGTTGATTTCGCAATCCGCTGTACACTCGCTAAAGATGATGCCTTTAACCAAATTTCGTTTCGCCAATGATTTGACAACTTTGATGACTCTATGGCCTAGAACCTTATACCAATAATGTATGCAGCCATTGGATTCCTTTTCGAACGAGTAAACTTTGTGAGGTTCCTTTAGTCTGTAAAGTTTACCGCTGATTTCGCCAACTGCAATTTGCCGACTGTTTTCCTTTATTTCACACTTGTTGCCCTTGAAATTTACTTGAAAACCTTTTTCCGTTAACTTTTTGACTGAAAGTAAATTTTCCTTGATATCTGGCATTAGCAACACGTCTGTGATTCTTACTGGAACACTTTGATTTTCCCCATTCAGAAAATCAACTTTAATTTTGCCGTTACCCGCAGCTGTTAATTGTTGACCACTTGCAACGCTTACTTTATCACTACAATTCATGTCGATATTGACGAAAATATCCTTAGAACTGGCAATGTGACATGTGGCACCTGAATTGACAATCCACCCGTCACCTACTTGATGTGTCACAAACAGTTTTTCTGTTTCATCTTTCGCTAGATTCGCCTTCTGATTACTTCCTTCCTTTCTGTTGAGCCAAGCTTTGTATTTTCGACAATCCTTTTTGATGTGACCGCTTCTTTTGCAAAAATGCCACTCAAACTTTTTATTTTCACCTTTTTGACCTTTCGTGGCTCTTGATGTGTTCGAGCGCCGTTACCAAACCGTCGTAACTTGGTGGCAAAGAAGGCAACAACGTAGCACTCATAAAACATTCCGGACCAAAATCTGCACCAAGCGCCAATAATTTTCGAAACAGCTCGTTCATGGAATTCACATGTTTTTCCGCATCTCCGCCTTCATCAAGCCGCTGTTGCATGATTAACTTCAAAATGTGCACACGATTGCTTGATGTGTTTGATTCATACGTTTCCTTAAGAATTCTCCATGTATTTCTGGCTGAATCTGCACCGATGATGTGATGAATTTGATCGTCCTCTACATTCAATGCAATTGTTGAATGTGCCTCTTCATCATTTGCTATCCACGCTGCTGTAACTGGTGATGGTTGTACTTCATTGATAACTGCCCATAAACCTTTTTCTTTAAGAAGCATTTCCATTTTGTATTTCCATACAAAATAATTTGTTCCGTTTAGCTTTGAAATGTTGTATCTTGATTCAGCTGACGCCATCCTTTTCCTTATGTGAATTTCACAACAACGAAAAATAAATTTCTCTTTCTCCAAATAATCTGCCTTAATTTTTCGAAATATCCGTATTCTTCATCCACTGGGTCAATACCCTAATGGAATTTAACTAAGCAGAGCTGGAAACATGAAAACAAAACACGGGTGATTCCAGATTAATTTTTATTTTAAAGAACCTTTTATTTTTGCTTCTTTGAGGTTGTGTCACTTGAAGAAGATATTATTGACTCTAGTGAAGTTAGCTACAATAGCTAAATACAGTGAAACATATGAAATGATTCGAATGCGTTCAATGCTTATTTCCAATAGTTACTACTAGCATTATAGCCCTATTTACTCATCAGCCATAATCATTTCTAAAACTTTAAATTCTACATCAGGCATTACCACATCAATAAGGTCTACCGTTTACCACCAACTCAACCCCACCTAAATGGACGTGTATTCAATTGTAAGCAAGGGCAATTGCCTCTTTGGTGCCTTAGCCCATCAACTCCAACTTAAATAGTCTCTCGCGTCCCCTCTCCCACATAAGCTTCGCTTTATTGCCGTCCAGCATGGTCGGAATAATGGCTGTTTGGTCAGATATTATCAAATTTGCTAGTAATTTTTAGTAAAAAACCGAGATTTAAATCCTTTCTTTTTATTTCTGTTTAATAACATTACAGCACAACTATTTATTAATATTGCTCTGGCCAAATCAATCTCGCCATCGCTATTTATTTCCATTTTCAATTTTGAATAAACCGAAGAACTTGAAAAAAATTTTAAAAACAACAAATTTGTTCAATTTGAAATTTAATGAAAAAATTTTACGATATATGTACTCAAAATGTCTATCAAAGTAGAAATGTTCATTAACATTCGCCTACATGTGAATAATGAACATTTGACGAATCGTTTGTTCGGATATGTGTTAAATGTATACTTCCCGCTTAAGCGCCTACATTCTCCAAATAAGCGCATACGCGCGGATAAGTGTACATTTCAGACCTCGTGTGATTGTCATATTTCCTTCTATTCTAGCTAAGTTATATTCTTATTGGCCATATTACAGAATTTTATCCAAAAAGCATTTTAGAATCAAATTTCCAACGCACATGTTAAGTTTCATCATACTCGGTTAAGGAATATCCAAGCTCCATCGTAATTGGCCATTCAAATAATTTGTTAAAGGTTCAATTTGAAATGTGTATGGTTTAATGTGGAATGTGGTGGTTTGGCGTCTATTGGAGGGGGGGATCAAAGTTGAGTAGATTAATCTACCAGCTCCGTAACCTTCCAGTAGGGTGCTGTTCTGGTCTTGTCATTAGGCAGCTGCGTGATGGGTACAATTGTGTAAGGGGTAACCTGTGCACAATTCGCAAGTGTACGTACTGCCTCCTCGTTGCAACCACTGGTAACTAAGGCCACTTGGCACACTTTAGGCCATTTGGCACAGGCCAAAGTACGGCGCTAAAGGAGAAAACCTTGACAAAAAACCCTAATCTAAGGTGGAACAGCATATGCCGAAAGATGAATGGCTGATAGGTTAATCAGCCCAAAATATACGGACTCTGGATACCAGGCACCCTCCAGTTTTATTTTTAGCCTTCCTGTAGTAAAGCTGGGTGACCTACAGGTGATTTGCAATTCCCAGCAACTCGTAAGAGTAAAATCAAACGGAATACGGGGCAGGAGTAGGAATATACGGGAGTGGCACAACCCTCTCGAGGTCCTTGAGCTCCAATGCTACCGTCTTTCTAGCGGAACTACATGCTGTAGTAAACATCTAGGAGGGAGAACAATGTGCTCAGAGAGTATGTATCACGTACCGGGAGGCAGTATTGTCAGGTTCATTAAGAACCTGAATATTGACTGGACGGATAATTAAGCAGGGGCCAGCACAATAGATCTTTTAGGTCGCAGTGCGAAGTGGCTGATCGCCCGCATTGCCCCCCCAATAATAATAATAATGTGGAATGTGAAAGGTCCAATTTTAAATGTAAAAAGTTCAGTTTGAAGTACAAAAAGAATCAAATTGAAGTATAAAACCTGTATGATGGTATAATGGTATCATGGTATGTTAATATAATGGTATGATCATATGATGGTAAGATGGTAAATTGGTATGATGGTATGTTGGTACGATGGTATAATTGTATGATGGTATCGTGGTAAGAAGGTATATATGATGGACAATCACGTTGCATCTATTTGTCAAAAAATTAATTCAATCCTTTACAAATTGCGACTGGCGCAGCATTTTTGTTCACAAAGCCTTAGGCTTTATTTGATTAAGTTTTTGATCGTACCTCATATGTTGTATTGCGATGTAATTTATTCTAATTGCGATTAGATTTCGATTAAAATATTTTATTTGTGTCTGACTGTAGGGTTAACTTCACAAATTATTCAATAAATAATATATGATGATATAGTAGTATGTTGGATAGATATTGTTGTATGATGGTGTGATGGTATGATTGTACATATACAACGTATATGTACGATGGTATGACGATATTTATCAACGATACGAGTATAACGTACGATGGTATGACGATATTTATTCAAGAATGATGGTGTGATGGTATAAGGGTATGATGGTATAACGGTAAAATGGTATGATGGTTGGATGGTATGATGTTATAATGGCCAGACAGAATGATGGTATGATTACATAATGGTACGATGGTATGATGGTACGATGTTACGATGATACGATGGTATGATGGTATGATTTAAGGGACGGTATGATGGTACGATGGTATGGTGGTATGATGGTGTTGATATGATTGTGAAATAACACGATGGTACGATTTTATGATGATATAATTGTATGATGGTGTGATGGTGGCATGGTTCGACGTCACTATAGTACAATGGTACAATTGTATGATAATTTAATGATATAGTGTCATGATGGTATGATGGTATAATGGATTGATTGTTAAAACAGTTCCTTTTTCGTCAACTCGTGGCCCATCGTGGCTAAACAGTTAATTGTTTCTAATCCGGAGCCGGCCAGAATATTAGGGTTCAATCAATACACTATGCCACATATATCCGATCATGATTTTCTACTCATCTCTTATAAAGTCAAGTCTAAACGGGTCAAAATTCGGGTTAAGCTTATTTACGACTGCAGTAACATATGTAGATAATGCAGCAATTTCTTCTTGCCTTTTGTCACAAGCACAGTTCTTCTTCAAGTTATTGATGATATTGCGTATCATCTTTATCGAAAGAACCCTTTTGTTGTATTACGAGATTGCTCGATTTTTCCAAAGCTTTGGGCTGTTTAATTCATAAGTTACTGTTACAAAAGTTGATGCTATATTTTAACTTTGATAAAACTGCGCTTAAGCTTATGTATAGTTATATATTGGTCAGATATCAATAAGTCTTAATAAAAGATCAGTTGTTTAAAAGTTCAGTGCAAAATTCAGGTCAAAAGCCAACCCTAAATGTTAACTAGAGGCTTGGTCAAAATACCTAAATATTCAGTTCAATAATCACTTTAAAGTCAGCCCAATTCAGCCAAAAATTAAGCTCATTCCTACTTCTGTACTCAATTTGGACAAGTGAGCACAAGAAAATAGAACATTTTGTTTGACCCAAACGAATAATTTATGAAAAACTTTGAGCAAGGTGCATGCCAGAATGTCATTGATTTTGAAAAAAAGGAAATATAGTACAAGTATAACCTTTATACAGTTAAACTTAAGAAATATATGTAAACATTCATTTTATCAAGGTAACGGTTACGAAATTTGCTGTCGTAAATTCAGCTAACATTTCAACGTGTAAAATGCATCCAAAAGAATTTTACTGAATTTCAGCAAAGGTTATATTATATTTTATAATTCCATTATCCAACTCAGAAACATTTGCCATATATACAGTTCGAAGTATTGGAAACAGCTGCTTCGAAGTTACTCTATAAAAAATAAAAATGAAAAATAGTGTCCGCTAACAAAGGTTTTGTCCAGTTCAATTTTTCTAGAAACTCTATAATCGAATATTTATTTGTGGGTGTGTGGGTAAGACATTAAATGCAATTAAGTTCTAATTAATGCTGTATAGAAAAAACATAAAAAATAAAACAAAAATCTACAACATTAATTGAATCACAGCAATAAAAATGTTTTTATATTTTAATCGCTTGGGACTACTACACAAGCCATTTCCTTTTATTTAATAAAAGTATAAAACAACAACATAATACCTAACTGAGTTTTGATTCCTTGTTTTTCTTTCGATTTTTAAATATGTGTGAGTTCAAAATGAACATTCAACCAGGCGGAGTGTGAGGTTTTTATGATTTTGTTTCAAAAGTATCCTTTATTCCCATTGTGTAGAAAAGCATGGAAAGGGTACAGGAAATGTTATAATTTATTTTGTGTATACAGAAACACATGTACTATTAGTTGGTGTTACGAGTATTTCTAATATTTAGATAGAATTTGTATTTTTATTCTAATGTCATGAATAATGATAAAGGAAATAGAATTTAAAATTATTAAGTATTTTACTTTTCCCACTGTAACGGAATTATAATGGGTAAGTATTGTCGCGAGAAATATGAAAATATCGTACCTTATTTTCATGTCCAGGTTATCAGGGCAGCAAAACATCGATTTAAAAAATGTCGGTTTCCCGTTCTTCAATCCTTCTATCCTTCCGTCCTTCCAGTTATTATATTTTTTATTATTTACTGACTCTTTTCGTCAAAAATGTTCCATCTTGATGGCGATTTTGAAAGCATTAATAAAATAGTCGTATTTAAAACCAATACTTACATATTTGCATTGTTGAGCAGGTTTTAGCCTGAATTTCTGCTAATCAGTTTACGGCGCCCAATTCAAACCTCGGAATCTGGTAACTTTACGATTTGGTGTGCTTCATACATTGTTATGAACCGCACTAAGCATATTGTATAATAATAGCATATTAATAATAGTAGTAATAAAATTAAAATAATATTAGTATATAATAATATTTATTTTTTTACAAGTTAAAAATTTGTTTATGTTTTAATTTTTTTTAAATTTTACTTTGTTTAGAGATAATAAAGTAAATGAAAAAAAATATCCTAATTTGATTTTAGTACCTAGTTACTTTTTTTTGTGTTGATCTAGCGTTATATTATCTGAAGTCCGTTTCCTAATCCAGTCGTTTTATTTGCAGTTTATCAAAAGTAATTACAGTGGTTTCCAATAGAAGCAACAATGGTTTTGACGATATTTGCTATTCAACATTTCACGGAAAGAGTTTTGGATTAAATGCAATATTTTATAAATCTTTCCTTCGTGAATAACTTATGCCACAGGTAGTTGGATTTTATGAATTAACTTTAGGTAAAAAAGGAAAAAAGCATTTAAACCAATTATTTGATCCCAATAATTTTTTTAAATCATAGTCATAGTCAGCGTGTATGAAATTGTAAAATTTAGCTTTCGGTACCATGGTCCATAAATGTTTGAATATATCTGAAATTTCACAATTTATTTTAAAAAAATTCAACTATTTGAGTTACTTGTAATTTGAGGTAATAATTAGAAAAAGTGAATTTTTCCTATCTGAAACCCAAGGGCCATATTCTGAAAATCAGTGGAAATCTAATGGTGGAATTTCCACTTTCTAAATAGACTATTTTTGAAGTTAATCGAATCAACAACTAGTTCAATTTAATTAGTGAAACCGAAATGACATTTCTGAAAAAAGGTGGAAATTTCCCGATGAAATGTCTATATTCTTAATATGCTTGTAAGCGTGTGCACTCGTTTATTAGGCTGAATTATGTATTAGGCACCACAAGGTATGTACTCGGGACAAATCCAACTTGGTTTTCTCAATTTAAAACAAGCAAAACAATTTTCTTCTAAATACACTTTATTTTCTTTTGATGCTGTCACTTCGACTCGGGAGAGACTAAATTTAAAGGTGAGTTACACAACTGGATTGGGTCAACGCGATATGATCCAATTAGTTTGAACATATCGCCGCCGTTGACTCGATAGAGTCAAAATTAGGTAATAATGTTATCTTGGTTATTGGACGTTTTAGAATTGCTCCCTTGGGCAACTTTAGGGAGACTACTCGGACGAACGTATCGTTTCCAGGATGAGCTTCACAGATTCGAGCAATGGGCCATTTTGTTGGTTATAAATTTTGATCGCGTAAGATTACTAGATCTCCTGATATAAATTAGCGATTCTCCTTGTGCCACTTGTAAAACTTATTCAACGAGGTGACGTATTCCTGTGACCACTGCTTCCAAAATCCTTTTATCATTTGCTAAATCAACTGCCATCGGTGTAGGTGAGATATTTTAATCGGTTGTAGATTTGGCTTCGGTAACATAGTCAATGGTTGGGTAATAAGGAAATGTGATGGAGTTAAGGGGTTCCATTCATCATCTGGGATCTCTTCCAATGGCCTTGAGTTTAACAGAGCTTTAATTTCCTTGATTAGTGTTAAAAATTCCTCATATGTCCAATGAGTATCTCCAAGGACTCGTCGTAGGTGATATTTACACGACTTTACAGCGGCCTCCCATAATCCGCCGAACGCTAGAGTAGCCGGTGATATGAAATGCCAATTAATGTGATGGTCGGAACACCAAGCATGGATTTTCCTCTCTTGGACATCGTTGAGATATTGTGTATAAAATTCTTGTAATTGGCGCTTAGCTCCTACAAGGTTGGTGCCATTATTACAATGAATATTGTTTGGTACTCCTCTCACTGCGCAAAATTTTTTCAATGCCGCAAGAAAAGTGTCACTACTCATGTCTGTGGCTATCTCGATTATTATTATTATTAATATTGGAGGGCCATGTGGGTGATCACTTTGCACTGCGACCTAAAAAATCTATTGTGCTGGACCCTGCTTAATTATCCGTCCAGTCAATATTCAGGTTCTTAAGGAACCTGACGATACTGCCTCCCGGTACTAGATACATACTATCTGGGCTTATTGCTCTTCCTTCTAGATGTTTACTACAGCATGTAGTTCCGCTAGTAAGACGGTAGCATTGTAGCCCAAGGACCTCGAGAGGGTTGTCCCACTCCCGTATATTCTTACTCCTGCCCCGTATTCCGTTTTATTTTACTCTTACGAGTTGCAGGGAATTGCAAATCGCCTGTAGGTCACCCAGCTTTACTACAGGAAGGCTAAATAAAACTGGAGGGTGCCTGGTATCCAGAGTCCGCATATTTTGAACTGATTAACCTATAGGCCATTCATCAATCGGCATATGCTGTTCCACCTTAGGTTAGGGTTTTTTGTCAAGGTTTTCTCCTTTAGCGCCGTACTTTAGCCTGTGCCAAATGGCTAAAAATGTGCCAAATGGCCTTAGTTACCAGTGGTTGCCACGAGGAGGCAGTACGTACACTTGCGAATTGCGAACAAGTTACCTCTTAAACAATTGTACCCATCACGCAGCTGCCTAATGACAAGACCAGAACTGCTCACGTGAAGCGCACCCTACTGGAAGGTTACGGAGTTGGTAGATTAATCTACTCAACTTTGCCCCCCCTCCAATGGTCGCCAAACCACCTGGCTAGCTCGATAGAAGTGGATTTAGTGGCCATGCATACGAAAATAACGATGTGACATTTGTACAGCTTCGCTTCACGCGAACGGTTTGTCTTCAACATAAAAGTCCTGCCAATTCAACACCGACTTCTATAAAAGCTCGTATTAGTGGATTGACTCGGCATGAAGGCAGTTGTCCCATTACTTATTGTTGTTGTTGAGCTTTGTAACGGCGACACAATGCATAAATGGATGGTGCAGTGAATCAGGTTCTTGCTTCTGGGAATAGCATACCTTTGCTTCAGAATAGTGTTTATTAATCTAGGTCCGGCATGCAAATTGTTATGGTGAGTTTCTCGAACTATCATCTTAGTTATCAAGTAGTTGGCTGGTAGTATTATTGGGTGTTTAGTGTCGTGGTTCATTGTGGCATGTTTTAAGCGTCCTCCCACTCGAAGAACGCTAGGGTCATCAATATACGGATGAAATAGTAAAATTTTTGAATCTTTTGGTAACGGTTTGTTATTTAATAGTAAATTTACTTCTTTACGGTCAGCTTCATGTTGCACGAAGCGATAAATTATATATTCGGCATTTAATCCTTCCGTTAGCGTTAAATTTTTACTCGTTATTCGGTTTGACCTTTCCGATAATAGATTAGCTTTGTACCGAAGAATGTACGCCAAAATGTGTGTCATTGTTCGGAACTTTGAGTACTTGGCAATTAGGGTATTCATAATGATACCATTTTGTTGAACAGTGACAAAATTGATTATCGGTTCTTAGGCATTGCTGACCACGGCAACCTTAGCTGTTTTCTCTTCGATATGTTGGAAAATATCAAAATTTGACTGCACCGGCCAGTAATGATTTGATTGGCGTAGGAAACTGGGTCCAACCCACCATAACAAGTGATTCGTCAATTCGTCCAAGGATATGCCACGACTCGCGCAATCCGCTGGGTTGAGTTGGGAAGGAATGTGACGCCAGAGACTTCTTTTGAACATGATTGAGATTTTGCCAACTCTATTGGTGACGAACGTTGTCCGTCTCCTTGGTTCGCTGGACAGCCAGTCCAGAACTATTTTGGAGTCAGTCCAAAGTGTAATCCGTGATATTTTGAGCTTGCTTTCATTTATGATCGACTGTAAATGACTAGCAAGAAGTTCAGCACCCAGAAGTTCCAGCCGTGATAAGCTCACAGATTTCAACGGTGCAACCTTAGTCTTTGAACTTATTATGCGACACTCAATTTGGTTGATTTTGTTAACACGCAGGAACACTACTGCTGAGTAGGCTATCTCACTCGCATCGCTAAACCCATGTAGTTCAAGTTCCTCATCTCCATCAGCTGTGCTGCCCAACCATCTGTTAAGCTGAATGGAATCTGAATTCTCGATTTCTTGTCGTAACTTGAGCCATTCATTGAGTATGTCGTCCGGTAGATTGTCATCCCAATCTACATTACTACGCCACAAATTTTGTAAGATAATTTTTGATCGAATTAGAAGCAGAGAAAGCCAGCCAAACGGGTCGAACACTCGACTAGCTTCAGCAAGGATCGATCGTTTTGTGTGCATTCGTCTGACTGGAAGGTGTGTCTCGAAGCGAAATTCGTCTTGGATTGAATCCCACTGGATTCCAAGCACTTTGATTGTGTCTTTATGCTCATCTAATGATTTTGCATGGTTCGGTTGTGACGAATCATGAAGTTCTGGGTGATTATTGCTTACAAATTCCCTTAAATGAAATTTAGCTGTTTGCAGTTATTCCTCTTCGACGGTATTGGCACCTTTGAGAACGTCATCCACGTAAACATCTTCTTGTATGGCTTTCGCAGCATGTGGATAACCTTGCGGAAAGTTTGAAGCCGATGATGTGCCATAGGTAACCATAGTAAGTTCATACGCCCCCAGATTGTTGTCATCGTTCCGCCACAAGATCAATTGGTATTGCTGATCCATCTCGTGTACAGCTACCTGACGGTACATCTTCTCAATCTCTGCTGAGAACATGTACTTATACAGGCAAAAACGAAGAAGCATGGCCCACAGTGTAGATTGGACGGTTGGTCCTGTCAACAGCATGTTGTTGAGCGACGGATTCTGACCAACTTTTGACGACGCATTGAGCACCACCCTCGTTTGGTGGTGGTATTTTGTTCCTTTAATACCGCTTGATGTGGCATAAAATATGCGTTGGGATCAACCGGACCATCAACCTTTTTCATATGGCCAAGCTAGCAATATTCAGCTAGAAACTCATTGTATAGACGATGAAGTTCTGGATCGCGTCTGAATCGTCTATATAGCGCGTTCAGCTGAGAAATGGCTATCTGGTAATTGCTTGAGAGACTGGCTGGATCGGATTTGAATGGTAATCGCGTAATGAAATGTCCATCGGCGGAATGCGTTGTGTTTTCCTTGTAGTGCTTGATACAGGCTGCTTCTTCTGCGCTTAATTCAATTTGCTTGTGGTTCCCAACATCCTCTACCTCCCAGAATCGTCACAATGTGTTGTCTATATCGAGGAGTGTGCAGTGTGTTTGAATTTCTTGGGGTTTAGTGATTGCACTTCCTTCTACTATCCACCCAAACTTAGTATTTTGTGCAACCAGTTTGTTATTGGATGATTTGAGTCGACCTTCTGCCAAGATTTCAAAAAATATGTGAAATGTGGATGTAGATGTGGATGTGGTTGTGGATGTGGATGTGGATGTGGATGTGGATGTGGATGTGGATGTGGATGTGGATGTGGATGTGGATGTGGATGTGGATGTGGATGTGGATGTGGATGTGGATGTGGATATGGATGTGGATGTGGATGTGGATGTGGATGTGGATGTGGATGTGGATGTGGATGTGGATGTGGATGTGGATGTGGATGTGGATGTGGATGTGGATGTGGATGTGGATGTGGATGTGGATGTGGATGTGGATGTGGATGTGGATGTGGATGTGGATGTGGATGTGGATGTGGATGTGGATGTGGATGTGGATGTGGATGTGGATGTGGATGTGGATGTGGATGTGGATGTGGATGTGGATGTGGATGTGGATGTGGATGTGGATGTGGATGTGGATGTGGATGTGGATGTGGATGTGGATGTGGATGTGGATGTGGATGTGGATGTGGATGTGGATGTGGATGTGGATGTGGATGTGGATGTGGATGTGGATGTGGATGTGGATGTGGATGTGGATGTGGATGTGGATGTGGATGTGGATGTGGATGTGGATGTGGATGTGGATGTGGATGTGGATGTGGATGTGGATGTGGATGTGGATGTGGATGTGGATGTGGATGTGGATGTGGATGTGGATGTGGATGTGGATGTGGATGTGGATGTGGATGTGGATGTGGATGTGGATGTGGATGTGGATGTGGATGTGGATGTGGATGTGGATGTGGATGTGGATGTGGATGTGGATGTGGATGTGGATGTGGATGTGGATGTGGATGTGGATGTGGATGTGGATGTGGATGTGGATGTGGATGTGGATGTGGATGTGGATGTGGATGTGGATGTGGATGTGGATGTGGATGTGGATGTGGATGTGGATGTGGATGTGGATGTGGATGTGGATGTGGATGTGGATGTGGATGTGGATGTGGATGTGGATGTGGATGTGGATGTGGATGTGGATGTGGATGTGGATGTGGATGTGGATGTGGATGTGGATGTGGATGTGGATGTGGATGTGGATGTGGATGTGGATGTGGATGTGGATGTGGATGTGGATGTGGATGTGGATGTGGATGTGGATGTGGATGTGGATGTGGATGTGGATGTGGATGTGGATGTGGATGTGGATGTGGATGTGGATGTGGATGTGGATGTGGATGTGGATGTGGATGTGGATGTGGATGTGGATGTGGATGTGGATGTGGATGTGGATGTGGATGTGGATGTGGATGTGGATGTGGATGTGGATGTGGATGTGGATGTGGATGTGGATGTGGATGTGGATGTGGATGTGGATGTGGATGTGGATGTGGATGTGGATGTGGATGTGGATGTGGATGTGGATGTGGATGTGGATGTGGATGTGGATGTGGATGTGGATGTGGATGTGGATGTGGATGTGGATGTGGATGTGGATGTGGATGTGGATGTGGATGTGGATGTGGATGTGGATGTGGATGTGGATGTGGATGTGGATGTGGATGTGGATGTGGATGTGGATGTGGATGTGGATGTGGATGTGGATGTGGATGTGGATGTGGATGTGGATGTGGATGTGGATGTGGATGTGGATGTGGATGTGGATGTGGATGTGGATGTGGATGTGGATGTGGATGTGGATGTGGATGTGGATGTGGATGTGGATGTGGATGTGGATGTGGATGTGGATGTGGATGTGGATGTGGATGCGGATGTGGATATAAAATACTCTACGCAATTATCATTACACTAGGATGGACTAGAACAAACAAGCTACAATAGATATTTTTTAGGTCTGATGTCGATCAGAAAATTTTATTTACAACTTTTTTTCATAACAGGTCGACATAACTCGAGAGCAACCGTCTAATCAAAAAAATATCTCGTTTCTAAAGTTAAAAAATAAAAATAAAAGGATGTAAGATATTAGTTTCTGATTAATCCTTGAAGAATCCTTGAAGGTTCTTGAATATAGAAGAAAACCCCCAAATTCGGGCTTTTAAGAAGGGTGGTTACAGTATCCGCCAAATTGCTGTTAAAATTGCAAAAAGTTCAACCGTTATGCAGAATTATCTTAGAAACATCTAAAGCAATGGAAATAACAGTAAAGGGCGTGTGAATATGGCGACAAAATATCAAGACGAAAGGCCTCTCCCAGAGAAATTTCAAATTCTACTCTCTCGATTAGCAAAATAAGGGCTAAAACCGGTGTTACGGTCCATTGTATAATACAGTGTGCTCCAAATTTAAAACTTCCAAATATTTAGAAAAAAAAAACCGCCTTTAAATGAAGCACGCAGGAACCAGCGTCTTTGATTTGGAAAGCAACACATTAAATGGAGCGGAGAGTGGTATAAGGTTGTCTATTCCCATGAAAAAAAATTTCATGACCAAAGGAAAAAGGAAATGATTTTTAGCAAACGGCACATAAATCCTTCTAAGGAAGGCAAATTTCCCTTCGCTATTTTGATTCACTTTACAATTCAATACACAGGAGGCTTCTTGAAGTTATTGAACATCAGTGTGGAACTACTCATTACTAATTGATTGATTAATAATTAAAATTAAATAAAATTTACAAAAACAAAAAAAAAAGTTACGAAATCTGTTCATTTTAATTGATTTTACAGATGTTCTTAAAGAAATGAGACAAATATATATATATATATATATATAAATATATATATATATATATATATATATATATATATATATATATATATATATATATATATATATATATATATATATATATATATATATATATATATATATATATATATATATATATATATATATATATATATATATATATATATTATATATATATATATATATATATATATATATATATATATATATATATATATATATGTATATGCAAGTTTTAAAGGTGCACACCCCGTTTTATTTAAAAAAAAGTAACGGTTCTCTAAAGTATCTGCAGGTTACTGTACTGTATGTAATATTTTTTATTAGAGCGCTCTTCTGATATAACAATTTGAATTTATTTAATTACTCATATTATTGGAGGAACAATCTGATGCTTAAGAGAAATAAGTGTTCTTAAACAAGTGAGATGATGTGTATGTGTGTACTTTATTTTTGTTTCAAATATATTTCCATTTCATTTTTTTGAGTGACTTATACAGCATCCTCAATGCTATACTTTTACTTTCGTCTAAAAAGACTAAAATATTGAAATCTTGTCAAAAATGACGAAAAATTTGGTAGGTCCAGCCATTTCTCTCGAAGTTTTGAAACTCCCAGAGTAAGCCAAAAATAAAAAAAAACGTCCGTTTGTACCCATAGTATATCGAGAACGGTTTGTTTTATTTGGATCTGTTTCTATGATAACGGCGAAAATTTGAATAGCTTTTAGAAACTGTACGTCAAGAGGGTGGGGTACCTGCCATACGAATTGACCTAAACCATCTGGTTTATAAATATTTACGAATTTTTTATATATGCTGGTTTGATTATTGAATCTAGAATTGAGTTTGATGTTCATTTGAAGGTAAAGTTAGGGGTCACTTGGCTGGTTGAGTTGAAGTTGGGTTGGAGTTGGGTTAGGATGTAGTGAGCAATTGACCAATTTGTTATATATGCTGGTTTGAGGATTGGGCTTGGCGTAGAGTGTGCGGTTCTTCTTGACAGATGATAACCAAGTCCAAATTTACTACGGAGGAATTTCTAAAACTTGAAGTTTGATTACGGTATGATGGTATGATGCATAATGTTATGATGGTATAATGTTATGATGGTTGGCTTATAAGAATTATGTAATGGTGATGGTGGTATATGATGTTACGATGATATGATGGTCTGACGGTAAGAAAGTATTTTGGATTGATGGTAGGATATGGTTCGACGTTACTATGATGATGGTTTAATGATGTAGGGTCATTATGGTATGAGGAAATAATTGTAAGATGGGATGATTGTTAGGTATATACATTCGCATGTAGCTTTCAAATCAAGTTAATTTTGGGAGGACTATGGAGTTGAGCAGAAGTTTAACATTAAATTCGAGCTAAGTAGAGTTGAAGTCCAGCTACGATTTATTTAGGTTGAATTGAAGTCCCAATCAAAAATTTTGCTTGTTTGGTGGTTTCTTTAAGGAAAAACAAATTTTTAACTTTTGTCTTAAGGATAGTCCGAATGAAGTTAACTACAACTGAAACATTTTCGTAATTTACGATAAAATAAATATTTATATAACTAAAATATATTTTTGATTTTGCTAGACGAAAATTTGACATGAAAATTTGACATTAAGTTTGACTTTTCCTTAGTCATTGGGTATGCTATTTGTTAAGTTAAAGTAAAGGGAAAAAAAAAAAAGTTTTTTTGATAGAGGATGCTATCTGAAAGTACACATGCATAACTTATGATTCCTTCACTCAAATATGGTTTTTGTTTCCATTCCTACTGGAATTTTCGTTCAATTTTTAATATGAGTTTTTTTACGTACCCCAGCTGAAGATGTTTTCACATCAAAATATTATTTATGTAATTTGTCTTTATTGAAAAATAAACTTTCGTAATTTTGTTTGTTAATCCATTTTGCTACGTATGTCCTACATCAAGGTTTTCTGTTGATTGTAAGTGTTGTTCTGTTTTGTAAGTTTTTTTGATTTTCTCTGTTGAATAGTGGGTCTTGGCTTTGGGACTAATAAAAGCTTCCATTTTGAAAAACAAAAAATTCTTACCGCCACTTGGTACTCAAATACTATTAACTAATCGGAGTTTTCATATTTCAATATTAAATAGCTATTGCTATTTAATATAACTCAACTAATACTAGATAAAATAAATTGAAAATTGAAATCTGTTGTGCCATGGTCTATAATTTTTCTCTCGTGATATTTTACCTTCTATCATAAAGCATGAGAAAACGTTACCAAAGTTGAATGTCTCCATATTTTGGGATAGACGTTAAGCCAACTTCACAAAGGTGAAATAAATGGCTTTGAGTATTGAACTTAATTTCAATCCAGTTTTGTAACGGATAACGAATATTTAGCCCTTCATATTTGATTCCGTATAAATACAAAATCCAATATACGTAACAGTATATGCGCTATAATCTTATAAAATAATCCAATTTACTTAAATTTTAATATGTTTCAAAGTTAAATCCATATAGATTTAAAATGTATTAGACATTATTCAAAAATTACCACAAAATTTTTAATTTCGATGTAAACTAAAAACTTCAAAACTAATTTATTAAAAATTGAAATCCCATTAATTTTTATTTTATTTTAATCCTTTTGAGATTAAAAAATCAAATTATTACATTAAGGTTAATTACAATATACCACTATTATTATTACTATTGTTACCTTTATTGTTATGTATTTGTTTGTCTAATTATCTATACGAATAATAATGATTGTTTAATTTTTTTGACACCACATAATTGTTATAATATCCTTCACCTTTTCGATAAGGTAATATCAGACATCCAAGATCATACTTAACTGTATACATATCTCAATTCAAAATATTTTGTTTTTACTCATAGATACATACGACACGAGTATAATATGTACATACATTTATTAAGAATGAACTATTGTCTCAATGTTATCACTTTTAGAATAATAATTATTGTATTATAATTGGAAAATATAAAATTAATGTTTAACTTTTTAAGATAATGTGTATAATATTATCTTGGCTTTGGAATTGTACTACCTACACAAATAAAGTAAGATAATATAGAAATTATAATTCTTATCTGTTCAAGATTTTGTTTTTAATATGAATGAAATTTTAAAATTTTATGAAATATAACATAGGTAATAAATGTGATATACATATAATGCTCATATATTATACATAAATGTATTCTATTGCAACGGTAAATAGCAGAACATATATCGCTTGATACTTCTATTTAATTGTCACACATTCATTTCATGTACAAATAATAATGTATAATGAGTTTTATTTTGTGTAAATTCTATTGTCATGAAACTGTTAATTGATTTCATATATTATTTAATAGGTTGGATATGCATTATTGTTTTATAGCATAAGGAATTACAAAATGTTGTTGGGTTTAACAGACAGTTTGCATTTTGACTTTTGCATGATTTTTTATTATTTATTCTGTATTAGAACCGACTTACCACTAAACCTAGTGACACTTCATATATACCTATTCCTACCGTGACAGGCCAAATTACAAGTTATGGAAGGTAAAATAGAGTACACATTTTTCGTAGAAAACAAATAATCAAAAAACGCACGAGTTCAAGCTCAACACGAAAAGATTTAGCAGAAAACTGCTTTGTATAAGTACCGAGTAAATCATTTCTTTAATGAGCCTGAATAACCCCTTCTTAAAGTCAGCTGTTCGCTAAGTATTTAAATTAAGTTACATCTCCGGTTTAAAAAGTCAATAAGTTATTTTACTGTTTTCCTTTTCTTTAAGTAAGTTGCTAAAGATAATAAAGATTAATTAATAAATTAATTTTGGGGACATACTTTATAAATTTAAAACATCCACATCCACATCCACATCCACATCCACATCCACATCCACATCCACATCCACATCCACATCCACATCCACATCCACATCCACATCCACATCCACATCCACATCCACATCCACATCCACATCCACATCCACATCCACATCCACATCCACATCCACATCCACATCCACATCCACATCCACATCCACATCCACATCCACATCCACATCCACATCCACATCCACATCCACATCCACATCCACATCCACATCCACATCCACATCCACATCCACATCCACATCCACATCCACATCCACATCCACAACTACATCCACATCCACATCCACATCCACATCCACATCCACATCCACATCCACATCCACATCCACATCCACATCCACATCCACATCCACATCCACATCCACATCCACATCCACATCCACATCCACATCCACATCCACATCCACATCCACATCCACATCCACATCCACATCCACATCCACATCCACATCCACATCCACATCCACATCCACATCCACATCCACATCCACATCCACATCCACATCCACATCCACATCCACATCCACATCCACATCCACATCCACATTTGCAACCACATGCTCATCTACATCAACATTCACATCTACATCCACATACGCACTCATATTGGAATCCACATCCAAACTACAAATTTTTCGTAAGTTTTAATAGGAGATTGGTTTGATAAACTCTATCAAAGGCATTGATTATTTTAACAAAGATTGCTGAAGCCTTAAGTCCTCGATTAAAGCCATTCCTTATCTGTTCCAGAAATTTTAAAATCGCTTTATCAGTATTTTTATTGTTACGAAATCCAAATTGGTTCATCATAGCCTTTTTAAATATTTTGGAGAAGATAGAAAGAAGAGATATTGGTCTGAAGTAATTTAGGAATAACAACATTTTTTTTTAATGCTGAAAGAGAAACTTCTGTTTCTTTATATAAGTTAAAGATAAAAGACAAGACGACTACATGGAAGCAAGTAATATTTTTAACAACATTATGTTGTTAAACAGAAGCCGATTTAGTTTTTATGGAGTTAATAATGTTACACAACTCCCCTGGAGAACAGGTGAGAAATAACAACTATTCGTGACATCATAATGCTTGGTAATTATTCGATTTCATTCCAACTCATCCACCATAGTCGGACAATAGAGCTCCATATACATGCGAAGAAATAATTAAATTCTTTAGCAATAGCCACAGGATCCGAAATATTAACATCATTATGACCATTAGTTACTCTGATTTCTGAGTTACCTGGATGCCCACCTATTATATTATTCGCAGTTCGCCTGTTTTTGCGCGCATCATTGCTATTTTTTTGTTCAAACTGTTTTATGTAGAAGTGCTTTTTTTGCCTGCTCTAATTTAAGATTTACCATATCACAGAGTTTGTCGCTGTTGTTAGCTAGCCTATTATTGTTAGGAAACTTTTTCGCTAGGTGGCATTTCCTGTATCTTTTACTTATATCTCTTAATAAATTATTAGACATCCTTGGCTTAAGCTTGAATGTTTTATTGGCTGAGACTAATTTTGAATAGTTAGCAAGATGACCTATACAAATATTTATAAAATTACCATAAGGTAATGACGAATTATTTTAAACAATCATAATCTATTCGAGATATCTGAATCTCTTTTGTATTATTATGACCTTTATTCGAGCTCTGTACAGCAGGTCCGATAAATTTATATGTGGTATACGGTGAGTGTTTACGACGAGTCCTAAAAATAAAGAGAAAACAAACCCAAAGAATCATCTATGCATACATAAATTAAAATTGCACTTATCTAAAATCATTTATCACCGGCTGATACGTGTATTCCTGAAAATTCGCCATATTATCAATATTGTACATCTGAAAATAGAATTACGTTGAGATTTGCTATTCCTAATTAATTAAACATTTGCTTTATATAACTTACCTTTAAAATTCAATATTTTGAACAGCAAATTTCTTGTGTCAGGTGTCTCTCTCAATGACACTATTATCGATGCTTCGATATCTGCATCAATGCACGACGACGTGAAACTTTCCAAGCCCTCCATACCAATCTTCGCAGGCGATTACACGGAATGGCAATCTTTTCAAGATTTGTTTTGTTCAACGATTCACGATAACCCTAGGTTAACTTCATCGCAGAAATTGCAGTACTTGAAGAGAACATTGTAAGGAGAAGCAGCAAGCCTTCTAAAGCATTTCAGCATCACGGATGCAAATTACATTGAAGCAATAAAAAAGTTAAGAGATTGATATAACAAAAAAAAAACACACTATTTATGCATTCATAAAAATTTTATGTCGCAACCATCGATATCAACGGCGAATAGTACAAATGTAAGGCAACTTTTGGACACATCGGATGAAATCCTACGTGGATTAAAAGCTTTAGGTGATACAGCCGAGTTAAGGGATCACTGGTTGATTCACAATTTAATCAACAAGCTAGATGGCGAAACTAACAGCTTGTGGGCTCAGGCGTCAGCAGAGTATGAACTTCCAACCGTCAAACAATTCTTTAACTTTTTACCTATCAGAATCGATGCTTTAGATTCATTAAAATATTCGAATAAACGTCCCCAATTGCAATATGATCATCCAAGGCCAGTCGTTAGAAGCCACGTTGTCTCAAATTCTCAGGAAGTCCAAGTATGTTCGTTATGTCCAAAAGAAAGTCACAGACTATTTGAATGTCTCAAATTCAAAGATATGCCGATCACTGAACGAAGAAGTTTCCTGCAGAAACAGAACCGATGTTTCAATTGTCTGAATAACAATCATAATGTATATGCATGCAAATCAAGATTTCGATGTCGACAATACAATAGGAAACACCACACCTTACTGCACGAGCAGCTTAACAATCAAGTAGAGTCAATTGTAGCCGTATCCAACATTCTGCCGAGCGAAGACAATCAATTAACTTATAGTCACCATGTCGTCACCACCGCAACCTGCAATTTTAAAGATGGATTTCTACCTACAGCTTTAGTAAAAGTAGCAGATGGAAACAACGAATACCAATTTTGTTGTTTACTATTGGATTCGGGATCACAGGGCTCGTTCATCACCGAAAGATGGGCACAGCAATTGAGGCTGAAAAGGAGCAGCGCTAAATTGACTGTATCGGGCATTGGAGCTGCAACCAACGGGTATACGAGAGGCGCAGTATCATTAGTCATAACACCATGGAATAAAACCAAACCAAAATTCCAAATCGAAGCTTTCGTATTTCCCAAGCTAACCGTTACACAATCATCGACCAACGAGGCAATTAATCTAGATGAGTTGAGCCAATGTGAGTTAGCTGATCCAAACTTTCACAAAGGAGCAGAGATCGACATAATAATCGGGGCAGACAGTTTCTTCGAAATGCTATCTGATGGAAAAGTCATCAAAAACCAACTAATTATGCAAAACACACTTTTAGGGTGGGTAATTGCAGGAAAATCAAGTGAATTGGGACCACAAATATCTACCAGTATTTATATTGATAAATCAGAAAATGAAATAGAAAAACTGTTGCGAAACTTCTGGGAGATTGAGAGCGAAGAGGTGACCTCGTTTGTCCTCCGAAGAAGTACTATGTTCAAAACATTTTACTGACACAAAAACAGTAGATAAATCGGGTCGAATTATTGTGAGCTTACCATTCAAAATCTCACCATCTATATTAGGCGAATGGATTCTGGATACATGGATTTTCAGATGCCTCAAAGGAAGCCTACGCTGCTGTTGTTTACGGAAAAATAACCAATCCAAACGGAGAATCATGTGTTAAGTTACTATCAGCAAAAACAAGGGTGGCACCAGTCAAACAATTATTATTAACCGTAAAACAAGCCTTACAATCTGAAATTACAGAAATAATAGCATGGACTGATTCTACAATAGTATTGGACTGGTTGTATTCAAACCCTAACAAATGGAATACTTTCGTAGGCAATAGAACCAGTGATATACTTACGCATCTCAATAGGTCACAATGGCGACACATAGACTCTTCAAATAACCCAGCTGATTAAGCGTCCAGGGGAATAGCACCAAAAAAATTGTATCAGTTTGAATTATGGTGGAACGGGCCAAAATGTTTAATGAAAGAAGAAAATTGGCCAAAAAACATAAAAAATCAATCAAATACATTGGAAGAACTACGTAGCCAGTCGTTGGGAATCCAACTTTCCCAATCAAATATAATTGATGACTTAATTGCAAAAATATCCAGTTTCAGCAACATTATCAGAATCTTGGCTTACGTACAGCGATTCATCAATCTCAAATTAAAACGAATTCAGAGGAACTCATTATCGCCTAATCTTACCGTAGCAGAATTGCAGAAAACACAAGTTACCATTTTCCGTCACATACAACTCAAATATTTTGAATCGGAGATAAAGTTAATTCAAAGCAAGAAACAAGTTCCACCATCAAGCAGAATTAAATATTTTAAACCGTTCATCGATGAATCGGAGTTACTTCGGGTTGGAGGAAAAATCGTAAACGCTTCAATAACTTATCATGTAAAGCATCCAATAATACTTACGGCACAAGATAAGCTAACAGAAGTAATAGTACGAGATCATCATCTTTGACACCTGCACGCTGGACCAACGCTTATGATAGCCACACTACGACACAAGTATTGGATAGTTGGTGGTAGAAACTTAATTCGTAAAGTGGTACACAGCTGCGTAAAATGCATCAAATATAATGCTTGAAGTCTCAATCAAATCATGGGTCAGCTACCTAAACCTAGAGTCGAGCTGATTAGGCCGTTTTATAAAGTCGGAGTTGATTACGCAGGGCCATTTCAAACATATACCACCAGAGGCAGAGGACAGAAGCCCCATAAAACTTACCTAAGCATTTTCGTTTGTCTTTCCACAAAGGCTATTCATATTGAATTGGTATCTGACCTCACAGCAGAAACATATTTGGTCGCGCTCAGACGATTCATAGGGCGTAGAGGGATTTGTAAAGAAATCCACAGCGATAATGGCACCAATTTTATTGGCGCACGAAATCACCTTTATCAATTTTTCACCCATATAAAACAAAATTTTAATACAATTTCTAAACTTTTATTGACAGTCGAAATTACGTTTCAATTTACTCCGCCAAGCGCACCATATTTTGGCGGACTGTGAGAGTCAGCCGTTAGAAGTATCAAATATCATCTACGGAGGGTTACAGATGGTCATATCCTAACGATAGAAGAAATGTCAACTTTAGTTACTGAAATTGTAGCAATGTTAAGCTCGCGACCATTGTGCGTACTCGCTGATGACGAGATGGATTACCTGACACCATCACATTTTTTGATTGGTCGATCGTCAACGCAGCTTCCTGATAAGAAATTATTGGACACCAAACTATCCAGATTATCCAGATGGCAGCTAATCCAACATATGAATCAAAACATATGGCGAAGATGGCATCTTGAGTACTTAACGAGTATGCAGCATACAAGTAAATGGCACAGAAAACAACAAAATATAAATATCGGCAATATAGTGCTAATTAAAGATGAAAATTTGCCACCATGCAAGTGGTTGATGGGGAAGATAATCGAGCTGCATCCCGGAGCAAATAGTTACGTTAAAGTCGTCACAGTAAAAACTACAAATGGATCAATCAAACGTCCAATACATAAATTGTGTTTACTACCAGTGAGTTGAATCATCCGATTCAAGGCGGGCAGTATGTCATAAACACTCAAGGATTATAAGCACCTAAAAATAAAAGAAACGTTAATTTAGTTATTGTATTTAGTTTCACATCCAATCAATTATTTATACTTATCTTAATTTGTTATTGTTGATGGCTCAACTCAAAATTAACCTAAAAATAATGCAAACATATATTGTAAAAGTAGTCAATAGTTACATTCTTATCATTACTAAATACTTATCTTATAATTAATTCACTATTAATCCAATTTATTATATTGTTAAAAACTTTAATTAATTTCTATTCAAACAAAACTAAAATTCACAGATCATTTGTTTATATAAATGTAGTTGACAATTTGACATAATGATCACAGCTGCAACTAGAGTCTATTTCAAAAGTGAATTGTTTTAAATCATATGTTAGCCATCTACGAGCAAATTTATGTACATATTATTTATTTAAGTATGTATGTATATGTGTTACAATATTTTTATACTTTTGTACAATAAAAAAAATAATAATTTCTCCTTGAATCGACAACCAAACCGAAAATAAAGTTATGAATATTCTACCAAAACGGATACCTACCAATTTTTTATTGCGCCTTTAAGTCTGTGTTAGGCTTAATATTATTTGTTCGTGGCACCTGCAACCTGGTACTGACCAAACAAATAGGTTTAAATTTATTGTAATTAATTAACCCGAATCAGCCCCGCGTTGCCATTTGGCAACGTCAGTATGGCTTCAAGTCAAGAGACGTCACGTATATACAGTTTACTAAAAGTTTCAACGTGCGTTTGTTTTACATTGTTTAAGGTTAAAGGTGCTATTCCATGAGAAATTTTTACTGAACAGTAAAATTAAAGCAAGAAAAAAATATATATTTGGTAGAGGCGGAATGAAACAAAAAATCGAATCAGTAAAAAAAGATTTGTGTCTGTAGTTGTAACACTCCTCTAAAAAGTATCAAATCGAGAACATTTTATAGGAGTGTCACTAACACACGTACATAAAATTTGTATATGATAGAAAATAATTCTCGCACACACTAATAATTTTAATAGGGGTACGAATTTATGGTGGAGATATTTTTTAATTTTTTATTCTGTGACAGAAATTGTTCGAAAAAATGAAATTCTGATATGAGTATTAATAATATTTAATTTTTTAGATAATTTAGAGACGAATAAAAAATCGAATAATACTAAATACATAATTTTTTTAGCAATTATTGGTTATGTTTTGGTTTAATGTCAAGTTTCCCCTTAAAACTTTTGCTATAAAAAATAAAAATAAAACACACCTTGTCTTTGTCTATTATATGGTGTTTGATTTTTATTTTCTCTTTTTGGCGTATTTTACTATTCAGTAAAATTTTCCCATGGAATAGCACCTTTATTCTTTCTTTTCGTGAAATTTTTATGTCAGTAGCTAGTTGTACGTGAGAGATTAGAGACTTCAAAATAAGCGTATAAAATAAATCGCTCAAAAACTTCTAAAATGGACTACATGAAAAAGTAATTATATTGTTATTATAATCTAACTAGTTATAGAAATAATTCGCATTATAATTATTCGCCATTCTTTATACATTACAATGATGTATAACCTCACAAATTAGATAATAGTTTTGCGTGGAAAATTTTGTGTTTTCTTTCCGTGTTGCCGTATGGCAACGCGGGACTGATCGCTAGTTGAAAAATTAATGTGTTTGATTTACTTTATTTTCTAGAAAATTAAGTTTGAAAGAGGCGCTCGATTATTTAGAAGATATATTGTCTGATGAAGAGGACGAAAATTTGCCAACCGCAATTGTTTTAGAACCCCCGGATAATGAAGAAGGTATTAGTGGGGAGGATGATGGTCCAGACGACTATTACGGGTTACCTGATAATGTCTGCCCGGCTCAGTTAAAAAGTGAATGTGAAATTTTATACAAAAAAAAATGATGAGTCAGATATTGAAGAAAATGACGAAAATTTCGAAGATGACAGAGCATCTACAGAGCATCATTTGCCGATTACTGCAATGGAAATGTCAATTTGTCCATCAAGTTTATCTACGACCACATCGACACTATCAAATTTTAAAATGCCCTCAAAATTGGTGTGGTGTGATGATATCTCAACTGCTATGATGCCAATATTTCCAGAACAAAATTATGAGGATTGTCGAAATGTAACTCCTCATGAACAGTTCGAGAAGTTTTTGGATTATGATTTACTCAACCACATTAGTAAACAATGTGATATTTATGCAACATTTCTGCAAAAACCAACACCAGCTATTTCTGTAGAGGAGCTCAAAGTTTATATTGGAATTTTACTCATCAGTGGTTACGCTTCACAGTCTAATATGGCATCGTACTGGTCAGCAGAACCAGATCTCCGAAATGAATTAATTTATAATTCAATGCGAAAAAATCGATTCAAGCAAATTTCGCAATTTCTTCATGTTGATGATAGTACGCAAATAAATAAAACTGACAAAATGTGGAAGCTCCGACCGGTGACTGATCGGCTAAAAGCTAATTTTCTGAAACATTTTCATCCAGAACAAAATCTATCATATGACGAGAGTATGATTTCCTATTTCGGAAAACATGGGTGCAAGCAGTTCATAAAGGGCAAGCCGCTGAGGTTTGGTTATAAGGTATGGTCACTATGTACCCCAACAGGATATCTTACAAATTTCGAGATATACCAGGGACGAAATCCGAGCTCTAATACGTTTTACGAGCAAAACTTTGGAAAATGCATAGCACCCTTGCTCAACATGTTAGATGAATTTCCTCCGGATGTTCGAGTGCTACCATTTTCTTTATATTTCGATAATTTATTTACTGGTTTTCCTGTATTGGCATTTTTGAAAAGTAAAGGGTATGATGCCACTGGTACTATTCGCGAAAATAGAATTCCTAAGAACTGTCCGCTGCCACTAAAAAAACAACTCAAGAAAAAGGATCGTGGTTTCATCATTAGCAAAAAAGTGAATGGTTTGAACATTCGATTGACGAAATGGGTAGACAACTCAGTCGTGTCAATTGCATCGACCATATTTGGTGTTAACCCAATTTCCAGAGCGTTGCGATATTCAAAAATTCATAAAAAAAAGATCAAAGTACCACGTCCTTGTGTCATATCTGAGTACAATAAATATATGTGTGGGGTTGATCGTATGGATCAAAATTTAAGTCTTTATCGCATAGGAATAAAAGGCAAAAAGTGGTGGAGCTCCATTTTTACTTGGCTGATTGATGTAGCTGTGCAAAACGCATGGTTGCTTCACAGGGTTATCCAACCCAGAAATTCGTCACCTCAATTTCCGAAGAGCTGTGGCCTTATACTACTGCAAGCATTTTGGCGAACTGCCAAAGTACATCGGAAACAGGAAACGTTCAGCTGATGTAGCCGGTATTCGCTACGATCGTATGAACCATTACGTATGCCCTGTTGACAAAAAAAAACGTTGCGCTGGAAATAATTGTAAGACCATAGGTCGTACTATGTGCAAAAAATGCGGTGTAGGTCTTTGCGTAAAATGCTTTGAATCCTACCATTGCCCTAATTTATAAGTAACTAATATGATTAAAAAATATAGAGACTGAATTACAATGCAATATGTTTATAAGAATCAAAAGGCATTTTTTCATTATTTTTTCAACTCGAGGTCAGCCCAGCGTTGCCATATGGCAACAAGCTCCCCAATGAAAAGTGGGCGAGACTGGTCGAAACCAAATGATGCATTCCTTATTTTAGATCTGTGTTATACTATTTATGCGAAAAAAAATTAAAATTTCGGAAAATTATTTATGGGCTGATTCGGGTTAAATATCAATTTATATACATATTATTTAAAATCGTACCATTGCGAATTTCATTTTCTACAAAATGCTTTGTTTATGTTTTGAAGAATTTGAAATTTCTAAAAAATAAGAAAACACTCCATAGTGAAGTGCAGAGACATCTACCTAGTAGTAGATCAATGACATATTGAGTCAGTTGAATGTTCAAAAGTTAGAGGCCTCTCTACTGTTAAAAATCATAGAATTATTTATAAATAAGAAGAAAAAATATATATTGCTCTCCTGACAAAAACTGTGAACGCGAAAACATCTAAAAAAAGTATAAATTAAAAAGTGATTAAAACCGGAAAATAAGTTTGTATACCCCTGCTTCTCTCCTGGACATCCAAACTTTGCTTTGAAAATTATTAAACACTATTTCTTTCACTTGGACACGGCGAAACCACACCGGAATTTTGAATCCCTTGTTTCACTTTTGGATACGGCCATTTGCAACACCCGTTATTCGGCGACCACGCTAAGAAATATTGAATACGAGCCAATAATTTGGGACAAACACTTTGGGAATTACTAGAATATAATTGTGCCCTTGATATTGGGTTTTTGGATGGCGAAATTACAATTTACAATTGTTTACACAGTGAGCAAGAGCGTTTATATATTACAAAAATAGGTTTTGCTGTAAGTGCATGTATCTTGTTATGGTGTTATAGGTTAATAAAAATTAAAGTCCCTAAGGTATTGTGCGAATTGATTGCATGATTTTTCTCTGCTTGTACATAATACTGTGATCAAAAAGTAGTTAGACTGAAAAAGTAGTTAGACTGAAAATGGGCTTATTCAAACGACTAGTTTTTTTACTGAGTTTGATTGCCTCCACATAAATGTCAAATTTCGTGTCAATATCATTAGAAGTCAAGAGATAGGCTTAAAAGGCGCATTTTCCGAATTTTAAAATGAGTTCCGCAAAAAATATGAGTCAACTTTTGCTTCAAAAATGATATTTCGTCTTCCAAAACGTTGAAAATGTTGGAGAAGGCTTTTCATGATAAAGGACAGTGCCCAGAGCAACTGTTTTTGATTGGTATAAGTAAGGCAGATAACACGTTGCTGAAAATGAACGTCCTTGCCGTCTTTCAACGTATACCGGTGAATACAACGTCTAAGAAGTCATGGAATTAGAGATCTTGTTGAGTAAATATTATTTGGGTCAGAATTTTCGACAGACAACTGTTGGTCTTAGCATCACGATACCACGCGCCGTCTCACTTTGTGGTGGTTGTATGTGACTATCATATCGTTTCGCAATCGCCCTTCTCGCCTAATTTAGCACCATATGATTTCTAGCTATTCCTGAAACTCAAAAAAATGCTCCGAGGACATCGTTTTGACAAGGAATTGCAACCATTACCGGTAATATCATTTTTAGGACTAAATTTTGTAATCGATAACTATAGACACTTAAATTAATGTGACATATTTCTTTATATTTAAAACCGGTTAAAGTAAATCCATTTCCGATAATACCGATTACAAAATTTGGTCTTATAATCGGTATTATTGGTAACGGTAATCGTAACGGAATCGAAGAAGATTTTGAGGGCCATTCATGAAATCGACTTTAACAATTGTTTCGAAGACTGGAAGATAAGAGTATTCTTATAGCTTTGAAAGGGATGAAATAAGTTTGAAGGAATAATAAGCCGTTGGTGTTTTATTTAAAAGCTCTTACTATTTTTTGATTACATTGTTAGTTTGTTACACATAGTTGTTGGTATAAGTTTTCATAATTTAAAAAATTTGTTTGTATGATTATTATGTACATATGAGCAAGTAGTTTTCGTGTAATAATATTCGTAATACATAAGAAAGTTCTAAGGACAAAACAAAATTTTAAGTAAAAAAGATGAAACGAACTAATTTTCTACATTTTTTGAACATCCTGTACAGCTGCAATGTCATTTTGTTTCGTACCATTCATTTATATTATTTCTTGCGAACAAGATTAAAAGATTTATAAACAGCGAAGACTTAAAAAAAAACAAAAAAATTATACGTTCATCTCTCAATGAATAACAATATTTTAATTTATATTTTCTTTTTATTTTGGTTTGGTGGGTGCGTGGAACGAGAAACGAGGTGGAGACTTTGTGGCATTATACCATACCGCAACAATATTGTTATAATACTGACAAAGCACAAATTTACCGTAAAAAAAAAAATTGTAACATATTTAAAATCTTAAAAATTAGCCAAGTGTAAATTTTTGTGACTAAAATAATAATTATCAACGACAAATATTAAATTGGTGGTCTTTCGCGAGACAAATAATTAGTTTCTCGTAAAAATGTGTTCGATGCATGTTGTTATATTTCAAATATTTTATTATTGCCTCTAAAAATACAAAGACGTCTAATAGAATTTATAATATAAAATTTAATATTTGTGTACAATAATGAAAACTTATCTATGTAGGTCAGGACAGAATTCCATTAAAAAACAAATTCCAAATAATTAGAATTTTCTTTGGTGTCGAGGCGTGAATTCTTAATAATTTGTTTGTTTAATTAATTTGGGATATGATGCTTTAAATATTATGTATTGTACGATGGAAATTTGTTAGTGTATTTCAGTGGGAATTTTCATATTTGTTTCAGCGGAAAAGTGATTTAAATATGTTTTGTTTTACAAGTTAATGCTCGCGCGTAGCACAGTGAAAAATTATAATTTTTACGAGATTAATGTTTATTTATTTGAGATTACAGGTGATGTTTACTTTGTATAAAACATTATAATTATTTAGAGCTCTTTTTGAACAGAACCAGAAACACAACAGTATATTTTATTGGTATACAAACTAAAACCATTTTCAATTCCAATAAATTATAAATTAAATATTTATTTGAGTGTTTCTTAAGTAAATATCTATAAATCAAATGCAAACAATTACATAAATTAAATTATTTAAAATACTATTTTATACTCGAACATATAGAGAATAGAAGATAAACACTTTTTAGACATGAACAACTTTTACTTTGACATTATAACAAACAGGAAAAGCACAACAAATGATTATTCTTGTACAAAGTAGACACGAAATAACAATTAGGGGTATAATAAATAAAGATTTTGAATTTTATGCTTTTAGCTTCAATTTGCTTGTCTATCTCTCTCTCTGTAAAAAGAAAATATTTATTTGCTTGTAACACGAGATTATGTTGCGGGTTTATAAAATATGGTTTACAATTAATACGATTAATAAAATTTGTTGTTTTCATTCATTTTATATGATTTAAAAAACTATGTGCACTTGATCAATGAAGTTTATTACCCTGTGTGTACAAAAACCTGTAATACCGGAGAGATGTCCATGTAATTTAAAATTTCAAAACCAATGCCAAACGTGATGTATAAATGAAAAATGTGTTCTACCATAGACACCTACATGTATCCAGACACAGTAATATTTTTGTCAATGTGTGTATTGAATTTTTTCTTTATTGAATTTGTTTAGTTTCTCTCTATATTTCGAAGTGGAACGTTGTGTTTTAAGGTAATGTCACTGGATTTATTTGAATTATTTAATGTTTTCAATTAATTATTTTAGTGTTGTGTTATTATAATATTACAGTTCGGCTTTTATAAACAAATTCCGTATTTAATGGAATACAATTAGAAAATATGCCTCGAAGATGTTGTGTTGATGGGTGCTTGAGTAATTCGACCCAAAATAAAGAAAATAATAGTGAGACAATTCCGACATTTTCTTTTCCTGTGGATTCAAATTTGAAATTTAAATGGATAGCAGCTATTAAAAAGCCAAATTGGGAGCCGTCGAAGTACTCGGCGATATGCGTACAACATTTTTTACCAGGTCAAGTGCAAAAAAATTTAATGCTGAGAAACGAAGATACAAATTACCCAATTTCACGATCAAAATTGTTAAATGGGAGCATTCCAACAGTTTTTCCCGGCCAACCTCATCAACACGAACCGCCAAACAAACGTAAGCCACCAGAAAAGCGACTAGAAGAAATCAATTGTAGAATTGAGAAAAATAATGAAGCTATTCTGCATGCCGACATGATTAAGGGATATCAGGACGTTCTACAAAATTATAAAGAGAAAATGAACAAAAACATTTTAACAGAGTATAAGACTTTCGAACAAAAAGCTAGTTTGACTTTTTACATAGTTGATGGTGATTTACAAAAAGGATGTAATTTCAAAATAAGAATAGTGATTTGAAGGTCAATATTTTTACATATAGTGAGTTAGTAAGTAAGCAAGATTTAAATTGGATTCTTCCAAATACTTTAAAATTAACACTCTGGTCTCAATTGGAAAATCTGTTGGTAAGATATACAAATTTTGAAAATATTAATACTTCTAAAGATTGTAACACCCTGTTGGAAAATGCGCTTAACATAATGAATTTGGCTTTAGAAAACATCCCTGACGACTTTGAATTTTATAACGAGCTGAATTTTTTGACCGATCAAATAAAATTATTATTAATGAAAAGTAAAGTACCTAGATATTCCCAAAATACTATAATAGTTTCCCACCTTTTACATTCGCAGTCTAGTGCAGCCTACAATATTATACGGCAATATTTAACTCTACCACATCCGGAACATATTCGCCACATTTCCACATCTTTAAATGTTTCTCCTAACACAGAAATTTCCAATAATAATTACTTAAAAAACATTGTTGAAACTTTAACCGATAGGGAAAAGAAAGTAATTTTAATGATTGACGAAATTTACGTTAAATCCGGGATTGATTACAAAAGTGGTAGTGTAAAAGGTTTCGCAAACAATAATTCAGATTCTTTAGCTAAGACTGTTCAAACTTTTATGGTTAAATCTGCATTTGGAAATTTCAAGGAAGTTGTGAAATTGATACCCGTTAAAACTTGCACAGGGAAAGAACTGCATCAGCTAACCAAAAACATCTTGCAGTATTTATACAATATTGGTTTAGAAGTTTTTGTAATTATGACCGACAATAATAGTATAAATAGAACAATGTTTGAAATGTTTACTGGCAATAAAGATAGTTTCTCATTCCTCCATCCCTGCGATTCTGAACGTCTTGTATTTTGTTGTTATGATTCTGTCCATATTTTTAAAAATATACGCAATAATTGGTTAAATGTTAAAAATTTTGATTATTCATTTGTATACCCAGACTTCGAAACCCGAGAAATTAAATATGCTCGATTTTCCGATTTAAGAGAGCAATATATGAAAGAAATAAGCTTACCTGCTAAAACTGCTTTCAAATTGAACTTTAAATCTATGTATCCAAACAATTTAGAACGCCAAAAAGTTACACTTGTCGATAATGTATTTCACTGCAGCACAATTGCTGCCCTTCTACAAAATAACAAAAATGAAACAGCTGATTTCCTGGAAATAATTAGAAGATGGTGGGATATTTTAAACGTAAAATCGAAATTTAAAGGAACAGCGAAACGAAATGAATATTCCGAACCAATTACAAGCCCTGAAGACAGTAAAATAAAATTTTTAGAAAAAATCATAGAATGGCTTGAAGACTGGCATAACACAGAAAATAATAATGGTAGGTTGTCTCGTGAAACACACACTGCCATGGTTAAATCTACGAAAGCGTTAATAAAGATCTCAGAATACTCATTTAAACAGTTTGGTATAGCTTACATTCTTCTCGGTAAATTTCAATCTGATGACATCGAAAAAAGGTTTAGTAAATACAGATTTTTATCGGGACGGTGTTACAACGTTTCATTTCGAAATATTTCTGAATCCGAAAACCAATTGCGAATTAGGAAAATTTTTCGAAAATCAATTCCATTAAATCTTTTTAAAAATAACGAAAACCTTGAGTACGTAGATGACTCAAATCTGGTTTCAATGTCTGATTACACAAATGTATTAAACTCGGATTATTTAGCGAATGTGGAATTGGATGATATTTCGAATAATTACGTATGCGGTTATGCGGCACACTCAATTTGTAAGAAGATTTCATGTTCCGATTGCCAGTTTGTGTTCATTAAAGAAAAAGGGACTAAAATTCATGAGACTTATTTCGACTATATGCAAAGAGGTGGCTTGGTTCAACCAACTCAGGTGGTGCAACAGCTATTTTTCCATATGTGCGCAATTTTCCAAGAAATTATTCGTAATGGTGAAATGAAAACAAAATTTTTCTGCGAAACAAGTCAAAGAAAAATTTTACATTGCCTTACTTTAAATAGCGTTCAGCAAGAAAATTTTTATATCGACACCAATAGAGTTTGCAATTGCGGACAAACAAATATTAACATTTTCAAAATGTTATTATTTCCCATGGCAAACATTATATTGTTAAATTACTGCAAGGAAGTAAACCATAACTTTGCCAAAGTAAATTTTAATAAAAGAAAATTAAACAATTTTTTATAAATTTTCTTGATATGTGATAATATATACCTTTATAATTTACTTTATAAGTAATTACCTAATGAAATATGTATTGTGATAAATTTTCGTTATTCCTACTTATTGTTTAAAAATGTTTTATTTAATTTTAATTTCATTAATATTAGTTATATATTAGTCAAAAATGAATTGAATTCCAAAATTTATGTTTTATTTATTTTATTATTTATGTATTATTAAATATTGTTGAATTATTAAAATTAAAAAAAAAATTGTAGTTTTATTTGCATTTCAATGAAAATCATCCAAAAAACAATTCCCATGCATTTTTTGTTAATTTGTGTCCGTTGTTCAATTTCATTAAATAGACCGTATATGTGTGTTAGTGCAACACATAATACTGTGTCTGGATACATGTAGGTGTCTATGGTTCTACACATAATAGATAGTTTCTTGTATGTATGTATATTGCAAAAAACTTACTACGGTTTTGGTTAAACCAAAAAGGATACATATTAAAGAGATACATAGTCATATAAGTAAATCTACTATGGCATTGTTAGTGTAAAATATTGCAACTCTGTATGTGTATTAGTGCACAATGTGAAATAAACTTTATACCAGAGAACATAATCTATATTTATAAAAATGAATGTTTGTCTGTGTGTCCTTTATAGAATCGTAAACTATGCATTTGATCATATGATGATCTTTAGCAAAGTTGTTGTGCATGAGCCCACGAAAGTTTCTGAGTTGGTACGACCAATTTTCGACAGATAGCGCCACTGTCATTCCAATGAATTTCATATTTTTGATTCCGAATCGAGTTTTCCAAGTGATCAGACGTTTGTTTATTTTTCTCTGATTTGAAAATTTTAAAAAATAATTTGAATTCGATTTTGTGAAATAAATATTATAATTTAATATTTAATATTATTAACTATGTACTATGTGTTGTGTAAATATTAGTGTTTGGTGAATAAGTTTTTAAACAGTGTAAATATTAATTTGACAATAGTGTAAATATTAATTTGACATTGCCATTTCTATTTCTTTCTCTTGTTCTGTTATTGTGTTAATATCATAATATGGAATGCGGTAAATGCAACTTGGCGTTTACTAATAATCAAATGATTAGCTGCTCTGGATTTTGTAGTAACACTTTCCACTATGGATGCGCTGAGGTTGATCGTGTTGCATATAATCTAACTTTGAAATGCCCAAATATCATGTGGTTCTGCTGCGATTGCCGTGACCTTTTAAGAAATAAAGCATTTCTTAAATTAATTAAACATAATTTGAGTGATGATAATGCTCAGCATTCCTTCATTGAAAAGTTGCTTGATGAAGTTTCCTCGCTTAAACAAAAGATCGGCATGATTTTGGATTGTTTACCTCAGTTGAGATCAACTAATGTTATTACATCTATGCCTTTAAATTCCTCTGTAGGTGTGAATGAAGATTTAGCTGTGGTTACATCGCCTTTCCTTAACTAATGACGACGATCAAAATCCAGTATTTTCCAGTCCTACTAGTTTCGGTGCTTCTTGTACGACATTTGCTGAAGTGATGAAAAATCCTGTAGTTGTGCCTGTTGCAGCATCGAATGCACTTGCTTCTCACAGCGGTACTCCGGATCAACCAAGCAAATGTATGAATGCTAGTGAAGTTGGAGTTAAAACTCCACAGCGCGTAGTCACTAAATCTACTTGTGGTACTAAAAATGTTCCGAATAATTTTGGTATACAAACGGTTACTCCAATGTTTTGGATACATATTTCAAGATTTGCTTCTAATACTCCTGAGGACGACATCCTGGCTATGGCAAAAACTTGTTTAGATACAGATAACTGTAAAATTTCTAAATTAGTCCCAAAGAATCACAATCTGAATGATTTGGAATATGTGTGCTTCAAATTGGGGTTTAAGGAAGAATTGCGTGGTAAGGCTCTGGATCCTGCTACTTGGCCAATTGGTATTTTGGTTAGAAAATTTGACAAAAAAAATTTTCGGGCATCTCTAACTCCACGTGTGAAATTTCGGATACCAGCTGTAATCGACACACCACTTGTTTAGATGACAACATTTTTTTACATAATTATAATATGTATACAGGCTCAATCGATGAAGCTAATCAAGCTGTGCCAGGTGATAATTTGCAGGTACATAACAATTCTTGTTTAAAGTTTGATCATTTGAATGTGCGCAGCTTGGTAAAACATTTTGATGACATAACTATTATTTTACAAACATATCAATTTGATATTCTTGCCTTGACTGAGACTTTGATTAGTAGTAAGATTTCTAACAAGTCGCTTCAAATTAATAATTATAAACTGCTACGATATAGCATCTGAACTTACTGGGAGTTTTGGTAAAATTTTAATTTTGGTTATTTACAACCCACCTCCTGCTTGTAGTAATGATATTAACAGTTTACAAACAATTTTTGCTGAATACCTAATAAGCTATGAAAAGATTTTCTGCTGTGGTGATTTTAACTTCAATATGATGGTTAATAATCAACTAGAAGCTTGTTTGAATTTGCATAATTTATGTTATTTACCTTATAGACCCACCAGGATCAACAGTCTTTTGGATCTGATAATTTTGTACGTACCTGATAGACATAATATTATTTCATTTGGCCAGGCTGCTGTTCCTGCTATTTCTGATCATGATTTGATTTTTGCATCTTATAAGTTTTCTCGTACTAGGGATCAAATTTCTTATACTGTTGTTCCTGATTATAAAGCTATCAATCACGAGCATTTTGTAAATAATTTCTTTTCGTTATATTGGTTTAATATGTACAACTATTCCGATGTGAATGACATCCTTGATATATTTAATACAAATTTCTTACATTTAGATTTAGCTTGTATACCCCGGAAAAGTATCATTAATAAATGCCCTACTGCACCGTGGTTAAATTCATATATATTAAATTTAATGAAATGTAGGGATTTGGCTCATAAAAAATATAAATTGTATGGGTTGGATGCTGATTTGACAGCTTTTAAATTTTTTAGGAATAAAACTGTTAAAGGCATCAATCAAGCTAAACAAAAATTTTATTTTGAGAATGCTCATAACTCTAAGACAACGTGGAATAATTTAAAAAAACTAGGTGTTTCAAGCTCTACAGGTGATGCAGCCATTGAATTTTCTGCGGAACAAATCTTGTCTGGGATTTGTAATATTTGTGATTCTACTGCGGGGTTTTGCCTTTACCTGATATTGATTTCTGTAGTTCTGAAAATGATGCCTTTGTATTTGATTGCGTTGATGAACTTATAGTGTGGAATGCGATTCGTGCAATTAAATCAAATTCGAAAGCTTATGATATGGTAGACTTCAAGGTACTAAAATTATTTATTGATCTGTTCCTGCCTCTTATAACATTCATTATAAATCAATGTTTGACAAAGTCTGTGTTTCCTGATTTATGAAAGATAGCTTCTATCACACCACTACCTAAAAAGGATGTTATTTCTGGTATTGGTGATATACGTCCAATTAGTATTTTGTCTGCTCTATCTAAGGTCTTGGAAAAAGTTATGCAATTGCAGATCCAGGAGCACCTTAATAAATTTGATTTTCTTTGTAAATATCAATCCGGGTACAAATCCGGCTGTAGCATTACTACAGCCCTTGTACATATTGTTGATGATCTGTCGTCTACCTTAGACAGTAGAAATTCGATGGCTATTTTGGTGCTCTTGGATTTTTCTAAGGCATTTGATTGTGTTAATCATATCCAGTTGTTACAGAAGCTATATTTGTATTATAAGTTTTCCAATTCTGCTATTATGTTGATGCATTCGTATTTATGTAATCGTAAGCAGTTTGTGAGGTGTGGTGATGATCATTCTTGTATTGCAAGGATACTTGCTGGAGTGCCTCAGGGATCCATATTGGGTCCTTTGTTATTTTCTATTTATATAAATGATCTATCATGGCGAATCCTAAATTGTCGGTTTCATCTGTATGCCGACGATTTGCAACTGTATATTGGTGGTAACTTATCAGAATTGAATGAAATTGTTTTGCGACTTAATTCTGACCTTAGAAATATTTCTTTATGGGCCAAGAATAATTCACTTTCAATTAATTCAGGTAAAAGTAAAGCATTGTTTCTTTCTAGAAATACTTCTCTTAATATTAGACCTGTGCTTTATTTGGACAGTGATATCATCTCATTTGTTCCAACATTAAACAATTTAGGGCTTATACTGAACTCAAATCTTACTTGGAACGACCATGTGCGCTCCTTGTGCCAGCGTATTAATTATAGCTTGTACACGCTTAGGTTGATAAAAAAGTTTTGCCCTGTTAACTTAAGAATTTATTTAATTAAAAGCTTGGTTGTACCCATTTTCAGCTATTGTGATGCAATTTATAACAAATGTGATAGTTCCTCAAGACATATACTTGAGGTTACATTTAATAATTGTACTCGATATATTTATGATCTTAGAAAGTTTGATCATATCTCTGAGTATAAAGATATAATTCTTGGATGCGACTTGTTTCAATTTTACTGCTATAGGACTGCCGTTTTTATGTTTCGTATAGTTAAATCGGGCATGCCATTGTATTTACATGAAAAATTAAATTTTTCCCAGTCACTGCGCACAAAGAATGTTAACTTGCCTGTTAACAGAACTAATGTTAGGAATAATTCAGCATTGATAAATGCAATTATCATCTGGAACAACTTGCCATTGGAGCTAAAATTCATCAGCTCTCTAGGCTTATTTAAAAAGGGTCTGTTTAAATTGATAACTCAACATCGATAATATTTGTAAATATGATTGTTATTCAAAAGCTTCGGCTTATTTAACATACTATATTGCCGTGACAGTTCATGCTGTTTTGAATTGAAACGAAAACAGCGAACGAATGATGACGTTTCGAGTTGTGGGTGACATAAGAATTTATGTAAATTGTGAAATTCATGTCCGGCTAGGTATAAATAATTCAATCGAATTGAATTTTCGTAGTTTCCGTGAGCTGATTTTATTCATTCTCTACAGTGAATTCACGAAGATCATCGAATGTGTATGTGAAGGATCTGACTGCTGATTGACGTTCCGAACGCATTTGCTGTGCAGTTTTTTTTTCGGATATCATCGTGAGTGGAATTAAAATCGATTTCAACAATTCTCGAATGCTGATTTTTTCACTTCAAATTTCTCTCAGCGAATTGGTGATCACCGTCAATATTAACATTTCCATCCGTGTGTGAACAGCCGGTTCAATTGGATTGGATACATTGTGAAATTCGGATTGCTGATTGACATCTAATAAATTCAAACGCATTTTTGACGTCGTTCCCGTACAATTATGCCTCCAAAGCGACAAGCAATTGGCCGATCTACACCTCAAGCACGGAAGAGAAGAGCATTACAAGCCTCAGAATCAGACGAGCAACGAGCAATAAGGCTGGAAAATTTTCGAGTACATGCCGCTGAGACCCGTTCGCCTGAATCATCTGAACAACGAGAAGTGAGGTTAGAAACTGATCAAATACATACTACTCAGACCCGTCCGTCTGAGACAACTGAACAACGGGAAAGAAGGCTGCAAAATGTTCGAATAAGCACCGCTCGATCAAGACGAACACTGTACGCTGATTTAAATCACGTTACACGTGAGTCGAAGCATTTTTTGGAAAACATCCGCAAATACAATTCATGTTTTCAAATGACATCGTTCGGTGCAACAAACATCGTGCGCGAAAATTACATGCCAACATTCAGAGTCCAAGGGCAAATTTATCATTGTGCCGGATCGCTTCTACCATTGCCGGACGCTGATCACAAGTTTCTTCAAATTTATTTGATGGCAAACAGTGATGAACAAATTGAACAACGATGTCATTATAATGCGGGCGCTAGACGAGAAATCGTGGCTGCGTTACAAGCCCTTTTCGATCAACACAATGAATTAGTTGAGTTGTTTAAAACCGCCATTCAACGAATGCCAGCCGATGACTATGCAATTGTAATTCGAGACAGAAGACCCGTTGGCCAACACGAAAGACAGTTCAATGCACCAACCATCGATGAAGTGGCGATCGTGATAATTGGCGAAGAATTCGAATCGCGCTCCGATATTCATCGCTCATATGACGGATTGCAGTATCCGATTCTGTTTTGGCGAGGAGAAGATGGATATCATTTCAACATTAAAATGAGAAATCCACAAACAGACGAGGAAACGAATAAGAAAGTCAGTGCCATGGATTATTATTCGTATCGATTGATGATTCATCGCTGAGAACCACATTCTGAAATGTCGACAATTGTTTCATCAATACATCGTCGACATGTACGCGAAGATTAAAACTGAACGACTCCTATATATTCGATTAAATCAAACCGAGTTGCGTTCTGAAGAGTACATCCATTTACGAGACGCAATCGTTAATGATGGCAACGTGAATCCAAACGAATTAGGAAGAATGGTCATATTACCGTCTACATTCACGGGGAGTCCACGGCACATGCATGAATACGCACAAGATGCAATGACATAAGTTCGCGCATATGGTCGTCTAGATTTGTTCATCACATTTACATGCAATCCAACATGGGATGAAATTAAAGAACTTCTGTTAGCTGGACAATCATCTTCGGACCGCCATGACATTACCGCACGCGTATTTAAACAAAAATTGAAATCTTTGATGGATTTTGTTATCAAGCATCACGTTTTTGGAGAGACACGCTGCTGGATGTATTCCATTGAATGGCAGAAAAAAGGATTGCCACATGCACATATTTTGGTTTATTAATGTTGAGTAATGCAATTCAGTGAAGTCGATCAAATACATTTGCAAATATGTCAACAAAGGAAGCGACATGGCAGTCTTCGGAGTAGGGAATGTGGCCGCATCGCTCGATGAAATCAACCAATACCAACTTGGACGCTACATTAGCAGCAATGAAGCAGTATGGCGCATCTTATCATTTCCAATCCATGAACGACATCCAACAGTAGTACACTTGGCGGTGCATCTCGAGAATGGACAGCGCGTGTACTTCACAGCAGATATTGTATGTGCAAGAGCATTGGTTCTACCGGCAACAACTTTAACTGCATTTTAACCATTGTGCCAAGATGATATTTTTGCAAAGACTCTACTTTATTCTGACGTACCGAAATTCTACACATGGAATGCATCGGCTAAAAAGTTTCAACGTCGCAAACAAGGTAAAGCAGTTGAAGAACATCCCAATTTGTATTCCAGTGACGCATTGGGTCGTCTGTACACTGTTCACCCGAACAATACAGAATGCTTCTATCTGCGATTGCTGTTAATCAATGTACGTGGACTGACATACTTCCAAGATTTAAGAACAGTGAACGGTCAGCTGTGCTCCACTTATCGCCAAGCTTGCCAGGAACTAAATCTTCTTGAGAATGATGCACATTGGGACACTGCACCCGCTGATGCATCGAATACTGCTCGACCACAGCAAATACGCACGTAATTTGCCATAATATTGACAACCTGCTTCCCATCTAATCCAAAAGATATTTGGGAAAAATACAAGGGCTACATGAGTGAAGATATTCTACATCGTTTGCGCGCTGCGAATCAAAATCCGGACATTCAATTCACATTAAACGTGTATAATGAGGCATTGATTTTGATTGAAGACATATGTTTGGCAATCGCTAACAAGGCACTGGTGCAACTGGGAATGCCTGCTCCGAACCGACCAGCGAACGACCTTTTCGATCGTGATTTGCAACGAGAAACACACTTTGATTCTGAAGAACTGAAGACATTTGTTCAGACAAATCTTCTGCAGTTGGTTCCAGAACAACGCATTGGTTATGACAGAATTATGCGTGCAATGATAGAACAAAGCGGTGGACTGTTTTTTAAAGATGCGCCCGGTGGTACAGGCAAGACTTTTCTTCTTTCACTCATTTTGGCAACCATACGATCACAAAATAATATTGAACTGGCCATTGCATCATCTGGAATTGCGGCAACTCTTTTGGATGGTGGCCGAACAGCGCATTTAGCATTTAAACTGCCGTTGAATTTAAAAAACACTGAGGCACCAACATGCAACATCAGCAAAAACTTTGGAATGGGCAAAGTACTCCAAACGTGTCAAATTATCATATGGGACGAATGTACAATGTTTCACAAGAAAGCATTGAAAGCGTTTGATCGTACACGCGAGATTTGAGAGGAAACGCACGGATCTTCGTTGGCGCACTCTTTTTTATGTCTGGTGATTGTCGACAAACACTGCCGGTTATACCACGTACGACACCCGCTGAACGACACCCGCAAAAATTATTTTGAATTTTTATATTTATAAATTGCTCACGCTAATTTATCAAAATATAATCAAATTAAATTTTTCTACCGTCTTATAGCGCTAAGGTTATGTTTGCCCTTATATTAAGTCACATAAGCTTTATATTTGTATACCACTACGATAATGAGAGCTGACATCGCAAATAGTGATGTAAATTTTCTTATTGAACCGTAAGTGAGGTTAATTGTTTAAGATCCACAACCGTTTAAGGTAAGCCAACTGATATATAATACGGATTTATTGAATAAGTAGCATCCACCAGACTTAAAACAAAGCTAGGTTTCTTTTATTACATATGATGCTAATGTATTCGGAAGCAAAATTTAGGATCGGCACTCAATCGGAACATGTTGGAAGGCAAGGAAGTCTATTTAAATGACTTTACAGTGGAGATGGCCTTGATAATCTTGGGGGCGGTTTCGATCCAATAGCAAATGAGACTACAACACCTACCTCTAACCTGGAATTAAAAAAAACATTTTACAACAATTTGGATGGTCTGATGTTATCTGTACGAGCCAGCATCTGAATTGCGGTACAACGACAAGCGAGAATGAGAAATACCGTCCACACTCCCAATACGAAATTTTGACCGATAAAATAAGGATGATGTACTTGCACGATCTTATGAATTGGTAACCATATACTTTCAAGACTAAAAGTTATTAACAAACTTGGACTAACCCAAGCAAGGTTTTTCAAAGAAAAATTGACCATTACAAAAAAATACTCTGTCGCCAAAACTCTTTAATTTCCTGTTGGAGTATCGAGTGTAAAAATGGCGAATTCCTAAACTCGTGCAAGAAATTATTGGATATCGAGTAGGCTGGCGGCTCGGTCACGTTTTGCTTTCTAATCCGAATCGAATTGTGTCCAGCGATCTCTGAGAGACGAGCCAATCTTGGTAGGTGCCGAGATCCGTGTTTATGATGATGGCTCCTTGACGAAGAGCAAAATCTTACATCTTCCATTATTGGTGACAATACGAGATTCGCGATCAAAATCAAAAGCACCAGATTTTTGAAACAGTTACCAGTGCGTACCTGAGGGAGAGGTATTGGTAGTAAATACATCCTTTAGCTTTGTAGAAATTGAGATATTTCTGACCCTTATTAAGATATTTCTGACCCTTATATGGTATGCCCCTCTACAAACGAATGAATCGTTAAGGGCTAGTAAAACCGTTTATTATTAGTCAAAGCGAACAGAAGCACTAGAAACCGAAAAGGGATTTAGCCAGAAGACACAACCAACTCGAATAACGAAAATGCGAACATTGATAACAACTTCGTTTTCTGAGTGTTCAATCTGTAATCAAGGCGACCACCTAATTCATCAATGTAACAAGTTCAAAAATATGACCAATGAACAACGGTCTACACTTATAAAATCAATGTTCCGCTGCTTTAATTGTTTAAGCAAAAATCATCGAGTCTATGAGTGCAAGTCGAAGGGAACGTGCTAAAAGTGTCATCGAAAGCATCATTCCATGTTACACCCATCAGTATTAGATCAATCTAGCCAGGACCTTAACAAACCTGTAACTAAAGAAGATGAGAAACCAAAGGATCTAAAGAGCATCACAACAGCGTGTGCCAACACCTCTCGAGTTTATGAAACAATACATCTAACTCGGACATATGACCAAAATCAATGAACCAGTTTTAACGGAAAGCTACTATTTGCCTCATCATGGTGTGCTTCGAGAAACTAGCTCGACCACCAAATTAAGGGTAGTTTTCGACAGGTCTGCCAAATCTACCACCGGTGTGTCCTTAAATGATGTGTTGATGGTTGGACCAACCATTCAAGATACGCTGTTCCAAATTCTGATATGTTTTCGGCAACAGAAATTGGCATTAACCGGAGACATCGAAAAAATGCACCGTCAGGTATGGGTGGCTCTAGACGACCGGCATCAGCAAAACATATTGTGGAGAGACGACGCCAATGTACCAGTGCAAACATACCAGCTAAATACCGTGACGTATGGAACTGCTTCTGCATCATTTCTCGCGATTCGAAGTTTACAGGAAGTCGGTATTAGAAACCTTCAAACATCACCATCAACAGCAAAAACCATAATGCGTGACTTTTACGTCAACGACCTAATGTCCGGAGCAGCAAATACCGAAGATCTCTTGAAGTTAACCAAAGATATCGTCAACTTATTGAGCCACCATGGGTTTAACTTACGAAAATTATTATCAAATAGTAGTTCACTACAATCGAGCATAAAAAATACAGATGGTAGAACTGAGAAATCAACCGATAGCTATCCAACATCGGTTAAAGTACTTGGACTGTCGTGGGAACCAACACCTGATATCTTCAAATTTAGTTGCCAGCTACATGAATGCACGGTCTATACGAAAAGAAGCCTATTGTCAGAAGCTGGAAATTTTTTTGATCCTCTAGGGTGGATTTCACCATTAACCATTCGAGTAAAAATAATATTTCAAGATCTCTGGCTCCAAGAACTTTCCTGGGACGACAAATTGCCGGTACATACACTTCAGGCATGGGCAGCAATTCGAGAAGATCTTCAAAAAATTGATACAATCTTTATTCCACGTTGGCTAGGTACAACGAAGAAAGCGATACTTCACGGTTTTAGTGATGCAAGCGAGAAAGCGTACGCGGCGGTAGTTTATGCAGTAGTAGAAAATGAAGACAACACTTACAATGACGAACCTATTCGGATAGCAGCAAAAACCAAAGTGGCTCCGTTAAAGCAGCAGAGCTTACCTCGATTAGAATTAATGGGCGCGCTCCTACTGTCAAAACTGGTAAACACAATAAAAACATCCTTCGACTTAACGTTACACCGCAAAGTGTTATGGACAGATTCCAAAATTGTCTTGGATTGGTTGTCTGCCCAACCAAGAAAGTGGGCGACCTTCATTGCGAACCGGACCAGTGCAATACTTGACTCTCATCCTAAAAGAGTATGGAAACATGTTCCTGGTAAAGACAAGCCAGCCCGTATAGCTTCTAGAGGAATAGCGGTATGCGAGCTAGTGAAAAATAAGCTATGGTGGAACGGACCACACTGGCTGACCAATGAAACTGACTGGCCGAAACAGTATAAGAAAAATGATGACTATGAGTTAACTACCGAGGAAATGAGACCAACTGTAAAATCAATGCATACTACACTGGATAAAACATGGTATGATGAATTTATTGAAAAATATTCCAGTGATCACAAAACGATTAAAATTTTTGCGATGATTCTACGGTATGTAGCCAACCTAAAATTGAGACCAAAAAGACACGGTAACATTACGAGATGTGAAACACTGAAAGCAGAACAAATTATCCTCAAATATGTGCAACTCAAGGATTTTCTAGAAGACATCAAGCGACTTCAAAGGGCAAACCACTTCTAAGCAGCAGTAAGTTGAAATGTTTAAGCCCATTTCTGGACGAAAATGGGTTACTACGAGTTGGAGGACGTATTGAAAGGTCAGTTGCTACATACTCAGTTAAGCATCCGATTATCCTATCAAACCAGGGGAACTTACCAAAGACAATAGGACGTGATTTACACGAGAAATATCGCCATACAGGAATTGGGGCCTTAATCAACATCATTCATCGTAAATTTTGGATATTAAAGATGAGACAATTGGCAAAAGCAATGGTGCATAAATGTATTCCGTGCTTTAGGCACAGCACCACTGCAGAATCACAAATCATGGGTAATCTTCCTGAGGCAAGAGTAGTCTACTCTTATCCATTCAAGAACGTAGGTGTCGACTACTGTGGGCCATTCAAGGTTCATATAATCCGAAGAGGACTTATGCCATCCAAAGCATATGTTTGCACATTCATATGCCTTAGTACAAGAGCAGTCCACATTGAAGTGGCTATGAGCCTTACGACAGACAGCTTTATGGGTGCTTTAAAACTATTCATATCACGAAGAGGACTATGCAGCGCGATATACAGTGACAACGGCACAAATTTCATTGGCGCAAGAAATGAATTACTCAATTTGTATAAATTTATTAATCAAAATTCTAATGAAATTAGAAGATTCAGGTTCTAAGCTGAACTCCTTAATTATTCAAATTTTTACATTCGCAAAAATGCTTAAGTATACATTTTTTAAATTCTTAAGTTGTCTTAATGTTTAGGATATCTAAATCTTTCAATTCGCTGAATTCTTTAAACTGTTTCATTCTTTTAAATTGTTTTAATTTTTAATATTCATACACACAAAAATGGCCACACCTTGAAAACACTGTTGAACACAGAAATCTTCTACCAATGCAATTTGCTAAGATACTGGAATCTTACTTGAAAGATAGGTTCTTCAGGATTAAGTTAGATGATACATTTTCTGAATTGAAATAAATCAATGCAAGAGTTCCAAAGGGCAGTGTATTAGGATTGTTTTATACCTACTGTTCTTCATACATTAGAAAACAACACAGTGCTTTTGCAGATAATACGGCGATCTTAGCTGTTGGAAGAAGCAACGAAGAATCAACACAGAAGTTACAATCAGCTATAGCTTAAATATATAAATGGACAAAAAGATGGCAAATAAAACTAAATGAAGCTAAATCAGTTCACATCAACTTTACAAACAGAAAGATTGTTAACTCGTGCTGAATCCTTAGCTATGCTATTTTTAACCTTTTCTTTTAGTGTAGAGTTTTCTCTCTTAAGTTCAGCAACTTCATTGCTCAGCTGCGCGATTAGTTTCTCCATTTTTTGAAATTTATTTAACAGCTCCTCGCTATTTATAATATTTGTTGATGCACTCGGCATTTGTTCTGATAATGAAGTTACTTTTTCAGTGGAGATTGCGTTGTTTGCAAATATTTTTTTTATTGGTGATCTGATTGTAATGGAGCCCTTTCGGAATGAAAGTTCTTCCTCGTTACTCTTTTGAGCGTTGATATCGCTTAGCTTATTTTTGGTATCATTTGAATTATGTAGCAATGTTTGGTCGCCCCTAGAATCCATGGGACCGACCTCCGGAGAGAGTGGATTTTCCTGAAAATCAGGTCTGCCACCTAGGGTATTAGTTTCCTTGTTTGTTTTATCCATTGCTTTTGTTTTTATAGTGTTATTACACTCGCCTCTAGAAGTTCAGCCGTTGTGATACATTAAAAATGCAAAACAAACGTTGCCCAGGTGCTATCCGCGTGGAGGACTACTGTGGGCCATTCAAGGTTCATATAATCCGAAGAGGACTTATGCCATCCAAAGCATATGTTTTGCACATTCATATGCCTTAGTACAAGAGCAGTCCACATTGAAGTGGCTATGAGCCTTACGACAGACAGCTTTATGGGTGCTTTAAAACTATTCATATCACGAAGAGGACTATGCAGCGCGATATACAGTGACAACGGCACAAATTTCATTGGCGCAAGAAATGAATTACTCAATTTGTATAAATTTATTAATCAAAATTCTAATGAAATTAGAAGATTCAGGTTCTAAGCTGAACTCCTTAATTATTCAAATTTTTACATTCGCAAAAATGCTTAAGTATACATTTTTTAAATTCTTAAGTTGTCTTAATGTTTAGGATATCTAAATCTTTCAATTCGCTGAATTCTTTAAACTGTTTCATTCTTTTAAATTGTTTTAATTTTTAATATTCATACACACAAAAATGGCCACACCTTGAAAACACTGTTGAACACAGAAATCTTCTACCAATGCAATTTGCTAAGATACTGGAATCTTACTTGAAAGATAGGTTCTTCAGGATTAAGTTAGATGATACATTTTCTGAATTGAAAGAAATCAATGCAAGAGTTCCAAAGGGCAGTGTATTAGGATTGTTTTATACCTACTGTTCTTCATACATTAGAAAACAACACAGTGCTTTTGCAGATAATACGGCGATCTTAGCTGTTGGAAGAAGCAACGAAGAATCAACACAGAAGTTACAATCAGCTATAGCTTAAATATATAAATGGACAAAAAGATGGCAAATAAAACTAAATGAAGCTAAATCAGTTCACATCAACTTTACAAACAGACGATTCGAACATATTCCGATTACCATAAATCGGGACATAATACCGCATACGAACACAGCTAGGTATCTCGGCATGACCCTGGATGATAAACTACGATGGAAAGCACACGTCAAGAAAAAGTGAAGAATTAAGATTTAAATACAGAAAAATGTATTGGATGATGGGAAGGAACTCTTCTTTATCAACATACAACAAGTTTCTACTTTATAAGCAAATATTGAAACCGATTTGGACTTATGGTATTCAGCTTTGGGGTTGTACCAAACAGAGCAACGTAAATATCATCCAAAGATTTCAGAATATGGGGGTCATAGGGACCTTAAAATGAACCTCATCTTAAACGAATTCCAGGAAAAAGCACGGAGACATGAAGAAAGGCTCTGCCAACATGTGAACATTGAGGCAACTCAGCTTCAAAGCATCACGAATTTAGTACGCAGACTTAAAAGAACCAAACCTTTTGAGCTGGTGTGATTGTCAGTTTAAACAGCATTGTGCTGATCTAAAATCCACTACAAAGATGTGGTTTACTTCAATTTACCAGACACTATGGAACGCCAATGGGAAAAAGCAATAGATTAATTTAAGTTCTTAGGCTTTAAATAGGCTTAAGTCTTAAATTATTAATTTCTAGGAAAACTGTGGTTTATTTAAGATACATAATTCAATCCGTTCGTCTCCAAATTAATCGTTTTTTTTTTTTGCAGTGAACTGAAATTTGAAATATCTTTACTACAAAACTGACAAAATTCGATTAGGCCCTTTTTCCATACGAGTCGAGAAATATAACAACATAGAGGCACGACAATATCAAACGCTTACCGTTTCAAATTCCCAAATATGTTTTGTCACATCTTGTTCTGTAATAAAATACCACGAGTCTTGTACCACGTCTTGATTTCGAAGGCACCTGTCACAATGTTTAACAATTTTTACTGTTGTGATAATTAGATGCTGCCGAGTTAACCCAATAAAATGTTTTTGTATGTCAGTTTTGTATAATGTATGTATATTATGTAGACGTAAGAATGTATATTTATTTCCATTTACTAAATGAATTTTCCGTTATTGTTTTTGTACGGTTTTATATTTTCCTTCCCATTCATGACGATATAGAAAATTAGATCGAGAGATAAACCAAACACATAAAATGTTTGGCAATTTTTGTAATATAAATAAATGAACTGTTAAACCATTATACACTCACTTATGGATATTACGGCTCTCTATTGAAATCGTATACATACACCAAATTCTTGGAAAATACAAAGTAGACAAAAAAAAATAATAAGAAAACTGTTTTCAATGGCAAACATGTCAAAATATATTTATTATCCTTTCAAAAGAAAAATTTGTTACACCCTTTTGATTTTTTTTTATGTTTTGCGTCAGTAAGGGGTCATTCTCTATATTTACTTTTATTTTATGTCTTTGAAAAATGTTGAAATACCCTACGAAAAACTTTTAAGGAAAACCTCTTTCTCATTTCTATATAAATATTGATGTCAAAATCCAAATAAATTGTAAGCCGGAACAGCACCAGCAAACAATAACAACCATCAAGTCAACAAAACACTGATTTACGTCAATCAAGTCTTATTTTAAAATTTCTATGCTACCTGGCATGACAAGAATTATTGGAGTTGCGTATACCTTCCAAATGACAAAACATTACATAAAATAAACAAACAAACTCATCGATTTTCATGTTTAATTGTTTCGAATAAAATATTCATGTTACCAAAAAAAAAAAAGAAGACTAAATCATTAAATATGTCTGATTTTGGTAAAAACACAAAATGCACTAAATATCTGTAGCATAAAATTAACCTAAAAAAAATCGTATGGATTCATAAATAAACGAAGAAAACTGAAAACCTGGGAAAACTTTTTTTTTTTTTGTTTTTGCATATACGTAAACTGAAATATGTAGGATAAGTTATGAATAATTGAAAAATCAAAGGAAAACGAGAAAAACGAAATACGAAACATCCTGGAAGTTGAAACAGTATATAAAACATAACTCAAATTCAGCTGAGAATACAAAAAGGACAACCATATAGTACATAAGCATACTTATGCGCAATGGTTTTTTTTTTCGAACATCGAACACAAAAATGCAAAAAGAGGGGAAATTAAATTGGCGCAAAGATTTTTGTCTTCGGTTTTCGAAAATTATTTTCGGGGAATTTGTTGTTTGTTTCAGAATTTTCGGTTTTTTTTTTATGTTATAAAGTTTGGAAAATGGTTATTTTTGTTGAATGGTATATGGCTAGTGTTGAATTGAACTGCTCGCTGCGAGGTCAAATTTTTGTTTTAGGCATGGGGATTTTATCAGTTTATTACTGTTGTTGTGTGAAAATGTATTATAGTAAAAAAAAAAATAGCTGATGAGGACATTCTTAGAATTGTTAAGCAGAATTGTGCAAACGGATATATTTTATCATTCCAATTCATGGAAATTGTGATTAATTCAATTAACTGTTGGTTTTATTAATGATTACAGAGGTATTGTTTCCTTTAGGTTTTGTATTAGATATTTGTAAGGGGATTGTGGGTCGTCTAATAGATAAATGTTGTATTAACCCTTTACGGGTAAGTTTTATATTTTTTAAAACTCTAATTCTTCGTGTATATATCTATTACAACAAAAGTTGCAGTCAGTTGAACACGAAATATGAATCTAATAGAAAACCACTATTAAGTTGTCGAAAGGGTGTCCCAAAATGAACGCAATATTTGAATTTAATAGAAAACATAGTTTTTAGTCTTCTTATTTTTTTATTGAATCATAAAGTACATAGGATAGAGTTATTTATGGAATAATAATAATAATGCTTTATTCAATGTATAAACCGTGGCTTTTGTACATCACACATATTTACAACAACAGAAAATAACTTAAAATTAACTATAAATATTTCAATATCAATATAACAATAATTAGCAAATATACAACAATGGACATAAATACATAATTAATTACAATATGTACAAGAACTTTGATATTAAATTACTAATTTAAACATAACCTTTTCAAATCTGTTAATGGAACTTATATTTTTTAATTCTGTAGGCAAACTGTTCCAAGTGATAATCGCATTTATTAATCCAGAGTTATTGTAAACATTAGTTCTACTAACTGGCAAATTAACGTTCCTACACTGAAAAAAAAAATGTAGTCATATTGAAAAATTTACGATTTATTTACTAAATTTGTATTTAATATACAACCAATAACATACTACTATTAATAAAACTGCACTTGTTATCAATAAAACAATTCTATCCTTTTGAAAATTGCTTGTTACCAATGAACACATATTCGATTAAAATGTAAAATGGTAATACTGCTATTTGAAAACATGTTTTATCGATACGATTGTGAAAATGAACGTTATTATATCAATTCCAGTACATATTATTCAATATGAAAATGAAAAAATATAAACAAATCCTTCAATATGATGGAAGAAATTTAATAGGTATTGATGATGTAAGTATTTTGATAAATAAGAGTTATCATACTAATAATGAATAAACTATCATATTGAAAGCTGAATGTGTGTAAATTAAAAAAACGCTCAATTGCTTTTTATTAACTATGTCAAAATTTATTCAAAATATAATAAAATAATAAAATATGTACGTATAAAAATTCATATCGTTTTACATTTAATAATACAAATGAGTACATATAATATGATAACAATTATAAGTACACATATGGTAATGGAATTAATTGTTGTTATTTGTACTAAAATAACATATTTATAATAAAATATAACTTCAAATTAAGAAAAAATATAATTACTTGTTAAATTTAATAAAAAAATGTAAGCATCTTTCAAATTTTTAGTTAATAAATTAATAAAAGTATGCTGCTTATCAAATTCTGTCGTTATATTATAATAAAATAGCTGAATAAAATTCCAGACTAGTATGGAAGTTTGCGGATATTGTAAATTAAACAACATGTATATTTTGAAACATGTATCCAATGCCTGCAAGATACAATTAAATTAATATCTACAACCATCAAAAACACAATAAAATTGTTTGCGTCTATTAAACTTCCTTGTACAATAATAAATGGCTGGATCGGAGCCTTTAAATTAAGTTTTAATTGAATTTTTTCTTCGATTTGCGTCACTGTTTCGCCTATCAAAAAAATTGAATTTTGGGAATCTTTAATTGAAAATTTAACACACGCCTGCTTGGACGTGCTTGGTGCAGCTCCTATCTCTCTGGTTACAGGTGGTATAACTGCATGAAGAAGATATAGCACAATAGCATTTGTGGCATCTGTAGAAAAAATAAAAATTAACAATGATTTAATTAAATAATTATGGAATAATAAGTTCACACATCTTGGATCGAGAAACTTACTTTGCGATAAACTATAGTTGGATAGCAGTATGTCCAAAAGATGTTTATTGGTTGCGTCCTTAATTTTGTTTTTGATTATATTAATTAGTTCCGTTCGCGATGTTTCAAAGTTTTGGAAAAATGTTTTCGGTCCATATATAAACTCGAAATCAACGGCCACCTATAAATAACTAATTTAAATGTGTGCCTAAACTAATAAATAATTTGAAATGGTACCAATTTAAATCCTAGAGCCTTTTTATAATGTGGCCACTTTTCAAATACATCAGAAGTGCAGCTTTTGGAATGATGCATTATTTCGGCTAGCTGCTTACACCTATATTTTTTAGTGGCAATCCAATGATTCTCGAGCTCGCCAAACGAGCAATTGTTATTGCTTATGCAAGCTAGATCTGTTTCAATATCATGTTCTGGTTCTGAAAATGTATAGTTCCTGCATAACTTAAAAATTCTAACATTCGTCATTATTGCTTGCAAAAGTTGGTTACACACAGTGAGGAAAAACTAAGTGTTTTTCAAACAAGCAGCCCACTAAAATATTGAATTTTGTTATTTTTAAAAAAAATAAAATAAAAACGTTGTCTTTGTCTCTTTTATGGAGCATCAGGTTATTTTTCTGTTTTCCTTGTTTTTTTGACTGTGAGCCAATTTTTGTCATGGAATACAGGCTTAAGTAGATTTATGTTTTCGTGTATAACCAACTTTTGCAGGCGAAAGTACATTACCAAAGCTGAGTGCAAATGTATTTCTCAAATATTTATTGTGAGGGCTGCTAGATATATGTTCCCGTTTTTCAAGTAGGCCACAGTCTTTCATTGTTCGTTGTGAGTTAAAATATTTTTTGAATATATTTTTGATATGGCTCTTTTACCTTGCTGCTTTACGAAATAGGTTCCCTATACAAATTTTAGAACTCGATCAACAAATTGTTATGAAAATTAAATTGTAATGTTATTAGTTACCAATTCTTCGTCGGGGAAATTGTCAATAATCTGAGAGGACAGTAATTTTGCCAAAGTGGTTGACATCTTTATTTTTTTTGTATGAGAAAATTATTTATTTCCTCAAGAAGTACGGTTCTGCAGCCATTATTTAATTTTTTTTTATCAGCGTAATGTTTTATAATTGCACGTCCTTTGCTAGTTTCATTTAATATATCAATAAGTTTCAAATCACATCCCTCTTCTGTGTTTTTATTCAGCGTCATAGTATTGCTATCGTTAAAAACTCCAGTTACTTCATAATCGTAATTTTGATCCGAAGCGTTTGTAGTTGTTTGCCAAGTTATTAATTTTTGCTCAAATTTGATTACATAACCAAGGCCAATTTTGTGCAGTAAACGTAAATTTAACAAATGTTGAATATTCATATATCTTAACGCAATTTCATCTATACGTTCGTCTGCAATAACAAATAATAAAAAAACAAAATATAAGAAAAGGAAACCAAAGCTTAATAATATTGATTTATATTTACCTAGAAATATTTCGTAGAGAAAGCTAAATTCCCAATTTTCCAAGAGTATTTTCATATGGTGGGCAGCGATGTCAGTTAAAGGAGGACTTATGCGATTTTCTTCAATTGTTCCAATCCGGTTACCATAATTTGTATTATTATTGTTGGTTTGTAAAACAACGTTTGACACTTCGGATAATTCGGTAAATACTACATCTTCTTCATACTGTGGTTCCAGTTGGTAATGCATGGTTTTATTATACATGTTTCAAGATTTTATGTTAATTTTATTTTATTAACGACTAAATTTTGAAGTAAATTTATGAAGTGTGTGTTATTGATTAATTGTTAACTAAATTAAATACAATTACAAATAATTTATTTTGTAATAAATATAAAATTACGTCTAAGATTATACTTAAGTGTTTTAAAAATTTTATTTTAGACGAATATATAATTTTCCATCTTGCATTTTTATGAGATTTAATGGCGGTGACTTGAAGTATTCTAATTTAAAAATTAAATTCTCAGATATAACTAACTTTATTTTATCGACTTCATATGCCATTACATGTTTTTGAAATCTTTTAATTAGAATTTCGTCTAAAACCAATATTACTTCGAATGTATCTTTCACTACATGCATTTGTTTAATTTCGTACAAACTAACGATTTCTTTATATTTATTAGTCAAGAAAAATCCGGTTTGATATAAAGTTCCCATATACTCAATGGTATTATAACTACTGAAAGTAGCATTACCTAAATATTTAGTTAATTTTTCACAAATTTTGCTTAAAGTTTTGTGTTGTTTCTTCAAAATCAAGGATGGACAATCCTCATTCAATAAAATGTGCGCAAATTTTAACTGATGTTTTTTGCTAAACTAACAAGTATATTTGTCCTAGAGGTAATTGCTCTAGCATAGGTTTTAAATTCCTTATGTTTGGCTTCATATCGAAACCCCCAATAATATTTAGGTGGCCCAGATTGTTCTATTATGGAAGGATAATACGTTAGTAAATGGAATTTTGGCTTAAGCGTATCTGAGAATAAAGAAATGTACGTTGAATTATGCATTTTGATCAAATTTCGTAAAATATCTAAAGTTTGCTGAGAAAACTGATCAGCAAGCAATAAATCAATCATTTCAACCAGACATAACAAAAATTTCCAGCATCTGTCTTGTTTTGGAATTAAGCCTCCGATCATTATTGGAAGAAAGTGAATAAATGTTTTTATTTCACTCGCTGACATTTTAAGACGTTTGCTGTTTAAATGGTCTTGTGTAATAGGCTTAGACAAATTTCCGATATCTATTGAACCATAATGAAATGTGTTCTTTCTTAAGTTAAGAATGTCCAAGGAAAACAAATCTGCATATGAATTTAAAAAGTAGTTTAATATATGACACAAATTATAATGGCAAACGCCTTCAAAAACATCATACATTAGATCAACAGCATAATTTTCGGCGACGTGAAATGATTTTATTTGATTAAGAGGAGAATTAGCTGATATGCCGGTTTCTTCAAACAAATGATTTTTAACGTCAGATTCGTAATTTTCTATTGATCTTAAATTTTCATTTTTCTGTACACATAATTTTTGGGTTTCAGATTTATGTGTCTTACAAAACCGGCAGAAAAAGTTTGCGGAGAACGACTTTGAGAAACCACAAAAAGTATTAACCCATTAACGACGGCCGTACTCATTTGGGAACGCCACTTTAAAACGTAATTTCTTCGAATCTGGCAATTTTAAAATTTATATTTTCCTCGATTATTTGTGTATATAAATTGGGGAATAACCTAAACAGCATCGTTTTACCTGCACGTGTGTCATTATACTTTTATCATCGGTTGTGAATAGTCGACTTTTTTCAGTGTGACTTTTAGATAAATTAACAACTATTTTTTTAAAACAGTGCAAGTTTTAATTATTTTTGTGGTTCAATATAAATTTAGAAATACTATATTTACCGTAAGTAAACTTAAAAATTTATTAGTTTCTTTTTTTCTATTTATAATCGTTGTTTAAATAGTGCCGTCCTCATACAAGTACGTTAGGCGGAACAGTATTTTTTTAAATATTGTAGTGAAATGGATACTAAGCTATTTTATGGGACAAAAGAATATTCCAGATTGGAAGATGCCTTGGAGGATATTGCATCTCATGAACTTGGTGATCATGAAAATTTGGAAATTTGTATAATCCCACCAAATTTAGATGAATTGACAGACACCGAAGACTTTGATGAAGATATTACAGAAGACCCCAATGCATTTCCAACCGAAATTCCAGGTACTGTTGAAATTTCTGTAACAGAAAGAGATACCACCGAAGAAGATGTGTTATTCTCGAAAAATGACGGTCTTGATGGAGAAGGGCAAACCAGTGGTGCAGCAGAATATTTTGATTTCAAGAAACCTACATGGATGAAAAAACATCCGACCTACGTGCCTTTTGGAACAAACGATTTATGTTATACAAGTGAGTTCGACATTATGAAAAACAAAATAAAAGATTTGTCACCGCGTAAATTATTTGAAATGCTATTTACCGATGAAATCGTGAGTTATATAATTGATCAAACTATTACGTACGCTCGACAGAAAAATAATCACGATTTTACTGTCACTAGCAACGATATTCAAAGCTTTATTGGAATACTGCTGATGACAGGATACCATAAAATTCCTCAAGAACGAATGTATTGGTCTTTGGACGATGATTTGGGGGTTCCATGTATTTATAAAGCCATGTCAAGAGATCGTTACCTTGAAATAAAAAAATATTTACATTTGGCCAACAACGCTGAAATTGGAACTTCAAAAGATCGGATGTTCAAAGTAAGACCACTAATAAATATGCTTACTAAACAGTTCTGCCAGTGGGGATTTTTTCACAAGGATCTTTCAATTGACGAGTCAATGGTGAAGTATTTTGGGCATAATCCGTGCAAGCAATTTATCCGCGGTAAGCCAGTGAGATTTGGGTATAAAAATTGGGTCATAAGTAGTTCGAGTGGATACTGTTACGCTTTTGATGTTTATTGCGGAATACCAACAGACGAATCGAGAACTCTAAAAGGAATACCCGTTAGTGCAAGAGTCGTTATTGATTTATTGGCACATGTGCCGAATCCCCCAAACCATATAGTTTTTTTCGACAACTATTTTACCACGTACTCACTAATGATTTATTTGAAAAAACAAAAAATTAGAGCTACGGGGACAGTGCGAGAAAATAGAGTTAAACAGTGCCCGCTGATGCCAACTAAGGAAATGAAGAAAAAGGAAAGAGGAACTTATGACTATAGATTTGATCTCAATAACGAAATTTTGTGTATAAAATGGAAGGATAACAACATATGCTCAGTTCTCACGAATTACGACTTTGTTGAACCGTTACGTTACGTAAAACGATGGTCGAAAGCTGAAAAGGCTAAGGTCAATGTTACACAACCTTTAGCTTTTTCATCGTACAACATTGGAATGGGTAGTGTAGATACCCTTGATCAATGTATATCATTATACAGAATTGCCGTAAAAGGAAAGAAATGGTGGTGGGTCCTATTCACGTACATGATAGACATGACCATAACAAATGCATGGAAGTTGCATCAAATGACAGCCGAGGTCAAAATGGATCAACTCGAATTTCGCCGATACATCGCACGAAGTTATTTAAAAGATGCTGCATCTTCAAGAAGCTTTAAGAAGAGAAAATCTGGAAGTTCCGTAGAAGTCAGTGAAGGGTTTCACTTTCCAGAGAAGCTTGACAGACAATTAAAGTGTTGTGTTTGCCATGTGAAGGCTAGATGGTCATGTAAGAAATGCAAAAAAACAATGTGCATAGAAAAAGGTTGTTTTGAAAAGTACCATGTTTCTGCCTAACGTCCTCATTTAAGGACGCCTATTTTTCCGCGTAAATACATAGTTTTTCTTTGAAATTTTTGTTTTGTTTATTTTCTTAAATTATAATCTCCCTTTGATATAAGTTTGAACGATTTTTTACAAGTAGTTCGGTTTTAGGCGTTAATGGGTTAATACCCAAATTATCCCCCAACAAAAGACCTAATATAAATCGAACATGAATAGGTCCATCATCAGTTTTGATAAATAATCCTTTAACTTCCAAATGTTTTATCTCTGAAATTAGACGTTTGAGACATAAATGAGTGCCATATTTTTTAAAATCTTTTCCTTTTATGAAGCCGACACAGAATATATCTTTTAGATTTGAAGAACTTTTTGAATGAGGAAAGCTGTAGTATATAGCTGTAACCGGTTGAGTTTGGCTTCCCAGAGGATTAATTACTTCAAAATCATCAGAGTATAAAAAGCAAGGAATGTAATTTTGGTTTTGATATTTTAATAAACGATTTTTCCAAAGGTTTCCCTCGAAAAAGTTTGATATATAAGCAGAAGGTTGAATGCTATTGAATTTTAAATAATCTTTTATTAAATATTTGGTTTCAAAAATTTTTCGGAATTGAAATCGAAGAGGTAATAATATTCCTGAAGTATTTATTTCATCATAATGAGTCTCACCGTTATGATAAACAGTTCCAATTTCATTATTTATTGAAAACTTAATAAGATTAGCTAACAGATCTTTTTCTTTAAGCGCCTTAAACAGTTTGTATTCTGAACTATATTGTTCAAATGGATCAGAAATAACATCGCTTATATTCAAAATATCCCGTTTTAGCTTATCATCACTAACTTATGGGCAAATCGAATTAGTTAAAAAGTTTGTGGTAGGGTGCAATATCTTATTAATAATTAAACTTTGAATCATTTTCACGTCCTTTAAAGCAAACCGATTACTATTGTGCAAAGAAATACTAATATCAAGAGCTGATTATGTGAGTTGGGCAGCTAAATCATTAGCATTATTTTGGATAGGTTTATTTGTTTGAGTATTATTTAAAAAATACTGTTTAGAAGGACCTACCAATTGTGATAGTGTGTTTGTACTATCACAATCGGGATAATGTTCAAATTTAGTTTCATTTTCACGTGAAGTAAATTGACTTTTTTTAATGATTTATCGGAAATACATTCTAGTGAATGAAGCCGTTGTAAATGCCGTTTAAATGTATGGAAATTTGTAAACATTTGCGTACATGAGTCCTCGCGACACTCAAATACGGAATTGTTTGTGAGGTTATGGAAAAACTTAAAATGGTATCTTAGGCCTGTATAACTTTTGATTAATTTATTGCACTTAAAACAACACAAAAACATTTTGGGGAAATGTCCAAACAGAAATTAAATTTTTCGTAACTAATTAGATACGAGTATATGAAGCTTCGATTAAAATAATAATTTTAGAATACGCGACACACTGTTTGTTGATAAAATTAAAAATGTTATTAAACGTTACAATTTTTGCATTATTTACTTCAAATCAGACCTATTTATAATCACTCCTTCAATATCTTATCAAATGGTAAGTAGTTTTGATCCGCACTATATAATAAATAAATCACATAATTGTACATTATAATCAAAAATATAAAATATCACGCTCTTTACGCTCTTACTCACCCACCCGGTTTTGCATAGAAAAAATAATGAATTTTATGAAATACTTGGTTTCTAACACTGCACAAGCTGAAGTAAATACGGAGAATGAGGTTTATTTTATAAAATAAATGAAGAAATAACCGTTACTTACTTTTCGATTTTGTTTTCATATTGAGAATATTCTTTCAATTTTAAATTATGTGTTTTCAATAAGATGTGGTTCAATTATATTGAAAAAACCGAGTGTTTAATGTGAACGTAACTTATAATTTCGTTCAAATTGAAAGTTGTGTTTTCAATAAAAATAAAATTAAAATTTTCAAAATTGGTTATGTGGTGATGAAATAAGAAGTGTTCAATATGAAGTAGCTTTATTATGTTATTCCTTCATATTGAAATAATCTGTTTTCAATATGAATAAGTTTGACAAATTCTTATTATTGATAACAATAGCATTATATTGAAAACGAAATATTTTCGTAGTGCAGTTTTTCTCTTCAAATTGAAAATATTTTGTTTTCTATTCCATTACAAAGTTTTCCATGCTTTCAAATGCGGTTTAAAATGTTGTTTACAGTAAAACTTATTGCATGATTGCTTACTATTCGTATTGAATATATATTTTTCAAAATGATGAACCGTTAATTTCAAAATAATAACTTCAACATTTAATGAGAAAATGTGTTCAATTTCACAATCAATATGATCACATGTGGCTCAATTGTGCTACATTTTAGTCTTATTGAAAACTATCTATTGATATAATAGTTGTTACGACTGGCATACGTCTCCACTTCATACAGAGGAAAAAGAAATTTTTTTTTGCGAAAATTCCAAACGCTTAAATAATTTGAATTTTTTTTATCGTTATAAAATACCATGACCACCATTGTGTTTATACCTATGCTCGCTGTTATGATTTCCGAATTTAAATTTAATATTCCCTCCGATTGCTATGTAAACATATTTTAAATTTTTTTTGCATTTACTTGTTTTCTATATTGTCATGTACAAGCATATATTTCTCTTGCGAGTTGGTGTGTGTACATGTATTAGGTAGTATGAGATGGAATATTTGCGTTATTAAAATGGTCAATCTGGAATATTCTATTTGTCTTTCTGGTATCATTGGCTTGAATTAAACGCGTGATATTTGCTCTGAGTGGGGATAGAACCGATCGGTGTATTAGACATGAATCCGATGCGGCCGTACAGATAAGTATGTACATATGTTCGTCTTATTCGTTGTATTTGTGTACATAAAAAAAACATAAATACGAATAAAGATTTTACAATAATAAAAATAAAAAAATGATGAACATGTGCACAAATACAACGAGTGAGACGAACAGCGATGCGAAGTAGAAAATAGGAGGGGGAAATTTTCTGATTTTTTGGATGTAAAAATATTTTTTTTGATGAAACAGTCTAGTTTTCGCATTGTTGACGACAAGTCAATATTTTGTATATAAAAATTAAAAACTCTAGTTTTAATTTTTTATAAAGGAGGCTACTTTTGATTTTGGAATAAATTAGTCGGAATCTGATTTTTTTTTTTTTGGTGATATTGAGTCAAGTTTTGGTATATAATAAAGTATTAATTGATATTAAAAAAAAAAAAGAAGAAAATATATAAATAAAGTTTATATAATTTAGTTTTGGCACGTTAAAAAAAATCGTGAATTAATTTATAATGTTGCAGTAGTCTAAATAAAATATGAAATAAAAACTATTTTAACAAAATTCCACGTATATTTTATTTGGGGTGTGCTTGCTTAATATTGGTTAAATAGTGGTTGGATATACAGTTCTACAATCTACACTACGTTACCGTTTAGTGATCACCAATTTCGTTTGGATTATTTTTTTTTGTGTTCAACTGATTTGTTGAAATTATAAGATGATGCTGTATATTAAAGTTAAATAAAGACTTAAAATATTGTACAAAAATATAAATAAATAAAACGAACAAATGTGTAAAAATTATAAATTTTTAAACTACACATAACAGCATAAAGTCAGTGCGATGTTTACAACAAGAATCGAATAAATAAAACTACGAAAAAAAAAAAATTTATTAAAAGTGTTGTTATTGATATTGAGACAGTATTCCCGCCCGTGGGGGCAGGGCAATCAATTGTGTGAAGGGGATCCTGCGTCGGCGCTGGTTGCAGTGGTCGGGCGGGCCTTTCAAACAACAAGGTAAAACAAATAAGGGATAAACAATCTGGCTAAGTAACTTTTAGTTTCTTAAGTTTGTAACAGGTTGTTTCTCCTTTCTATTTTCATTATATTGTACATATATTACTATTTCTACCGTTTGTTTTTGGCGTTTCGTGGTGGTGCACCGATTTGGTGAAAACCCCACTCAGAGCAATTATTGTCCGGTTATATTTTTTTCCGTCATTTTGATTGATTGCGTTTGGAATTTCCGTTCTTTTTCTCTTCACTTCTGCTCGGTTGTCCGTTTTTGGGTGTGGTTCGACCCCCATAACGGTTCATTTATTTCAGGTATTTTTGTGTTTTCCTTAATTTTCTTAAAAACAGTGATAGTGAAAGTGAAACTTAACATTAACGTAGAATCAGTTTTAACGTAATTTATCTTGTTTAATTTTAAATTTTTTTTTCTCTTTTATCATCACCTAAAATTTTTTCTTTGAATTTCCTACTGTAGTGTGCTACGCCGCACCATGTGCGTGTAAACAAATAATTGATCGGATGATGTGGGGTGTGGTCATGTGAAGGGTCGGCCCTTTTCCACCCTTTTCCGTGCGTGCCGTTCGTTCCTCCAGAACAGGGTGTGCTGGAGGGCGGCACGCTATATGAGTTGATCGCGTCGGGGTGACAGTCTCCGTTCCGGGGGATTGTCGCTGGGATTGTCATGCGGGCGTCCCTCCCTTATCAATGGCATCGGTAGCCGTCGCGACTGGGAAACAGCATCCCAGTAGGCGGGCCGATTAGGGGAGGCCCGTGTGGCAGTCACGGCAGTGATCGCCTGGGATTGAGACGGTCACTCTGGATCGATCACTCCCAGTTTATCATTTTCTTTTTGCCGCTGAGGCCGTGGCAATTTAATTTTTAATTTCCATTTGTCCCTCTAATTTTATTCATCATGCGGTTATTCAAGCATGAGAAATATGTCTGTCAACCCCCACGCCGCACCGTGAGCTCTAGCCAGCTACTATACCGCATCAGACCACTATTCTCATGTCTGTTAACGTAATCCCTTGGGGATTCCGTTACATAGTAACAATGTTATACCAAGAATTTAGCATTACAATTTTTCAATAAGAAAGTCGTTTTTTTTTCAGTGTAGCTCTCAATGACATAGAAAAATGTAATTTATCTTGCAAGTATAATGGTACACCCGATTTAATTATTCGAAAAATAAAGATAGCAGTTCTATAACAGTAAAGCTCAAATAAATCACATCTAAGGATTGAATCTTTAAATTCGGAAACATGATCAAACTTTCTAAAGTCATGAACATATCTCACACAATTATTAAACGTAACCTCAAGTAACCGCTTTAAGGAACTATCACAATTAGAAAATATCACATCACAATAGCTGAAAATAGGTATAATTAAACTTTTCACAAGATATATGCGTAAGTCAACTGGACAAAACTTTTTTATTAGTCTGAGTGAATATAAACCGTAATTAACACGCTGGCACATAGAACTTACTTGATCATTCCAAGTAAGTTTTGAATTCAATAGTAATCCTAGGTTATTAACCGTTGGAACAAATGAGATTATATCATTGTTCAAAAATAGCACAGGTGCAATATTATGCGAATTATTTCTAGTGAGCAATAAAACTTTACTTTTAGTTGGATTAATGGAAAGTGAATTATTTTTGGCCCATGCCGAAATATTCCTAAGATCTGCATTAAGTTGGATAACGATTTCCCCCAATTTTAACAAGTCACCACCAATATACAGTTGCAAATCATCAGCATAAAGATGAAATCGGCAATTTAAAATATGCCAAGGTTTTTCATTCAATTTTATTCAAAAGAAAATTCGATGCATATATGAATCAGTGCGCAAAAAGCTGACGAAAAAATTAATTTGTGTGGAATGTTTTGAAACAATTTTTGTCTTTATTAAAACACAGCGCCGTGCCACATTTTTCACAAATCACAAATATTTGGGCTTTGCAACTTGGATTTTTCCAACGCAAACGGGTTTCATTCCAAATTGGAAAATGGTTTATGCCATCTAATCGAACATCTTTGGTAGGTAACGGTTGTACATTTAGTTTTTTTTCCTTTATTCCTCATATTCCCGTTGTACCTCAGACGGCCTTCCTCGTTTTGCAAAGGTAGATGTACCTATGGTAAGGATGTAATACATCGATAATTCAGCCATCCTACAAAATAAAATAAAAAATTCGAAGCAGCAGACTTACCGCTTTACAGGATAGGTTTGAAGGGTGAGACTGTGAACCTTTTGTTAAAAATCTATTTTTATGTAAATCCACACCTTATCTTTTCACAATTTGTTACGAATGAGCATCTAGCTCAAAATAGATTGTGTTAAGTATGAAGTTGGTGTTTGATTCAAATTTTTTGTAAACAAATAAATAAATAAATAAATATGGTTAATAATGTCCGAGATAATTCTATTCAGAAATCTACTAGTTTCATGGATTGTTGGTCTTTATTACATCTTCGATGGAGTAGCCATGCATTTATAATAGAGATATCTAATAAATGGTAGAACAGCCTCATGTACCATTTGCGTGTTCTCATTTTTATTTTATATCGTCCAATTAGGCTATCTAGTAAATCAACCCCTCCCCTATGCCGGTTGTATTGCTTTACAATGCCTGGACAAGGAATTTAAATCCTTTCCTTTTTCTTTCGGTCATACCTCTTAACCGTATGAATTGGTTCTGTACCCACAAATGATGACAATAGCGTAACAACCTTAATGTCTTTCCAATAGGCGTTACATATATTTGTTCCCTCGAAATCACAAACATATTCGTCGGACGCTCCCCTTTTCAATTTTTTTATATCAGCTTCTGTTGGCAATTTACACGAGGGTATTCTATTACGTCTGACCGTTCCAAGAGAGTGAATACTATTTTTTGCTAAATATCCTATTATTGGTAACGACGTATAATAATTATCAAAATAAAGTTTGTAATTTACACCTCGAGGAATGTCTCGGGCAAGTCGCACCACTACATTACTACTTGCGCCCAAATCAGGTTCATTTGAAAGACGTTTTTCAAGATCATTTTCAGTTCCAGAATACATTTCAAACTTATAGCAAAAGGCTGAAACTCCTGAAAGGACAAACAATTTGTAGCCCGTTTGTGCGGCTTGAGTGGCAAATATTGTTTTTGGTGATGTCTAGCTTTGGTGGCGCATATTTGCTCGTCTATCGATAATATCTCCTCCATAGGAATCTCTAGAAACTTAGCCGAAAGTACATCTATCACAGGCCTTAACTTGTGTTTGTCGTTCGTGTTTATAAAATTATCGTTGAAGTGTAGATTTGAACGTATTTTTTCAAAAACTTTTTGGCTAATAGAATTTTGAATAATGTCCATCCCAACAATCTGGTTCCAATACATTCTCATATTTGGAAGGCTGGAAACCGAAGACATTACAGAGACACCTAAATATCTTAAAAGTTCGTTTTTCGACATATTGAATTGGTTGCCAGTGTTTTTTGAAAAACTATATTTTACACTTTCTTCGATAATTTTGTGAAGCAAATTGTCGTCAAAAAAATACTTGAAAAATTGAAACGGATTTTCTAAATTTTTAATTGAATCTGGTAATTCTGTATTTCCCGAAAATGTACAGGGAACATTTTGTATATGTTTATGTTTCCATTGTAGTTCTTTTGGTTTCGAAGCTACAGCAGATTTTTTGTTTGACGTTGACGATTCCACATTTAAAACTGAAGTAAATGATGAAGGTTCCTGAATTAAGTTTTCTTCAGAGTGAGGTACAACAATTGTTAACTATGGGAAACTATTTCGTTCTAAATAACTGTCTAATATAGCTTCTGAAGCAACAATGGTTTCATCTTCATCACTACTATCTTCTATTTCATCGTCGCTGGCATCAGGAATATTTTCTTTAAAATTAAATAAATCTTCACTATTCAAACTTAGCAAATCTATTAATTCGTCTCCGTTTTTGTAAATTAAAGGCATCTAAAATTAAAAAAAGAGAACATTCTTAGAAAAACACAAGACCAACGTTGACACACAACACAGGAAACCCGCGGTTCATATATGAATCTTACTTTTTATACACAAAATGAGCGGTGATTCAAATATGAACCGCATACGTTCTACAGTATTACAAAGACACTTTACCTACAATTCAGGAACAAACTACACAAAGAGGCACTTAATAACACTAACAATAATATTTAAATTTTTTTATACATACCTTGGTACCGGAAAATTAATTATTATAAAATAAAACCGCACGAAATTATTAGAATGTTAACACCAAGACTAGTCACACAACAATGCTATTACACTATTCAAAACGAATTCGAGAGAAAGAAAAAAGCAAATTGCGATTAAGGGGAATACCCTCTAAATATGAATCAGTAATCAATTTTGTACAAAACGGCTGTTTTAAAAAGTTAAACGCTGAAAACAGCAACGATTCAAATATGAATCATTGCGCACTGTACATTGCGCACCTTTATCTAAAATAGCAGATAAATCATCAACAATATGCACAAGTCCAGTAGTAGTACTATGGTCAGATTTGTATCCAGATTGGAATTTGCATAGATAATTAAAGCTATTGAGATGCTGAAGAATTTGAAGTTGTATAATTTTACCCAGGACCTTGGATAGGGCAGGCAAAATACTAATTGGGCGAATGTCACAAATATTCGAAATTACATCCTTTTTAGGTAGAGGAATAATCGATGCCACTTTCCACAAATTAGGAAATACTGATTTGGTCAAACTCTGGTTAATGATAAATGTAATTTGGGACAGAAACAAATCAATAAATAATTTTATTACTCTGACGTTTACCATGTCATATGCCATCGAATCAGACTTAACAGTACGAATTGCATTCAATACCATAAGTTCATCGACACAATCAAAAACAAACCCATAACTACCAGAACTAATAAAATCAAAATCGGGTAAAGGCAAAACACCTATAGATTCGTTAAGTTTACTGATCCCTACCAAAATTTCATAAGCAGAAAAGTCAATGACTGCTTCAGTCGACTTTCATGAAATACCTAGTTTCTTCAAATTGCTCCAGGTTGTTTTAGGTTTGTGCAAATTCCCAAAATAAAATATATTTTTAGCTTGATTGATGCATTTGTTAGTTTTATTTCTAAAAGATTTAAATGATTCAAAATCGAGCTCTAATCCAAATCTTTTATATTTTTTGTAAGCCAAATCTCTTCTTTGCATTAAATTCAAAATATGTGCATTTAACCACGGAACAGTGGGACATTTATTTATACTCGTTTTACGAGGCACACAATTAGCATCTAATTTTAAGAATTTTGAATTGAATTCTTCAACTATATCATTCACATCAGGATAAAAATAAAGATTTGACCAGTCTAACGAAAAGAAACAATTTACAAAATACTCATGATTGATTGCTTTATAATCAGGAACAACCGTATATGAAATTTTATCCCTGGTTCGACTGAACTTATAACAGGCAAAAATCAAGTCATGATCAGAAATGGCAGGAACAGCAAGCTGCCCAAAATAAATAATATTATGCTTATCAGCCTCATACAAAATTATCAAATCCAATAGGCTTTTATCCAATCTAGTCGGTTGTAAAGGTAAATAAAATAAATTATGTAAACTCAAGCAAGCACTTAGTTTTTTGGTAATCAACATATTAAAGTTTAAATCACCATAACAAATAATTTTTTCATACTGAGATAAATATTCAGAAAATTTTTTTTGTAAATTATTAATATCATCAGTACAAGCAGGAGGCGGGTTATAAATAACCAAAATAAGAATTTTACCAAATCGCCCGACAAGCTCAGACGCCAAAACTTCAACCTAACCAAAGGCACCCGAGAACAATTTACTAACCCTCAAAGTAGACCTAAAATAAATACCAACACCACCCCATCGCATATTATTAATACGATCAAAACGTATTAGTTTATAATTATTGATAAGGAGCGACTTGTTTGTAATTTTGCTGTTAAGAAGAGTTTCAGTTAAAGCAAGAAAATCAAATTTGTATAACTCTAACAGAATAGTAATTTCATTAAATTGTTTAACCAAACTACGGACATTTAAATGCCCAAATTTTATAGAACAATTTACATTTACCTGCAGATTATCACTTGGAACAATTTTACTACAATACAAGTTGTTAGAATTTAACGTGTTGTACTGTTGGCTGCAGTGGTTGCCCGAAACTTCACTCGTGGAGGCAATGCTGTCCGAAAATTTGTATTACTAAATTCCCGAATGTGCACACCAGTCCAAGTATTTGGATCAAGAGCCTTTACCCGTATATCTGCTTTTATGCCCAATTTGTAGCAAACAAACTACAGCGATTCAATGTTGCGTTCTTTGGGAATAAGTTTAAATATTTTGCAGTCCTCAACCTCCAAGTATGTTTCAGCCATAAAAGATATATCATTTTCATTAGTATGAGGATCAAATTTGGAAAGGTGTAACCATACTGTCGGTTCAATGACCTTTACCCCAAAATTTTCGGCAAACTGTCTGGTACCACAAATCGATTTTCTGTCCCGATATTGAGGATTTTTATTTTCAACGGCAAGCACAGCAACACTGGAACTCATTGTGGATGATGTCACCTCAGCAAAGGCTCTCATAGAGGACAAATGATTTTGCATTTACGAATGATTTTGCATGACCGCAGGTACAGTAGATGTAACAAATCTATCCCCAGTTTCCATACATGTTTTTTGGTTCAATTTGGCACAATTTGTTCGTGTTTGATCGGCAACAGGCATAGAAATCGCATCTGAACAATTATCGGTAATGATGCAATCGGAAATGTGAGATTCCGCTGGTTTATTAATATTATAATGGGCTTTCTCCTCGAATCTTTTCATTGAGATTTCAATTTTTTTTAATGATTGCATGATTTCACATAAAATGTTTACTTGTTCACTGTAAATGTCTTTACAACTTTCACAAAACAAAAAAATGCTGTCCGAACCACAAATTACATCGGAAACGGTTTACCGCAATCCAACACATTTGTAGTGGGCAACTTTTTTAAATAATCCACTGCACACTAACATGTTCTCAAACACACCTGGAACAGCACACGTCATACAAATGTTCAACTCCATATGATTATATAAATAAACCACACAATAACACAATAACAAGGGAACCGAATCACACTTAAGTTTATGTTACACACTATATACACAAAATATTTACAGACACATACTATTAAATTATTATTTGTACAAATCATACAATTTTATTTTATATTAAATATTTTTTTTTTAAATTGCAAAATTATACACAGAAAAAAAACCAACGTCCATTCAGTTCACAGCTGGCTTGAACATCGGGCAGATGGCCTCCACGGCTTTACAGACACATAAGCACCCTTTTGTCGAAATTTTCGACTGACTGAATTTCGTTGATGCAGCGTTTAATTTCCTCCTGTAATGCACGGGTGGTTGTGGACTTGTTGACATAGACCTTTGACTTCAAATAACCCCATGAAAAGAAATCTAATTGTGTTAAATCCCACGATCTATAGGGGGAAATTCTGATCACTGAAACGAGAGAGTACACGACCGGCTTCAGTTGTTGTGTTAATTGAATTTTGTAAGGATGGAGGCACAGATCTTTTGTAACTATACATTGTACAAATCTTCTTGAAATTTGCAATTTTAGTCCACGATGCCGAATTGATGTTCTGGGATTTCCATCAACACACTCTCACGCACTGCTTTGGTATTGACATTTGAACGGCTTGATTTTGGACGACCAGTCTTTTTAGCGTCTCCAACTGATCCAGTCTCCTTGAATTTTTTAATAACCCTTTTCACAGTTGACGAAGTTGAAACACTATTCCGACCATATTTTGAATGAAATTTCCGAACTGTGGCCACCAAACTTTCATTATTTTTGAGATATTGTTCAATAATGAAAAACACGTTGTCGTATCGTGTAACGCTCAGAGAACAGTCATTAAGCCTTTAAATGCTGAGCAACAAAGTAATTTACGAAGAGCAAATCGGGAGAACTACCAGAATTTTGAAAAGTAGACTTGCTCGAAGTAATTATGTTTGTCCTTTTTCGATTAAATAAGACCGGAACCAAAGTCAAGTAAGGATTGTTAAAGAGGATGAGATGGCCATGTTGAATGTCAAACATTTGAATCATTGTGTCAACAAATAAAAGTCATATTCGGGGCATACTTATTGCTAAGACTGACAGAAACTCGAGTTTTGCAGTTGGTTACGAAATAATTTGACTTCAACTAAAGGCATTGTATATCGTCAAATTGAAATCCGATAACACTACACATGTGACTGACACATGATACATCGACAAGCCATGATAACTTTAAAAAAACGATACATTGTACAAAACTAAATTTCGCCTCCTCGAACGACCGTTATAGATCACCAAACCTAACCAACCATTTATATTTTACAAACATTTTCCGTTATTTTTGGCAAGGTACTTAAAGATTTTACGGCTATTCCTAAAGTTGGAGACTCCTCCCCAATATCACAATTGGTCACGACAACAAAAATCACAGACTCATTAATGTAAGGTTATTTAGAACTGACATGTCGTCGCCGTAGTTTATGTAACCAATAAATTTATTAAAACACAGGTCAATTATACTTGGACTAAACGATAAATTATGATTTAGTGTTAAGCTGTAAGCTGTAAGCAATTTCCACTTTTGAAATTTTTTTCCTGGAGATATACCAAACAGTGGAGATACCCCACGATAGAATGCTTAACAGACATTTTGGTAACGTATGGAAATATGGGAGATATACAATTTTATGGAACGTGCATTCAAATAACATAAAATTAAAACAAACATTGATCGTAGGTCCTTCTCCTTTTCCGCTGGCATTTTGTAATTAAACTGCCTCGAACTTACAGTAGGTAACTTAAAAGCATTTTTTTTCACAATTTTTTGTCGAGTAATTTTAATTAATACACAGGTAAGGATTTCGGCATTTACATGCTCTTTATTGTACTTATTTTATAACAGACAAGTTTGATTGCTGGTAAATTAGATTACATACGGAAGCAAACGATATTGGGATATTGGGCTAGGTTTGGGTGGCGGTCCACTAGGGCCAGGCATAGACACAAAAATGATCCGTAGCCATGATATTGGGTTATAAATATCCTGATTCCGCAGGTGCCTTTCAATAGTGCTATGAACAGCATCAATTTCTTGCACCTGGGAATGCCTCGCCTCTGAAAATTTTTGCTGAATTTCAATGAGTGGTGGATGTGGTTCCAAAAATTTAAGAATAGCTACTGAGCGTTGTTACTCTGTTGTGATTGTGAGGTAAGTAGGAATCAGACCACAAAATAATTTTGTTTAATTTTGGATTGTCAGATTGTCGTTGCCGGTTCGTCCACTCAATGCTTCGTTCCATATTGCACAATACGTTAATTTATTTGTGCTGCAGTGTCCAGTTAAATTATACACTGAAAATTTCCTTCTATAAAAAAAGTTTGAAATAGGTGCACGAGGTAGCGCAAATGCATTTTGCAGGTCGTAGCATACCACCGCTGTAAACTCATCTTTATTGGATCTATCCAAATCTGGCTCTGCCTTAGTAAGCTTCAAGTTATGTTTGTGACTGAGATATGCTTGAGTCTTTGTTGCTTCATTTATTGCAAAGCCATGAGCAATACATCGATCACATTAATCCTTTTATGGTACGAAATGGATAAATTGAATTCTTGATTAAATATTTTTGAATAAATATTACATTTTACGGGATCGTTCGTAATATTAAAATATCTCCTAAACATTTTTTGAATGCTTTGTCCAGTCTCCAGATATTTCCGTTCGGTGGAAGCGCGGCGATAACAAAAAATGCCTCCTAAAAAGGATACAAATACAGCGAAGGAAAATGAGAATAATGAAATGGATTCCGATACGAAAAATAATTCGAAGCGGCAGGTGGTTTTGACGAATGATCAGTTTCAGGAATTAATTCGAGCACTCACCAAAGTTCAAGTTGCTGGTAATAATAATCAACCAGTTATGAGTGAAACCACTCCGTTACAAGGGAATTTTTCGGGATGTCGCGCAAGTTTTAGCGGACATAAGGATGAAAACGTGGCGGCTTTTATCGATTCAATTAATATTTATAAGGCTTGTGTAAATATCTCTGAAAGAAACGCATTAAGAGGGTTACCTATGCTTCTTCAGGGAAGTGCGGCATCATGGTACCAGGGTATTAAGCATACTGTGACTACATATAAAGGTGCAATCGACTGCCACATAAAGTGTATTAGGAGATTTTTTCAATGAAAATGGAAAAAGGTATAAATATTGATAAATTTATTACGAGAATACGTTCGTTGTATTCACAGATCCCTGCTGGATACCTGTCCGAAAAGGTGCAAATCGACATGATTTATGGAAATTTATCGAGAAAGGTTAGAGAAAACATCAGGAGAAGTGAAATAAAAACATTTGACGAGCTAATTGAGAGGGCGCGTCAGATCGAAGAGTTTGTTGATGAAAACACTAACTAATCGTACAGGAAGGTAGAGCAAGACGGTAGGAGAAAGTTTTGTAATTATTGTAAGGTCTCAGGACATGTGATTGATTTTTGTGAAAAAAGAAAAACTAGGCAGAAGGAGGTTCGCGACAACGGTCATTTCAAAAATTCTTTTGCTTCAAAATCGGAAATTTCTGACACTAAGTTAAATTCAACGTCGCGACAAACGTATAGGTTTCATGTTATTCCTGCGGTCATAGAGGGATGATCAAATCGAACTCTCCTAGTTGCAATCCTAAACCAGTGCCGCGTACGTCATTATCATATATGGAATTTGATACGGTTAACGAAATAGATCAGGGTTCTAGACCAATTTTAAAAATAAATGTGTTTAATTCTGCGGAATTAGGGGTGGTGGATACGGCTGCTAAACGTAGTGTTGCTAGCAGTTCACTGTACAATCTGCTTAAAGAAAAAAATGTGAAGTTCAACACCAGTACCAAGTCCGTAACATTAGCCGGTGGTGATCAAAAGTTGGTTAATTTTAAAACTGCTAAGATACCAGTGCTTCTATAGAATAGACCGATTGAGATCGAATTTGTAGTTTTTCCTGGGAATAAAAATGAAACAACCTGATTGGGATAGATTTTATTCACAAGGCAGGGTTGGTTCTGGATTTTTGTAATAAGCATTGGAAATTTGGAGATGAGCATAATTATAGATCTTTGGAATATGAAAGTTCTGGGGACGCTCATATACTATGTTTGGATGTTTTCCCCCGTGGTTGGATTTACGATCAATCATTTTCAAACGATACGTTTTCGAACCACGACTTCGATGTTTTTGAATATCCGTTTGATGTGGAGGAATTCCTTACACCAGATTCTGTTCTAGGCCGGTCCGAGACCGACGATTTTGGCCTTTTATCTGTAGATATCGGTGAAGATAAGCTTGTTCCTTGTTTGCGAGACAACGAGGGAACACAATTAAACCCCAGGGAGCGTGAAGTTGCCAATTCTTTGTTGGACGATTTTCAAACTAGTTTCCATCCAGGGGGAGGGCCAACTCCGTTCGCCAAATAATCAATCAAAATGGTTGATGATACAGCTCCTATTTCGGTTCCGCCTTATCCATTGCCTAATTACAAAAAAGAAGTTTTGAGACAAGAAATCGACCAAATGCTGGATGCCGGAATAATAGAAGAGTGTGAGTCCCCTTGGGCTGCTCCAGTGGTGATGGTTCCAAAATCAAATGGTACGATGCGAGTGTGCATCGACTACCGAAAGTTGAACTTTAAAACAATTTCGGACAAATACCCAATACCACGTATACCGCGATGTTCGTCATATTCAAGAAGAGCTGGCTATCATGTCTATGATAGATTTACAATCAGGCTACTGGCAAATCGAGGTAGAAATAGAAGACCGCGATAAAACGGCTTTTGTATGTCCTTTCGGTCTCTATCGATTCATCAGAATGCCGTTCGGCTTAAAAAATGCGCCCGCGACTTTCCAAAGACTCGTCGATTGACTCAAGCATGGTTTACCCGAGCTACATATTTTCATTTATTTAGACGATATTTTAGTCATATCTTCATCCTTCGAAAAGCATGTCGAGGATCTGAGACGGGTGTTTGAGGGACTTTAATTGTTCTTGCTAAGAGCCAATCGTAGCAAATGTTCATTTTTTAGATCATCTGTAAAGTTTCTTGGCCATATCATCAGTAAGGAGGGCATACATATTGATCCTAAAAATGTTTCCGCCATTAGGAATATGTCTCGTCCTAGAAAGGTGAAACATATTCGCTCTTTCATTCAAACGTGTAATTGGTATAGACATCACATACCTAATATGGCGGAGATTGCCAAACCACTGAATGTTCTAACGAGGAAAAATGTGAGATTTAAGTGGGACGAACCTGAACAAAATGCTTTTGATACACTTAAAAATTTAATAACGAAAGCTTCAATCTTACAACAGTCCGGTCCAGACCTTCCGTATATCTTGCGCACTGATGCAAGTTGTTATGCACTGGGGGCTGTTCTTCTCCAGGGAAACAGTTTGGATGAGCGTCCAATTGAGTACGGTAGTAGGTTATTGACTATGGCTGAGAGAAATTATAATACCAGAGAGAGAGAGGCTCTCGCAGTTGTGTGGTCTCTTTCGAAATTCCGATCGTACCTCGATGGATCCGAAGTTTTAGTTTGTACTGACCATCAACCATTGAAGTGGGATATGTCGCTTCGATCTCTGTCTGGTAGGTTGGCCAGATGAGCCTTAGCAATTCAGGGGTATAATTTAAGGATAGATTACAGTCCCGAAAAGGTCAATTTAGTTGCGGATACTCCTTCTCGGCCTCCTTGTGCGGAGGTGAATCAAAGTGTGTGCGGTTTGTGCTCAATTCAGGTGGATATCCCCTCAATCTCTTTGTCAAAAGTTCGCGATTGTCAACTTCTGGATCCTGATGTTGCAAAGATCCTAGATTGCTTTGAGAAGCCAGATCAGCCAGATCTTGCAAATTGGACAGGCAGGGGTATCTGATGAATGGCGGCGTTTTATTTCGTTACTTTCCTGATAATGACCAAGAAGAAGCACAACAAGTCGTGCTTGCGGATAACCGAAAAGAGATATTGCAACAGTATCACGATGCTGCTAGCGCCGGCCATTATGGCGTTGATAAAACCTACGAAAAAATTTCAAAAAAATATTGGTGGCCAGGTATGAGAAAATTTGTGGCCGAATACATCAAATCTTGCATCCATTGTCAAAAATATAAGGCATCAAATTTAAAACCAGCTGGCTTGCTTACAACTCCAACCATGGCCCAACGATTCGACATTTTATCAATTGATCTCTTGGGACCAGTGGTTGAAAGTAACTCCGGAAACACACAGGTGTTAATCGTAATTGATACTGCAACAAGATTGGTGGAGTTGTTTGCATTACCCTAAGCCACCGCCGAGAACTGTGCCCGAAAATTAATAGATGAAGTTTTTCTTCGCTTAGGGTTACCACGTCGAATAATTTCCGATAATGGAGTTTAATTCGTGAGCAATATTATGCAATATGTTGCCCATGTGTTTTCGATAACTCAAGTTTTGACACCATTTTATCACCCGCAAGCTAATCCGGTAGAACGAAGAAACCGTGAACTTAAAATGCAATTGGGAATCTTAGTTCAGAAAGATCAACGCACATGGGATGAGCATTTACATTCAATTCGCTTCGCCATTAGTACAACTAGATCCGACGGAACTGGGTATAGTCCTGCATATTTGAATTTTGGTAGAGAACTTCGATGCATCGCTGACGTGACAAATGACTTAAGCGAAGTGATTCAAGCAGATAATTTCATACCGCAGATTACTCCTTATTTATTAAAAATGGATCAAACTATGCAAATCGCCCTAGAAAACCATGAACATCTGCAGGATATTCGAAAAGTTCAGGCGATAAATCGCGAAGAAAATATGTTCAACAATTCAAAGTAGGAGATATGGTCTTAATAACATCACATGTTCTAAGTAATGCTGCGAAGTCAATTTCATCCAAATTAGCTCCTCGTCATGATGAGCCATCTAAAATTAAGACCATTAAAAGTAATGTCACGTATGAGGTCGAAACATTGGAAGGTCGCCATGTAGTAACCTACCATATTCATATGATTACCCCCTTTCATAAGGATTCATTAAATCATCCCACATATGAAATCAACCCAAGGGGAAGGCCAAAACGAGTAATTACGAAACCAGTCCGGTTCCGTTCAGCAACACCACCAGCAGTATAATTTTCTTCAGCCATAATTTCATTAGTTGCTTCAGAAAAGGGGGAGACCTGTAACACCCTGTAATTTTATTTTGTTAAACTTAAAAGGGAACACCTTGTAATTTTGTTTTAACAACCTAAAAAAAGAGGTTTTTCCTTTTCTATCATTTTTTTTGTATCTGAGTATCTCATTCTTTCTAAAAACAAAAAAAATAATATAACGGGAAAATTTTATGTGAAAGAGAAAAAAAAACCAAAAAATGAATTATAAAAAGATGTATTTTTTTTAGAAATCAATGAATCCACTCCTATGGATGATTCTTAATTTTTTTTTTATATTCAATAAACAGTGTAAAACGTTAACTATTTTCTTTTTTTGGCTTAAACTCCACATAACCCAATACAGATTCAATTAGAGAAAAACATTTAATGTGTTCCCGTACATAATTAAGCCTTTCCTCGGTAATTTTGTATTTAATGTGCTTTCCACGAGCTACGGGGCTACTCGTTCCAATTTCCATACTTTTGGTATTGTGAGAATAATAAATCTGGTTTTGACTCATGTCAACCGTAGTTGAAAAAAAGGTTTTGCATACCTTAATGACACTACTGTCCTTCTCGAAAAAATAAAGGAATGTATCTTGCCTTCGTGAGTTGACGCTTGATATCATTTTCCTTTCTTTTGGGACCTTTCGAGTAAACTTCGAATAAAAATTTAATTTATTATCGTCAGTAAAGACTCCAGAATGCATTGTGAACCATTAAATGATCCTCCTCACTAAAATGGTTTGTACAAGAATAAATAGAAGTCTCAGCGCTCGCTTTATTTATTCGTCGAGCCCTTTGAACGACACCTTTTGAATTCTTATATTCTCTTCCTTGACATCTTAAATTTTTGGTGATATTTTAACGCCACAAAGATGGCTCACTTTTACGTTCTCTACACAATTTTTTTTCCACAAGCGAATCAACATTGTCGGACAGAGAATTATTGTTATCAGCTTCGTTTAAATTAACATTTAACTTGGACGTGACAGCTGGAATATAAAATCGGTATAAATATTTATGTATATATAATTTATTTATAATTTGTTTTAACTTGAGAGTGCATTTTATTTGCAAAATTTTCATGTAAGCTATCATGGTTAAATACTGAGTTGAGGCATTGTATCATTCATATAATGTCGACCGACATGCGAAACAGAGCATATAGCAAATAAATTACCACAATAGGCTTTACTCGTTAAGGAATTTTATCTTGTTTGTTACATACAACAACTTTAGTTGTAGTTTCTTTATCTGAAGAAAAATCGAGCGGCTTAAAATCCGGATCTGCATCCGAATCGTCAAAACTTCCATCCGAAAATAATATTTGATCAAAAACTCTAAAAAATTAGTAGTACACTTTACAATTATAATATTATAATTAAAAATATAATTAGTGTATTATACTTACTCTTGCTGATATGAGTCCAAAAGACGAACAGGTGATGAAAATTCAACAGAAACGCTCATTTTTTTTAAAAAAAGTTATATTTATTTGTGGTAACTACTAATACTTAGTATGAATGCACAATATCGTAAATTACACTAATTAAAATTCGTTTTACCACCTTAAGCGTAAATGATCGTACAATTCGATTAATTTCGCTATTTCACTAACGATTTAAATTAGACTAGTAATGATTCAACGGCAGGATTTCTTTATATACTATGTTATCACTTGAGATAAAATCGACATCTTATTGGTATAATGTCGGATAGAAACGAATAAAAAAATCAGTCCATACAATTGCGTACACCAAATTAAGCAAAACGGTGGGAGTTAGAACAAAATCGAATGATTATGGTAAATTTATAAAATCGAATGAATTCTTGTTCAACTACAACAAAAATGAACATTTTTGTTTGATTGTAGGAGGTGCTTACACTAAACTGCACATTGTGTAACTTGAAAACTATGACAGATAGAACAATTTTGATTGAAGATTTAGAAAGAGCAGATAAAATTACGTATATAAAATGTTAAACCTAAAAATAAGTTATTTTGGACTTACACCAAGATAGAACGACGACGACGGCGTTGAACTGCAATCAAAGTCGCAATTAGATCCAGTTATAAATGCCTAGTATAACGTTGAAATCCTTAAGAAATTAAATTACTCCGTTCAAACAGCATTTACAATGTTCAAAATTTCATTTCTGAAAATTGGTGCCGTTTGTTCAGATTACAACATTAAGTGAGCTAAAAACTGGCTGAAATAGTTCTTTAATTAGTGCTTTAGTCTCGACGGGGCATCGCTGTGGATCATCCGAGAATTACAATTAATAAAACACGAAAAATACAAAATCAGAATTAATGTTAGTTATCATTTGTCACCGAACCCCACCTTCTTGTTAAATACTGTTTCATTTTATATATCCCCCAACGCATTCCTATTAAACCTGCTCCACCCTAATGGCGGGATATTATTTTAAAGGCGTCCCATAGTAAATTACTATTACGGTTTATATAAGATCTTTAACACCAAGAGAATTTATTACTCAGAAATAATACCTTTGAATGCGATTTTATTAAAGAAATTCACATATGTCTTGGAAATTTTGAATCATTAAAATGTCAGAACTGACATACAGACAAACTTTCTCTTTCTATTATTTGTGTGGGCATAAAACACACAGAAATGAGAGTTTTCCTTTAGTTTTTAGATTTGGTGAATTATATAATTCGCTAAGTCAATGCGTTCTTGCAGATTCAGCGTCAAACGCCGACACGAATCTGGCGATGAAGAACCAGCGGAGTCAGAGATACAACAATTTAAGTTGCCCTGACACCACCCAAAAAAAGCGAGAAAAACAAAGCAAGTGACACCAGAATTGCTTATATCAATGGACGAATCGTTCATAAGTGTCGAATCAAAATGCACTAAGAACGAAATTCAGAAAACAACACTGAAACGTCCGTCACCGATCGTTCTTCACAACGTGGCAGCGGAGAAAGTTGATGATACAAAACGGCAAATTATATCCACAGCCGGAGGTCTAGCGTCCTTCAGATGTGGTAGTAAATCCATCACTATCATCACCACAAACAAGGAAGACTGGATGAAAGTGAAAAAAGAATTAGAGAAAGACAACTACCTAGAGAATCACACATACACGCATCCTGACGAAAAGCGACTCGCATACATCATGCGAGGAGCCCACTCATCTCTCAACCCGGAGAAGATCGAGCTAACCCTAAAAGATAAACATGGGATCGAAGCTAAAGTTTCAGTGATGACTTCATCGACATCATCGACAAAAACACGCCAATTGAAAAACTAATATCAATAAGAGAAATGACCCATTACCGAGGCAACTGTTAGAAGATACGGGGCCGAGCTCAAGTGACTCAGTGTCGCAACTGCCAGAGATTCGGACACACAGGAACAAACTGTTGTTGCGTATACAGATGTTTCAACTGTAAAAATAGCCACAAGCCTGGTAAATCCAGAAACTCCGGCGAATTAAAAACGACGGCCGAATATGGGGGCTGTGGAGAGCAACATCTCGCCAACTACAAGAAATATCAGGTGAGACAAAGATTTATTTCCAAAATTAACCCGAATAATCCAGGTCCGGCCCGAATCCCCTTAGGACTTGGGTTGCGGAGAGAAGGTATCTCATATGCCAATATAACTAGCAGTAATTCATTAAATTCCAAACCATCTCCTGCTCCCAAGAATAGTGTCGATCGCCTGTTAGAGAAGTGTGGGGAACTATTCGGAACCAACCTTTTCGACCTTAAGGTCAAGTGCGAGCAATTCTTCACGGAATATGATCGTATTCCCAAATCCAACATAGTTGAAAAACGCTTTGCCTACATGAGATTCGTAGCCGCCCTACCCAACCACCCATGATTGAACAACTGACCTGCATTACTCTGAACACCAACAGTCTAGTCACACTAGACCGACGTAAAGAGCTGGAGGAAATGTTGTCCCGTCACAAACCCAATCTAGTCCTTCTGTGCGAAACTCACCTAAACCAGCGACACAGATTCTTTGTCTCGGGGTAAACCATCTTTAGGTGTGACAGGACAAAAAATAATACCGGTATCCCTGATTTTCTAGCCCAAACATTCATCTCAAATGACACTAAGGCAATTTTACTAAACGTAGGGACCCCAAATCGATGTATTACGTTTTGTTCCACCTACGTTAGGAAGATCAATATACCGAATATATTACATCTCCTACCAAACCATACTGGCTGGAAATTTCAACTCCCGCCACTTAGCCTGTAACTACCCAAACAGAAACCTTAATGGTTTAGCACTCTTTAAGCTATGCTTAAATTCTAATCTGCAATTAAACGCCCCGAGCGACCCCTCCTTTCCTAGGGGAAATTTCACATTCGGCTTGATATTATCCAAGAATATCACTTTGTCAAACAATCCCCAAACTTTACTTGAGTTTGGTTCCGATCACTTTCCGGTGTTTTTTACAGTAGCCTTCAAAACTCAATTCCAATTAAAAAGGAACTACCAGAACTTCGCCCAAGCCGATTGGGCCAAATTCAAAGTCCATATTCATCGAAACCTCCCAGATGAGCAGCCGGTCCCTGTCACCATCGCTAAAATTGAGGGAAGGGCTTCCACTCTTACCAAAACCATCCAGCTTGCCATTGAGAAAACTATTCCACTTACCCAAAGTAAGGATAACGCAAACCTACCACACCAGCTTCAATCCCTATTTAAGCAACGAAACCGCATGAACCGTCTCCATTATAAATATCCAGGTTCCGTCTCAAAATAGATTGCTTCCACTGCGCCAACCCTACACTCCTGATGAACAATTCGGATTCCGTGCTGGACACTCTTCAACGCAAGCTATATTTAAGCTCAAAAATGTCATCAAAAACTCTAAACGGTTCGTCCGATCGACCATCGCCGCCTTTATTGATATAGAAAAGGCTTTCGACACCGTCTGGCACGAAGGGTTAATCCACAAAATGATAAAATGCAACTTGCCTCACTACCTAATCAAACCAACCTATTTCTACCTTAGAAACCGAAAATTCTATGTCTCGCTGAACAACCACGGTGCCAGTATCAAATCAGAAGCTGCGGGATTGCTCATTGATCCATACTTAGCCCACACCTCTTTTCCTTCTACTACCATAATATTCCGAGGCCTGTCAAGAAGGAAACGAAAATTAAAATATACGCCGACGATACGGCTATATTCACTTCATCGACCAGCGCTCGCAAGTCGAGCGAAAGGATCGCCAAATACCTTGAAGGGTACTAGGAATATGCGAGGAAATTAAAAATTAAATCAATTCCTGTAAAACCGAAATCATCCACGAAAGAATCATCGTTGGAAGATTCCAACGGAATTTAACTTGCACACAGCCACCGAAACTTTCAAATGTCCCTTTTGTAAGAAAAACAATCATCCTCTTTTCAGATGCTTCAAGTATAGGAGATTAAATATTTGAAACCGTATTAAGATTGAGAACGATTATAATTTTTGCTTGAATTGTTTGACTCAAAATCACAGTCTGTGTGTTCATCTAGCTTCTCATATCAAACTTGCGGTCAGCGACACAATTCACTGCTCCATGAAGATTTATCAGATAGTGCAACCACGGCAAATAGTAACACTTTTCTTTCAACAGGTGATACACAGATAGCAGAAGACAACTCGGAAACTCTAATTAGGCAATTCGGAAGAACTCAAATGACAATCAATCACCCAACCAGTTTCTGTAATCAATAATACAACTTCAACCTCATCTTCAGTTTCAATTCACTTGGTCCATCAAATCCACCCAATACAATCTGATCTTCCATCAATCAACGCATCCTATTCATCCGATTCTCCCAATGAGTCTGTGGCTTCCAGAGTTTCAAATACTTCTCTGACCTTACTGCTGACAGCCTTAATCATGGTTCAGAACTCTAGAGGATCTTTCCAGAAGTTCCGCGCGTTATTAGACACAGCTGCCGAAACTAGTTTGATAAACAAAAAATGTGTTCAATCCTTAAACCTGACGCGTTATCATGCTAGCGTAAATATAAAGGGTTTGGGTTCCATAAGCGCCGGCAGGACTAAAGAATCCGGTAATTTGGATATTTTAACTTCCGATACAATCTCTATATCCGTGAGAGCTCTTTTAATGAAAAACTTAACTTCTGATCTTCCTCCGATTGCAGTGGAGTTAATAAAACACAAAAACGTTCCCTCTTTACAAATGGCAGATCCAAATGTAAATCGTCCGAGTCCAGTGGATATACTACTTGGAGCAACCATTTTTTTGAAATTTTTGCGTCCGGAAAAATTTCAACTGAATTATGATCTTTTTGCACAAAACACTTGCTTTGGTTACGTCATCTCTGCGAAGGCATCGCTTCAATATGATCATGATTCCGTTTCACCTTGCGGTTCTGTCATGTTTTGCTATTTGGACCTCCACGATATCCAACAAGAGCACTGGTGCGAGACTTATTTTAGGGAGAATACAGTAAAGAACCATAAATCAGGTAAATATGTCGTGCGGTTGCCATTCAAACCAAATTCCTCCGATCTCGGAGACTCGCTACCCATGGCAACTAGAAGACTTTTTTCTATGGAGCGTCGATTCGAAAAATTCCCTGAATTAAGAAAGGAGTTCTCAAAGTATATTAGGGAATACGCAAGGCTGGGTCACATGTCTCTTATTCCTCCCAATGAAATTAAGGGCAGTACCACGAAAACATTTTATCTCCTACATCGGTGCTGAAAGAGTCGAGTTCGACAACAAAATTATGCGTAGTGTTTGAAGGTTCTTGAAAATATTGGTCAGGCATTTCGCTGAATGATAAATTGGATTCTGGGCCATCAATACTGCCAAAACTATTTTCTATTCTGGTTCGATTTCGGAAACACAGGTTTGCCTTTGCAGCTGACGTGGAAAAAATGTTCCGCCAAGTCGAGATACATGAAGATCAACGTAATTATCACAGTATTATTTGGCGTGAGAACCCAATTTCTTCAATCTTACATTACCGTTTAAACACGATAACATATGGAGCAGTCTGTGTAACATTTCTGGCTTCTCGAACTCTTCTTCAAATTGCGGATGATCTGCCCTCAAATTTTTTCGACATAAAATTTATCATTAAATCGGATTTCTACGTCGACGACTTGCTCTCGGGTTGCGTGGAGGTATGTGAGGCTAAACATTTAAAACAAAGAATAGCGGAAGGTTTGAGCACTGGCGGTTTTAGACTAAGGAAATGGGTGTCCAACAGCTAGGAATTATTAAGATCTATATCAAAGAAGGAGCAGGAGACTCTTGTTGAATTTGGCAATGGAGAGACTTTCGTGAAAACACTTGGTCTAGTTTCGATAACATGTTTGGATTATTTTACTTTCAAAATCGAGACATTTGACGACAGCGGCCCTACTACGAAACGAAGGCTTTTGCCTATCACTGGCCGTATCTTCGATCCGTTAGGATTCCTCTCTCCTTGTACGGTCGTTGCCAAAATCCTTTTTCAAAGGCTTTGGCTTCGTAAACTCGACTGGGATGATCCTTTGTCCGAGAAAATGGCACTAGAATGGAAGAAGTTGCGTTCAAATTTTCCTTTATTCGAAAAAATGCATATTCCTCGCTTCCTTAACTTTCCTCCATCGTCAAGGTGGAATTACATGGATTCTCTGACGCATCGGGAGATGCTTATGCAACCGTTGTCTATTTGAGGACTATTGACTTAAACGGTTCCTATTCGGTGCGAATAGTAGCAGCCAAAATAAAGGTTGCCCCTCTAAAACAAGTCTGTCTACCGACACTTGAGTTATGCGGCGCTATTTTATTGTTGTTTGGTTAGACAGACTTTACGATCGTTTTAGCATGACTCTCTGATGTTCTCAGATGTTGGAAAACATTCATCGCTAACCGTACCTCATTCAGCCTGGAACGTCTTCCACGACTAAAATTGAATCACGTTTCCTCAAGAGAGAACCCAGTAGGTTTGGCATCACGAGGAATATTTTCGGATCAATTGGTCAATAACTTGCTGTGGTGGGAAGGACCAGATTTTCTACGAGAATCTTCCGAGCACTGGCCGTAATTAGTTGACGGCCAGCTTTCTAATGTAAATCTTGAGGATTTAGAGTACCAACGGATTACACTGTTGTTGCAAATTTATTCGAAAAGTCGTCATCATTTTTTTTTAATTATTCGAATATTGGCCCAGTGTTATCGTTTTTATGGTAAATTAAAAATTAAAAAACCTTTTTTATATTTGACAGGATCTCAAATTAAGCTCAATGGTTGCTGTGCGTTGGTCTCAAAATAAGAGTTTTCAAGAAGACTTCGCGCGAATCACCAATCGTTCTGGCTTACGAGGTACAAGCAAACTTCGGTCATTATCTCCATTCATCGATGACCAAGGGACCTTGAGAGTCGGTGGGCGGATTGGTTTGACAACAGGCGTCTCATATGACACCAAGCATTCTGCAGTTCTTGATCCCCCCCATCCGTTTGCTCAAGCTCTTCTGCGTCTCCACCCGACGTAACAACAGTTACTCGCCATCATCCAACAAAATTACTTCATAGTTGGTGCTAGAAACGTTTAAATACGTCTAAACAACAGATAGGAAATCTACCGTCGTTTCGGATAACACCCTCTAGGCCATTCTCTACGGTTGGTGTCGACCTCGCAGGACCGGTGAAAATAAAATGTAAAACTGGTCTAGATGCTAAAATTTATAAGAGCTACATTTCGGTATTCGTTTTCCTTGTCATTAAAGCCGTGCACATAGAACTAGTCTCAGACCTGACTACTGAGGCGTTTCTGGCCTTTTTGAGGCGCTTTATTTGTAGACGTGGTCTTCCTGCTCAAATATTTTCAGACAACGGATCGAACTTCGTCGGCGCTAAAATAAGAATCAGCAAACTCTACTAGGTCTAGGCGCAAGTTTCCGAAAAAAATTGCAGGACTTTCTTTCCATCCAGCAGATTGACTGGCATTTTATTTCAACATCATCACCCCACTTTGGTGGCATCTGGGAAGCCGGTGTTCAGTCAATCAAGAGACCCCTCACACGCACAATAAGAGAGTCTCCGGTAACTTTTGAGGAATATTCCACCTTATTGTGCCAAATAGAATGCCTTTTAAATTCCCGACCAATTGCCCCTATGGACACGACGTTTTCCAAGAATTGTGAATTATTAACTCCAGGACATTTTCTTATGGGTTGCTCTCCAGTTACGTTACCTGACGTGCCCATAGATAAGCCCAAGTATTACACTAATCGCTGGCAACTACTTCAAAATATAGTATGATTAAGGGGTTTTGGAAGCTGTGGAGGTCCGATTATCTCACAATATTGCAGTAGCGCCCTAAATGGAGAACGAAATACAATACTACTTAAAAATAGATGATATAGTTCTAGTGAACAATGACAACGTACCACCCGGATCCTAGCCTCTTGGACGCATAATTGAAGTCCTGTCTTTCGACACAAAAAGGTCCATTTATAAAGATGGACTCATTCAAGTAAGATCATTTCAATTGTGAAGGTCTGATAAATAAAGTTCAAAACCAAAATTCAAAGATCTTGCCAGCAGTAGCATTGTGGTAGCCAATTATCGTTGTAACGAGGTGAATACTATTTGGAGAGTTCTGAAAATTTGGGTTGTCAGCGCTGCCCAGAATACTCTATGTAAAATAAAAGAAACGAACTTAAAAATGATTGGTTAGATGAGGTGTGTTGTCTTGTTGTCGAGCAACAAAATTACATACGAGATAGATATTACATACGAGATATCTCGTTAGGAATATCAGATCTTCCTGAATTTTTTGTGCATGTTCGCCTACGTTTTACTTTGGATACAAAAAAAAAATTACGCCTGTGTACACTTGCAGTAGTGCAGTGCCAATAATATGTTCCATAATAGATGCTCCGAGTGTAAAACCTCTGAACAACGTGATTAGATGTTGCGTGGCAACGGAGATAAGGAGTGACTTTAGTATCAAAATCTACTAGTCCAATCAAAATATCTGATCTCTGATTTTCCGTGTGTAAATGGTTTTAGCAGTGCTAACTACATATTTGAGGAGTGATGAAAATTCAAGTGAGTCACGCGACGATGATGAAAAATTCCGAGTTTTGTATAATTGCAAGACACAATTTAAAATTAATAGTAATATGCTTAAAATGAATCTTGATCAAATGACGCAGGCAAAAGGCTAACTATTATTAAGATTATTGTACAATACTAAGTCGGCTCCTGTAAGAGGAAGCAAGACATGGATTGAACAAATTAATTATCCAGAAAACTTTAGGTCTTCGTGAATAGGTTTTTGAGACGGGAACAGAAAATTTTCTACCGGACTGGGTTAATAACGAAAAGCGAATCGGCTTGCACTCACCCTATATCAAACGAGATTTGTCAATAGTAGTGGCAACACATTGTGTTGAAAACGATACATTGGAAAAATATTTAGTTACAATACTTTTTCATCCTTAAATAGATATCCTTTACGATATTTACTGCAGCACTGAATTTCAAATGATAAATTTAAATAACCTTAATCTCAACACTGGTCTATATCATGACAAAGAACATTATAAGCCTAAAATTATAAAAAAAAAATAACTTTAAACTATTCAACTATAGTCACAGCAATTAAAATTATTAAATCCCTTAATACCTTATTAAAAATAAAAGTCTGTAACATTTTGGTACTCCATTCAAACTGGGAACAATAGAAATATTAAAATTCCATTTTTATAAAATATTCAGTTTTTACAAAAAAAAAAAAAAAAAAAAAAATTATAATTCAAAAATAAATGAAAAGTGGCTGAAATTAAGATGAAAATATTCTGTGTAAACTAAAAAAATAAGTAGCATAGTGAGCAATAAAAAAAAAAACTATGGTAATTTATCATAACCGCACCAACTGACAATTTTTCACAATTTGGTATTTAATTAAAGTTAATTTTTGTTAGCAGGTTTCAACGTTGCAAGAAGAACCACAAAAAAAAAAATCACTGGATAACATTTTTTATTGCATTTTTTTCTTCTCTGCTGGTGTCAACTTTTCTTAAAGGTTTGAGATGCTGGTGGGGATAAAAGAAAATTTGACTTTTACCAATGATGATTAATGAATATTATTTCTTGGATAGTTTTGTGCATAAATTTATCAATCAAATTGTAATGAGAGAAGATGCTTCCACATTGCAGTATGAAATTAGATGATTGCAGAATTTTTTGCTATGACGACGAATCATTGTTGACAAATATTTTCTTCTGAAATTAAGTATTCTATAGTATATATGATATTTTTATTTTCTCGGAAAATTTTATTTGCAATAAATACATACTTACGAACCTGCATGCTTCCAAGATTTAATATTTTATGAGTATAAAAAAAAATCTTTCCTCGTAAAGAATTTCTCTACAGTTATTAAATTTAGTTTGTAAATTTTATGATACAAAGCTTCATTGAATTGTTTGTTCGACAGACAAATTCGTTTTTATTTTATTCAATAAAAAATTTGAAGGCATGTTCGACATATTTTTGAAAATGTTGAAAATAGCTTAGCATGTTAAGCATTTGTAGCAACAATAAGGTTATTTCCGCTAACCTTTGGGAAGCTAGCAGGCGTGGATCTATATTTTCATAAAGTGGACAAGCCAAACTTTTCTAAACGATTTAGGCATGTTCCAAATAAATACTACATCTGTACTGTCTTGTACATACCAATACAAGTGTTAATTGTCCACACTCAATAGTGATTAATTGTTTTACTGAATACTACCGCAAAAGAAACTAAACCATGTTAATTAGCATGTGTTGAACTCGTTAAATATTATTTTATTTAAAAATTAGCTGTACCCGGGCACACGTTGCTGTGGCTCAGTCTATATTCGATTTAAATGGAAAAGAAAGAAAAGAGAAAGCACACGTTTTTAATATGTTTAATTTCACAATACTTGTCGGTATGCAGCCTTGTCTGTGCAGATATTGAGGTTGTCTGGTTTGCCGACTCCAGAACAAGCAACATATAACTGTCCATGTAAGAAGCAATCCGTGTCTACATCTAAACCGTACAATTCTAAAGATTGGCTCTGAGCTTTGTTGATTGTAATCTCTTAAATTGAAAAGGCATATCCGTTGGAATCATAGGAATACGAGGAATGAAGATATCTTCACATTTGAATGATAATTTGCATGTCGATTTTCAATTGTAGTATGTGCGGTGGCATCCCTCGCAGATCGAGTGAATTCAAAAATTCTGTTGTGTCGACCGACATGCATGTGACTGCCCCGCTTTGAATTTTAGACTAAATAATATTGTTAAGTTCGTAGACGTCTTTGTTGTTGGCGACAAGAATAGCTCGTTCACTCAGCCAATCGTGATTCTTATAATTGGTTTGAATATTGGGAAATACTTTTTCAGACAATTCTTCTTTTGACGTCACTAAATTGCAGAAGTTGAAAGGCAATGAAATTTGTCCTGAGGTCACATCAACCGGCACCTTTCTATTATCAATTTTCAGCAATTAATGTGGGAATATTTCGGCTGATCGGTCGTTTTGCAGCTGGACAAGTATATTTTTAGTTAATTTCAGCGTCTTTACGTATCGCCACAAAGTAGAGTATTTCAGGCAAGCATTTATTTCGTCCGCTGGTGTCGATCGAGGAATTACAGATATGAATGCATTACCAAATGGTTTAATGTTTCCACGCAAATCTTGTAATGATCAAACAAGAGCCTCGAGTGATTTTTTCTGTGGCATTGTGCATTCATCCAGAGCAGTTCTTCAAGCTGGCAGCAATGTAGCAGCAATTCCGAACGATGCAAAAGCTAAGGCTATGTCATTTTGGGATCAAATTGCTACCAAAATCAATGTAATTAGGAACGTTTTACCAGTTCCTCCTGGTACATATAAGAAAAAGATTTCTCCAACGCCCCATTACTGACAGTTTGCATTATTTGATTGTAAATGGCTTTTATTCGAGTGTTAGCTTAGGAATATTTGATTGAACATACGGCAAAAGATCATCCGTGTTGTAATTTTGTTCACGACGCAATTCTACATCGAACGAAGCAGCATCAGATCGATTCGATGATGGCATTCCCAATTAATTGAGAACCTTGTTCGCGATTTTTAAGCAAAAATCTTCAATCATTATCAACGTTTCGATTGCTGTGAAATTGATGTTCATATTTGAATTTTCCTCGCATATCTTCAGCCATGTGCGATTTGTATTTCTCCCATAACTCTATTGGAAATGAAGGAGAGCAGTCAGTCAATATGATTTGGCTGTGATGTTTTGTACCCGTCAATAATGCATACATCCCAGTGTCGGTCGTTCTCCAATAAATCCAGAGATTGGAAAGCACTGCGGAAAGTAGCATATTTGACGCCGTTGACAATTCTCAATTGCTGGAAAGACGTTGGACCGGGTACATTTGCCAACAGCATGCGAGGAAAGAAGCATTCATTTTGATTGGGATGCACGGTGTACAGTCTGCCTAACGTAGTTTCTTTGAATATGGCAAGTTGTCCGTCGACTCGCTCTCCTCGTTTGCGTCTTTCAAATGATTTTCTACTCGCATTCTACATATGTGTAATACGTAGGCATTTCCGAATACAGAAATAAACGCGTTGTCCATTTTCTAGATATAATGATAGTTGAACAAAAGCTGGACTTCGTTCATGTATGGGAAATGATAGGATTCGCCATACAGCTTATAGCCATACAGTGCGATTTCATCGATATACATAATTATGTATGTATGACTGCATTTCTATCACTTCTTTCTGGTTGACCAGCAAAAACTGCCATGTCGCTGCCTTTATTCACGTATTTCAAATGTAGATTTGATCGACTTAACGGAGTTAACATATTCCACGTTTATTTGTGCTTTGTATGTTTCTTGATAGCAACGGTGAATATGGAACAACCTACCGGTTGTCTACTTCGATGTCGAGGATATCGCTTAGATCATTTTCCTTCCATCATGCATGGTGAATTTAGACTCAGTATTTCGCAAGGTACATCTATCATTTTTTTCGTTACAATTTCATGCAAATTCTTATCGTCGACGGCATCGGGTATTTCAGCGCATATTACATCGTCGATTTCGGTTGAAGTGATTTTGTTATAGAGGCAGATTAGTATATGTCCGTGTGGTAATCTCCTCTCTTGCCATTCCACTGAGTGCAACCAACAGCGCAAAGGCCCAAACACTTCATGTTTTACCATGAAATCTATCAGCAATTTCAGATTCTGTCTAAAAATACGTGCTGTGATGTCATTCCCATCCATTGGCGATTGCCCGGGAAGTAAGAGCTGTTGTATATCGTCCCAAGCTCGATTGCATTTAAATGTAATAAATAGGTTTAGGGCGCCCATAGTGACGATCATACACCATTGATTCTGGGACGTACTCATCTATGTGACGTGGACTGCCTGTAAATGAAGATGTCCTCCAGCAGGCATTTTGTCAGCATAAATAACGATCTTGTTTGTATCAGATCGCATCATATCAATTGCTGGTTTGAACAAACGAACTAAAGGGATTTTTACGTGAATAAGCTCTTGTAGTTGCGAAACAATGGACCTTTTAAAGCCGGTAGAAATTCCGCAGCGTGCATTCAATTCATCATTGCCATCACCGATGAAATACATTTGTAGGAATTTATGTTGACCATCTGTAAATGGAAGCAAGGAACTGCGGTTTTATGATAAATTTGTGCTTTCACTTTGAAAGTTGACATGAAATGCGCTGTTACGATTTTTGCGCCGAACGACGTCATTTGGAAGCATGAGTTGTATTTACTGATGTTGGATAGGAAATGGTTTGATTCGGCGGTATATTCGGCAAGCACAGTTTTTAATGGCTTTGGCGGTTCTCCAAGTTGAGGCAGTTTAATTTCTTCCGGCGGCGTAACACATACTAAAATAATCAGCTGGGTTATACTGGAATGCAAGACGATGCTTGATTGCTGAGCACTCGTTGACATATTCCAGCCATCCTCAGCCTATCGCGGTTATTCTGTTGAGAACGAAGCAGATCTGAAGCTGCAGAACGCGATTGCCGTGCCCGCAACCCTGCATCCTCAAGTCTGGCCGCACATCGCGCCATTCTTTGTCTGTTTAGCTCGATCCCTGATGCCCGTTCTTCCTCAGTTGGATCTGCAATTACCCATCGCAGTGTTTCCGCTCCGCGAGTGTGACATCCTAAGCTTGATTTCGTGCGAGGCATAAACAATGCAATCGGAAATATTGAAAATTCAAGTGACAGCAGTTGTCAAGGAGCATGCTGTGTGGCACAGCAATTTTTAGTATTGCGTGTGTTGCTGTTACGTTCAACAGATGGTGCTATTTTTGATAAAAAAACATATTTTACCTGTCAAAGGCGTTTTAGCGCGTATTCGAATACAACGTTGTGTCAAAATTTCAAAGTAATCGGTGAAGAACTTTCGGAGAGTTAAAAGTTTGAACAAACACACACATTTACATTTTTATTTATATAGACGATTATGAGATCTCAAATATTCCTTGCATACCTGTAGTAATTCGGTTAAACAACTTTCAATATTTTTCACAAGTCAACGAAAGCACCAAAAGAAAAATATTTAAAAGTAAAAATCAGAACAAATATATATATATTACCAATTAAATCAAAATGGCAAAATTACATGCAAAATATGTATCATTATTACTATTATTGGAGCAACATGCGGGCCATCAGCCACCTCGCACTGCGACCTAAAAGATCTATTGTGCTGGACCCTGCTTAATTATCCGTCCGGTCAATATTCAGGTTCTTATACTGCCTGGGCTTATTGCTCTCCCTTCTATATGTTTACTACAGCATGTAGTTCCGCTAGAAAGACGTTAGCATTAGAGCCCAAGGACCTCGAGAGGGTTGTCCCACTCCCGTATATTCCTACTCCTGCCCCGTATTCCGTTTGAGTTTACTCTTACGAGTTGCTGGGAATTGCAAATTGCCTGTAGGTACCCAGCCTTACTACAGGAAGCCTATATAAAACTGGAGGGTGCCTGGTATCCAGAGTCCGCATATTTTGGACTGATTAAGCTATCAGCCATTCATCCATCGGCATATGCTGTTTCACCTTAGATTAGGGTTTTTTTTGTCAAGGTTTTCTCCTTTAGCGCCGTACTTTAGCCTGTGCCAAATGACCAAAAAATGTGCCAAATGGCCCTAGTTACCAGTGGTTGTCACGAGGAGGCAGCACGTACACTTGCGAATTGTGAACAGGTTACCCCTTACACAACTGTACCCATCACGCAGCTGCCTAATGTCAAGATCAGAACAGCTCACGTGATGCGCACCCTACTGGAAGGTTGTGGAGCTGGTAGATTAATCTACTCAACTTTGGTCCCCCTTCCAATAGACGCCAAACCACAATGCAAAATATGTAATAAAACTGGTTCCGACTTTCAGTAGTGTGAGACAGAGCTTCACAAATTTTGTTCGTGTATAGATTTTTTATTAAAGACTTTACGAGATGAGGATCAGCCTGCTTTCGTAAAATTATTAAGCTTAAAGTTAGATGTAAAAGCATACGATGTAGTATTGTAGATATGCCGATATAAAAACTTTTATCGAACTAAAAAAAATATTAACTGCAGAATTATCCGAAAGTCGTTCCATTGGCCAAATTCAAATGGAATTGGCTGCCATAAAATAAAATACAGGTGAAGATGTTCATTTCTATGCAATTCGTATTGAAACATTAGTTCATGACTTATCACAGTGAAGTATCCGCTCCCACAATTCAAGAACTTAATTCACATATTGCACTACAATCATTTCAAGAGGATTTAGATCCGTAGATCAAAAATATTATCAAGGCTTGTCGTAACACTAAATTATCAAAAGCCATTAGTCAGGCAAATCAAGAAGAAATGATTTCACCAGCGAAATCCTAGTAAAAAATTGTGTCAACTATGCCATAAAAATTACATGAATTTTACCAATCGTTTTATAATCGACAGAATCAGGTGAAATCTGTAATAGCATTTTCAATTAAGCGTTGCTCATATTGTAAACGAAGGGTTCTCTAATGCTTCCTAATGGCAAAAAAAAATTGGATATCAAATTTCTAGTCGTACCTGATTCTTTTCCCGTTATATGTTCAAAAATACTAGGCTTAAGTTTTTTTAAATACTTTCAAATGCAATATTGATGTTATAATTAATGCTACTCTAAATGTAGTTGAAACTCTAAATGTACTCTCTGAATGCATATATTCAGCAACATAACGATTTTTTCATCTTGATGGTGATTGAGATCTACAAGTGATACTACTCATCACATTCGTACACTTCCCAATGATTTACCTATATATTTGCAGCAATATCGGCAACCTTATTCAACGAAAATGGAAATTAAAAATCAAATAAATAAAATGGTCAAAGATAAAATATTTGAGAATAGTGACAGTCCTTGGAACTTTCCATTCCCTGTGGTTCCCCAAAAATCAACCAGAGATCAAAAGAGATAGCGTGTACCATGTTACCATCAAATAAACCTTGAAATGGCTGATAGACCGAGAACTGCATTTAGTACTGACAAGGGATACTATCAATTCACAGGAATGCCTTTTGGACTTATAGATGCCCCGTTCACGTTCCAACAGATTAAACAATATTAAATGTTTAGTTTTATTTAGATGACATTGCCATATTTGGATCCCCACTTATGGAACACAATAAAAGGCTTGTAGAAGTCTTTGATCGTTTACGGAAATTCAAATTAAAAGCCTAACCCACGAAAATGCCAATTCCTGAATGTGGTTACATCCAATGGTATCAAACCAGATGAGAACACAACTTTAGTTGTAGAAAATATTCCAATATCACAAAATATAATCGGAATTAAGTCGTTCTTAGGTTTGGTAGGCTATTATTGTAGATTTATCTCAAATTTCGTCGGTTTACCAAAGCCACATACAACATTATTAAACAAAAATCAAATTTTCGTGTGGGATGCGTTATGTCAAAACACTTTTATCAAACTTAAAACATCAATTATTAGCCTTCCTTTACTACAAACGAAACAATTTTCCAAACCTCTCATTTTAACTTGTGACGCTAGTAACATTGCTGTCGGGTCCTTGTTGTCACAATTGAATGATTCACATGATCTCCCCCATTGCTTACGCAAGTCGTACGCTGAATAAAGCCCAACAAAATTATTCGACAATTGAATAGGAATTATTGGCTATAAGGACCATATACCTCTTATTGTAATCCTTCGTCTAATTTAATGCGATGGAAAATACATAAAGCAGGATCACAGAATAGAAACGTTGATTCTTTGAGTAGAATCACAACTAATGAAATTTCTGAAATTCAATTTGAATGCACCGTAGTTACTCAGAAACAATCTCGTAAATCAAACCAAATAAAGTCCACAGCTGACCAAAATACTACTGGATGGACATTAAATACCAACATTAATGAAAATACTGAAGAGAATGGATCTATATAACGTCGCAAAGTCGTAACGCGTTAATCTATGAAATCAAATCCACTAGTAGATTTATCTTCTGAGACTTTCGAGTTTCAAGTGAATAATTCAAAACAAAATTAGTGACACGGATAATCCTGTAAAAAATAGAATAGATTATGAAAACGCTGAACTAGACATTAATAGGCTTAAATGACATTAATAGTTATTTTTGCTCTAGTCTGAAGTCGGACAGTAATACCGTAGATTTGTTCTCTAACGCGTCATCTAATTCGGTTTCGTTTTCAAATATTTCTCTCGAGGATTTACAATCTGCTATTTGGAAGGTTAAATCAAAATCTTATGGTCTGGATAACATCTCAAAATACTTGTTACATATCTTCAATTTTTTTCTCACGTCCTCTTCCTATCCAGATCAGTGGAAGCTAAGTTAAATAATCCCCATCCCAAAGAAAATAGAATCATCTTTAGAGCAATCCCATTTTTGGCCAATTAGCATTCTGAGTTCTCCCGAAAGCCTTAGATTTCGAGATTGTTGTTAAATCAAATTCAATCGCATTTACGTAGCAAAAGTTTAATTAGTTTCTTCCAATCTGGGTTCAGAAAATTTCACTTCTACTACGTTATTAAATGTACATATGTGATGATATTAGGCGTAATATGAATAATAGGGAATTAACTTCTTTAACTTTGTTAAATTTTTCTAAGGCCTTTGATTCTATTAATCACAGAATCCTTTTTAATAAACTCTTATCTAAGTTTAGATTTTCGCTTTCTGCTGCCAAATTGATTTTTAACTACCTTTCTAATCATTTTCAGGCAGTTTTTTTCAACAATTCCTTGTCTGATTTCCTTCCTGTAATTTCCGGCGTGCCTTAGAGTTCAATGATGGGTCCTCTATTATTTTCTATAAACATCAATGACATAGAATCCTCTATTCAACATTGTTCATTTCATATTTTAGCTGCTGACGTTCAAATTTATAGAAATAGTCGTTTAGATCAGGATTCTATTGTCAGGAACATTTCTCTGATAAATGAAGATTTAAGTAATATCGTTAGTTGGTCGGTTTCTAACAGGCTCGTTTTAATCGCAAATAATCTCAGTCGATTATAATTTATAAATAACCGTTAGATACCTCGTCCTTTCCTGGTACTTTTCTGCAGGGTTCGCTCATTGAATATTCAAATACAGTTAGGGATTTAGGTTTAGTTATTAATAAAACTCTTACTTGGGGTGACCATTTAGTTAGTATTAGTAAGATTGTCTCTGGCATGCTTAGTTGTTTGTATAAAGTTGTAGAATTTTCTGATAGTCAGTTTAGGAAAAAATTGTTTTTGTCTTATCTTCTTCATCATTTTATTTAAGGTGACATAGTTTTATTCGGTATGCTTCAGGAAAACATGAATGTTCTCCAAAGATGTTTCAATGCTTGTACCAGGTTTATTTTTGGTATTAGGAAGTTCGATCATATTTCTGCCTACTCTAGCCTTGTTTTAGAATGTAGTTTATCTATTTTTTACTAATTTCGCGTTTGTCTTTTTATTTTTAAACTTCTCAAAGCTTAGCGAGTTTTGCTATATATATATATATATGTATATATACATATATATAGGAAATTAATGTTTAGTAGGTTTCATTCCTTTAATTTCCGCCCAATTCCGGTTAGAAATGGTTGTAGGTCGCTAAACAAATCATTTTATGTTAGAGGAGTTTCTATTTGGAATTCAATTTCATTGGAAATTAAGAGGTTAGGATAGGCAAAATTATTTAACATTGTTATTATTGCTAATTTTTAATATTATTTCACCTCGTGCCGTAGTTTTTATTGTGAATGAGCTACTGCTCAAAATAGAATGTGTAAGCATGAGGTGGAAATTGTTTGAAAAAATTTAAGAGGTTTTTATGCCTAATGGAAGCAACTTCATTATTTTTTTTTTGTTTCGATTGCTTTGGTTCCATGTGTACTTTTCCTTTTAATACTAAATTGGTTATAATAATGCAGCAGAAATTGACCACGTCTTCAAGGGTTATAAAGAACATACATATAATCGCCTTACAAATTATTATGTTTGTCCTAACATATTTTCGATCATTAAGAACTTCTTATCTTCCTGCAATCATCCCATACAAATAAACACTCTAGATTTACCTAATAAGCTACGTGCAAACTTTATAAGTTTCATATTTTACGAAATTGGTAAATTTCTTAAGATAAAAAAAACTGTGCACAACTGGTTATCACCCACAGAGTAATGGTTCTTTTGAAATGTTGTGGAGTAAATTCATGAAACCCCCAAAATATTAAATTATTACAATTAAACTAAAATACTAAATTTTTACAGTTAAAAATTTCCAAATTACACCCAAGTAGAGTTTCTCTTCTATAAGACTATAGACATTTCAATAATAATTTACAAAATTTCACAAAAATTCAATAAAAATAAAGAAAATTTCACAAAATTGGCACTGTAGAAATCGTCCTGTAGCGATTAGTTAAGTAAAATCCTTAATTTACAATATTTAAAATATACCAGCCAGACGTAACATTAACATGCCCAGAACAATAGATAACCTGAATACCTAAATGAGACAGCAATCCAAATATTAAAAGGAGGTCTAAATAACACAATACTTAAAGAAAAAATAGCAACACAAACAGCAAAAATGGTGGAAGAACTCCTAGACGAAACAGAAACGATAGAACAAATGTTACTGCTAGCAATAAACGTACAGCCACAATCACAACAAATAACACCGAAACTCCAAACACAAATAAACTACCCAACGAACTACATAAGACCACCACCAGTAGTGTACTATTATTGCCAAAGGCCGAACCACACATTCAGAGAATGCCGAACTATATAGATTAAGAGATGAAAGAAGGAAACAAAACGTACTTCCCTACACAATCACAACAAAACTACACAAGATTTACAAATCCACAACGGAACACAGCGAACAACACAAACTTCATGGAAAACATATACCACAACAGAGTTACAAACAAACCACCAAAATACTGTTCATTCTGCAAAACAACGAGGGGAGACATCTTCGACGAATGTAGAAGTAAATTCCAAGGAAATTGTAACCAAAGGAACAATAATCACCCAAACAAACCCGAGGACGATGAACTAGAAAAAAGATTTAGCAATACCAACACGATAAATACTCAACCATCCGACGAATACCAAGTGAACGAGGCACTAAAACAATTCCAAGATTACGAAAACTCCAACGGATCCAACTAGCAGTAGGAGAGCAAACAAACTCTAATGAACCTCGAACAAATGAACACGGACACGATTACACTCTCCCTATGGCTACTATTCCCGAAATGTACCTCAAATCAATAAAAGCCCCCAAACATACAATCCGTCACCAGCCTGACGCACACAAGTATCCCAGAAATAGAAAATATGTACATACAAGCCGTCACCAGCCTGACACACCCAAACAATAAACACATACAAGCCGTCACCAGCCTGATGCACACAACAAATCTAAACATTAAAAATAAGCACATACAAGCCGTCACCAGCCTGACGCACCCAAATAATAAACACATACAAGCCGTCACCAGGCTGACGCACACAAGCAATCAAGAAATAGGGAATTAACACAAACAAGCCGCCACTAGCCTGACGCACGCAAGCAATCCAGAAATAAATAATAAGCACATACAAGCCGTCACCAGCCAGATGCACACCCAGAAATAGTAAACAAGCACCTACAAGTCGTCACCAGCCTGACGCACACAAACAATAAACACAAACAAGCCGTCACCAACCTGATGCACACAAATAATAACCACATACAAGCCGTTACCAGCCTGATGCACACAACCAATCCAAACATAGAAAATAAGCACATACAAGCCGTCACCAGCCTAACGCTAGAAAATAAGCACATACAAGCCGTCCCCAGCCTGACGCACACAAGCATCCCAGAAATATAAAATAAGTACATACAAGCCGTCACCAGCTTGACGCACACAAGCAATCCAGAAATAGAGGATAAGCACATACCAGACGCCACCAGCCTGACGCACACAAGTAATCCAGAAATAGAAAATACACACAAAAAAGCCGTCACCAGCCTGTTGCACACAACCAATCAAGAAATAGAAAATAAGCACAAACAAGCCTTCACTAACCTGACGCACACAATCAATCTAGAAATAGATAATAAGCACATACAAGCCGTCACCAGCCTGACGCACATAAACAATAAACACATACAAGCCGTCACCAGCCTGACGCACACAAATAATAACCACATACAAGCCGTCACCAGCCTGTTGCACACAACCAATCAAGAAATAGAGAATAAGCACATACAAGCCGTCACTAGCCTGATGCACACAAGCAATCCAGAAATGGAAAATAAGCACATACATGCCGTCACTAGCCTGACGAACACAAATAATAACCACATACAAGCCGTCACCAACCTGACGCACACAAGCATCCCAGAAATAGAAAATAAACATATACAAGACGTCACCAGCCTAACGCACACCACCAATCAAGAAATAGAGAATAAGAACATACAAGCCATCACCAGTGTGACGCATCCAAACAATAAACAAATACAAGCCATCATCAGCCTGTTGCACACAACCAATAAAGAAATAGAAAATAAGCACAAACAAGCCTTCACTATCCTGACGCACATAAGCAATCCATAAATAGATAATAAGCACATACACGCCGTCACCAGCCTGACGCACACCCAGAAATAGAAAATAAACACATTCCAGCCGTCACCAGCATGTTGCACACAACCAATCAAGAAATAGAGAATAAGCACATACAAGCCGTCACTAGCCTGACGCACACAAGCAATCCAGAAATAGAGAATAATCACCTACAAGCCGTCACCAGCCTTACGCCCACAAGCAATCCAGAAATAGAAAATAAACATATACAAGCCGTCACCAGCCTGACGCACACAAACAATCCAGAAATAGAAAATAAGCACATACAAGCCGTCACCAGCCTAACGCACACAAGTAATCCAGAAATAGAAAATAAACATATTCAAGCCGTCACCAGCCTGACGCACATAAACGATAAATACATACAAGCCGCCACCAGCCTGATGCACACAACCAATCCAAACATAGAAAATAAGCACATACAAGCCGTCACCAGCCTGACGCACCAAAACAATAAACACATACAAGCCGTCATCAGCCTGACGCACACAAGCATCTCAGAAATAGAAAATAGTACATACAAGCCGTCACCAGCCTGACGCAAACATGCAATCCAGAAACAGAAAATAAACAAATACAAGCCGTCACCAGCCTAACGCACACAACCAATCAAGAAATAGGTAATAAGCACATACAAGCCGTCACAAGTCTGACGCACCCAAACAATAAACACATACAAGCCGTCATTAACCTGTTGCACACAACCAATCAAGAAATAGAGAATAAGCACAAACAAGCCGTCACTATCCTGACGCACACAAGCAATCCATAAATAGTTAATAAGCACATACAAGCCGTCACCAGCCTGACGCACACCCAGAAATAGAAAATAAGCACATACAAGCCATCACCAGCCTGACGCAAACAAACAATAAATACAAACAAGCCGTCACCAGCCTGACGCACACCCAGAAATAGAAAATAAGCACATACAAGTCGTCACCAGCCTGACGCACCCAAACAATAAACACATACAAGCCGTCACCAGCCTGACGCACACAAGCAATCCAGAAATATACAATAAGCACATGCAAGACGTCACCAACCTGACCCACACAAAAAATAAACACATACAAGCCGTCACCAGCCTGTTGCACACAACTAATCAAGAAATAGAGAATAAGCACAAACACGCCTTCACTAGCCTGACGCACACAAGCAATCCAGAAATAGCTAATAAGCACATACACGCCGTCACCAGCCTGACGCACACAAACAATAAACACATACAAGTTGTCACCAGCCAGACGCATACAAACTGTTGTGAATGACTAATATCTTTTAATATATAAGACTTAAAATTGCAAAGAAAATTATTCAGTATTTGTAAAAGAAGAGTTTAGTCAAGTCAGTCTAAATAAATTTAGTTTTGATAAAAAAGTTTAAATAAAAGCAATAAAACGGAAAAACAGTCAAAATAAATCAGTTAAACGAAAGCTGTCCAAATAAAAGTGAACTTTACGAAATCAATTAAATAAAATCATAGTTCAATAACTCTCAATTAGTAATACCAGTTTGTTAAAATAATTAAATAAATTAGTTTTAAAAAAGCACTCTGATACAATTAGTTTGAATTGCGGTTGCAGCTTATCATCTGTAAGAATCATCATATAATCTGTAAGTATACCAGCAACTAACCCAGAGGCATAAGGTTCAAGGAGCCTATGTACGGCCAAACATAGGGGGTAATAAATACGTGCCTATGCAGATACTTACCTAGCGACTTACTTGTCATCTTGAATATCCAATTAGTAACTAACCTCGTCCTAAAATTGCACTACTCTCTCAAACTACTCAAACAACTCAAAATACTCAAACTATACAACTACTAAAACTAGAAGGTTTGACAAAAAGTTAGGTGAATATTTTAAAACCTTTTCTCAAAAAGATCCTTTGAACTGGGATACGTTGCCCCCTTATTTCACGTTTTCCTACTTTAAAAACAGAATAATTTATTAAGGTCCAACATTTATTATGATCGTTCGTTAAATCCTGAAAATTTCAACAAAGGTGATATGGTACTTCTTAAAACGAAGCACGAAAAAATAAACTATCTCCATTATGGCTAGAACCCATACAAGATGAAAATTCTTTAATTTAAGTCGGTCGTTCAAACAGAACAGTACATAACAATCGTCTCAAACATTTCAAATCGCCAGATTAAAATAAACGTGCGTGTAAAAAAAAAAACATCGGACAAACTTAAATAAATCGCTGGAATGTTTGAGCGGCATTGCGTAGACCGAACAGCATTCGGATGAATCGGAAAAGGCCAAAAAAAGTCGTTGTTGACGTTTAATGAACGCCTTCAGGTCAACGGGGATTAAGTGGTGGGCTCTGTACAAGATCGATATTGGAGAAAATTTCGCAACCATGCAATATGACCATGTTTAGTCGCCGATGGTGCCGCATGGTCTTAAATCGAGATCTTTTTTTTTACGATGTCTAATAGATACGATCCACCATATTCTGAAATTCGGTAAATGTAGCTTTGTGGCGTAAAGGATCCAATATACTTGGTGGTCATCCAACGTATCAAATCATATGGCCATCTAAAATATCGATTATTCCGAAGATCAACCTAAAAACAAAAAAAAAAAAAACAAATTAATCAACAAAGAATCATTGGTCAATAAAAATACGATAAAAAACACTTATCTAATTGATATATTGAAAGCTGGCGTATCCTGATCATAGAGTAAATCACCTAAAAGAAAATTTTATTTGTTTTAAATTGTAGTTTATCTAAAATAATAAGTTTATTTAATTCACTTACCTTAATTGAAAATTTTGTTATTCAAAATAATCGAAATGTCAAATTATAGAATAATTATTTTTAAGTTGGTAGCAATTTTTTCATCAAGTACTCTTTTTGTATATTTTCATTGTGTAGAGTTATTAATCTAGTACTCTTTGTAAGAATTAAATTCATGTACTATTCGTTTTGACATCACTTTTTCTGTAAACTTTGTACCTTAAACACCGAACACATTAAAATGATGTATTAATTTTAGAATTAAAATTAAATAAAATAATTATATATTGTTCAAAAAAAATCTATGGTGGCGTTCAGTGTTTTGTTGGTATGAACAATTTGTTTTCCTTCTTTTTGGAAAAATTGCGGCTATCGAAGATTTATCTTCCCTACTTTAGTGCGGCATTTTGGGAATTATAAACCCAAAAAATCATACATCGCGGAAAATAGAGTGTCTAATCCGCCACTTGGTTTGGTTACAGGCAAATGGCCTCACAGGTACATTGTAATATAAGAAGGAAATTTATTTAAGATTTAATCATTCCCATATTAAATTTGTCTCCAGCTCCATATTAATAAGATTTTACCATACCCGTTGTCGATTGTAAAATGGATCGAAGTGGGTCAATGCGTTGATCGACAGTTATGTTGCTGGATCAATGATCGTTTTGTTTTTAGATCGACAAGTAGACCAAATTTGTTACGGAAATCGGCGCCAACAATTGTACGATTCACTGCTGCTAATATGAAAGTATGCACGAAATTAATTTTGAATCCAATGTTTACTTAGAACAATTTGCAACCGTAAGTATTACATGTTCTGATTTCTTAGAATTGTAAGTGGCGTATGACGGAAGGCTACGACGGAAAAGTCTGCACCCATATCGATCAGAAATGTCAGATTATTGGTTCTGTCATGTACGAAAAGTTGGCTGTTTTTCTGAATTATCTTATGGTTTGTCGGTGGTAATAGGACGGTGGTTTCGGTTTAAATCGCCTTATTGCCAGTTTGGTAACTGTACGGTTTGGGTGCATTTCTGAGCTCGGACACGATATTTTTTCTGAAAACACCAAATGCCCGTTTGTTGGTGATTTTGTTGAGCGTTTGCTACTGCTCCCAAGTGAATTGCGTTATATCAACATAGCGTTTAGAGATTTATACTTTTCGATTATTGGCGGGTTTTGTGGGATATCCTCGATTGCTGCCAATTCTTCTTGTGAAAGAGCTAGGTTTATATGGCTATATTTAATCCTTAGTTATTTTGTGGATCGTGAATTGAACCTCTAACGCTAAGAACTAAATATCAAGGTTGTCGTTCCAGAAAGAAAAAGATGCCTTCAAGAATCCATTTTCAAGAAATATAAGAAAGAATGCAGCAGGCATAAAAAAGAAACGAAACATTTCTTCAATTTTTTAGAAGGCTTTTCTAATTTTATTGGAATGCCTTATAAGCCACCTTCAGATTCAGAATCTGAATCTTCTGAAGATTAAAATTAATATATTTATTTATTATGTAACGTATGACTGTGAAATGAATTTTTATTGAATTTGAAATAAATAATGGATTTTTTTTTTAATATATCATTAAAACAGAATTATTATTTTTTAAACATTTTTATTTACGGATTTGAAATAAATTTATTTCTTACTAAAAAGCCTGTTTTTTATTTCGACTGTAAAAACATTTGAAACAGTTGATCTCTTAAATCAATACCCGTTTGCTCATCTCTATCTAAAGTGTAGGCAATTTCTTCTTTACTAGGTTCACTGAATGCTTCAAGATCTGCATCTAATAATAAAGGCAAATTATCATTTGTCATTATGCAGATATTATGGAACGTAAAGCAAGCATCAACTGTCTTAACGATATTTTCGATTTTAAGTTGTAACGCACCCCCGAAAATTGATGTCCAGCGTACTTTCATTTTTTCAAAGGCGCACTCAACAATATTGCGTGCGGCGCTAAACACTTTATTAACAGTTTTTTATCATTGTTTAAGTTGCGCTCTTTAAACGGAGTTACAATCCCAATTGGTTGTACTCTACATGGGTAATCACTATCTCCCAACAAGAAATAACCAGGCGGCGGATACAATTTTTCTTTGAAAACTGGACTGCAGTACAATACACGGGAATCGTGTACTGAACCCGGATACCCAATGAAAACATCCACAAACTTAAAATTACAGTCACAAATGGCTTAACATTGAATACAATATTTCAACTTTCGATTTATGTATTGGTCGTGTAGATGTACTGGACATACTATTTCGACATGCGTTCCATCAATAGCACCAGCTGCCTTCTCAAAAATTGTTGTTCGTGCTCATCGATTGAACATACGACCAATACTTGGTAATTTGTCTTCGCTGGGCAACGCTATGACCTTCGGTATTATATTAATTGCCGTCAAGTCCAACAATTTATGGACAATATCACAAACAGTACAGCTGTTGTTGCACCTACCAATCTGTAGCTTGTGCCACTTGCCAACCAGAGCAAAAATATTAATAATTCTATTTCTGGCCTCCAACCGACATTTTTGTTTGGCAAAAACTTACTGATTTCAACGAAGGTTTTCGACGAAATTCTTAGATGCATCCTCGTCAATGCATCATCGTAGGTCAAGATTGATCGAACAATGCTGTTTGTGGAAGGCACGGTGTACATTGTTGGTCGCTACAATCAGTATGAAAAAAATCATAACATTAACAAGGAATAATACCATTTATTAGTTTGATTTGGAATACCTGTGTTGTTAAGAGTTCCATTAATATAGGACGTGCCTGGTTCCGGTCTCTTCGCCATAAATGCATACATAATAAAATTAAAATACATATCACAATATTTAGATCAAATTCCACTTCAATCATTTAAAAAAAAAATATCAACCAAATATTCAATCAGATTTTCTATTAATTTTAATAAAATTCGATCAAAATGTTTACGCTTTTTTATTTTGAAATGTCAAACTTATATCAGTATTCGGACGCAAACGAACATATTACGAAATATGGAAGAGAAAATTATTTCACTCATGTCAAAATTATTACAAAAAAAAAAAAAAAATTATCACAAACTTCGAACACATCCAAAAGAAAATAATCAGAGAACGAACGTAAATACCGAGATGAAATGATTTTCGGATAGCGAAAGAAATTGAGAAAAACGGAAACCCGATAAGGGGTGATAAAATTTACAATTTTTTGATTTAAAATTTTATTAATTTAATGAACGAATGCAAATAGTGAAAATAAAAATTTGAACAAAGTAAAAACATAATGGTTAAAAACAAAAAAATTTACTTGATTGTAACAATACAGTTGTTGTTGTTTATGATGACGCAAAACACGATTGCAAATGAAGTGACACAGAAAACAAAAAATTATTTCTTTTTAATAGATCAAACAAAACGATGAGACTTGGGCCATATTGCACCAACTACTTATCACTTATTACTTATCAACTTATCATTAGTTAGTTTTTTTGATAATGATAAGTGATAAGTGTTTCACCAAAAATTCCAAAATCTCACTCACTTATCAATTTGAAAACTTATCAAATTTTGATAATGATAAGTGATAAGCATCAATTCGTTAATTGATAAGTTATGGACAATCTGATGTGCAATCAGATTGTCTATAACTTATCAATTGACGAATTAACAAATTTGTATGATAAGTTGTAAGTATCTATACAAAAATACTATAAATCGATGGCAGCAACGTAGAATGAGATATCTGCGAAAACAATTTTTTACAGGAGAACACTTTAACAGTAAAAACGTGATATTTTTTACAATTATAAACAGATGTTGTTCAAAATCGAAACACCGCTATATAAAATCATACCATATATTATAACATACATCATAACATCACAAAATAAAATTTTTCTGAAATTTTGCAGTTATCTCTTTCTACGTGGGACAAACAAAAATTATTTATTCAGACCAAATGCTTTAACTGCCATATATCTATTTCTACACCGGAAGAAAAAATTAGGTACTTTTCTGTTATATGCCACATGTGTATATCGCCACGTATATTTATATATGTATATGAATGTATATGCATACATACTACTATTTAGGAGTATATTATCAAAACTTTTTATATGAATGAAGCGGTTTTCAGATTCGGAAACACCATCAGATGATAGAAGAAGCTTCACTGTGCAATAATCGAGAATAAAAAAAAATCGATTTTTTTGAACGTTCTTCGTTTTTATCCTCTCCTGTAAAATTGTATTTACCGACTGAAGGTATGGTTTCAAAGCTGAGCGCCTCACATTTTTATACATAAAGGAGAATGTATTTAGAAAAATATTATATTTCGGCAAATTGTGCAACTTTACATGTTTCAACCCAGGCAGACACGTTTTACGCAATCCGTATTTTCCTATAGAATAAAATAAAATAAAATTTTAAACAATAAAAATAAAAATATTATTTTTAGGAAATAAATATCTTACAGGAAATGAGAGAATTGAGTAAAATACTGTCCACGACGAGTTTGCTAGATTTCAAACGTATATTGAGACACATTATCAAAGAAACGGAGTACAAGCGGACATATGGCACTTGTCTCATTATACGTTGTTTAATTAGTATAATGAAAAAATAATCACAGAATCATTTCAATACTTACGGTCAAATAATCTATTATATCTCGTACACATTATGCATAACACTGCACTTTTAGAACTAAAAAAATACGTCCATTCAATAAAGACTGTAATAATAATAACAAACAGCAGATCAATACACATACTACTGGTCATGATACAATTAATACAAGATAAAGTAAACACGAGAGAGCCAAAACACGCTGGTGCGCCAATATTTTTTTATTTTCTCTTTATCTCTATTTTTGTTTATTTGTTTAACTTAATTTTTATGTTTTTATACGATTAGTCGTGCCGATGCGATCCGATGCGCGACAGTATCATTACAATTTATAATATTGACGGTATTATACGACGTATATTGAAATAAGTTAAGTTATGTGGTTATTCGTCGTTGTATTGTTTAAATAGATGCAGATGTCGTTTTATACGTTGGAAAAGTACATGAAAAAGGAAGTTTTTTCAAAAAAAACTTTTGCACACTTATAAAACATTGTATTTAAAGCCTATTTGTGTAAAAAACTCAAAATCGTCAAAAACGTAGATGTCTCATTCTACGTTGCTGCCATCGAAATGTGATAGTGTTTGCCAAATAATATGCTTTTCGCACATTTTATATGTTAAACAATGGTTTTGTACCTATGTATATAGCAAAACAATTAAAAAATTGTTATTCTGTAATTCAATAACAACAACAATTTTGCATCTATATAATAATACATGAAGAGAAACCTTTCTCAATTGACAGTTCTTATTTCAATGTTTAAAATCAATTGCAAAACATTTCTTTTGTTGCTTTTAAAATAAATTCTCTATATTAATCATTGTTCCATCGAAGCAACCAGCTACTTGGGGGTAACCACCCAACTCAAGAAACTTCTATTCTGGATATTCCTAACCAATGTAGTGTTGTTATTAGCTGCTATAGAGGACTCAATGCGCAGTTTCGGTCGCTTCCATGGTGCAAATTTGCTCCGATTTTAATTAATACGTGCTCAATTTGTTTATGTGACAAACGAAAATATTTTATCACGCGCGAGTTCAGAGAACATTTGGTTCTGGCTTTCACTACACGATTTCTTCTTTCATCCTCGAATAATCTTTCGAACCGACGCATTTATTTATAAAAAGTTTTTTTTCGTTTAATAAATTTCAGTTTTTGTTCATTAAAGTTGATATAATACCTATATTTGATATTTTTTTTATTAATTTTAAAATATCGAAAAACAACTGTCTTACTTCTCTTACATGAAATTGTTCTTACTTTGACTTAATATTATAACTTATTAGAATACAAAAAAATAGCGGTATAAATTTTGAAATTAAAGTTATTAAAGTTGTTATGTATTGTCATTATCATTTGTACTCTTTTAAAATTGAACAAAAGTTCTCATCTTACCAATAACAGCAAAAAAAAAACGTTTTTAACAGACTTCCGTCATACCACAACAATTGGTAGCTCTTATCAATTTTTTTGAGTAGTGAAATTTTTCTTATTGATATTTTGGATAAGTTATCATTAAAGTAGTCGATTATTAATAAGTTTAAACTTTTGGTGCAACAGAACTACGAAAAAATTATCAAAAACCTCAAACTTATCGCTTATCAAAATATTACTTATCATTTATCATTTCGCAATTTGGTGCAACTTAATTTTGATAAGTGAGTGCTTATCACTTATCATAACTCAATTAAATACTTATCAAATTTCAATTTGGTACAACGGAGAATTATCAAAAATTATGATAAGTTGATAAGTAATAAGTGATAAGTAGTTGATGCAATAGGGCCTTGGTCAATATTCTTACTCGCTTGGCTAGATTACTACTTTCATTACTGTCAGGAATCATATTGTCTCAAGGGTTTATTCATTTAATTCATAAACATCAAAAATTCCATGTTCTAAAGTTCCATGTTAATAATGCTCGCCAAAACAAATTTTGGGTATACGTTGCTAGCGAATTCCATCCTTGTTCTAAATGAAATTGAAGATTGGTCTAACGAAACAATACATATAGTATGTTCCAGGAAATTAAAAACATTTAAATGTAAATATTTAATGAGAATTCTCGTTATTGTTAAGGAAGTAATAGTATTCATTTGATTAAAAAATTCTTTGCAAATATTTCATAATGTTGATTAATTATACTCAGTCCATAAAATGCAAGGTATGTATATAGCTATACACCTATGTATTTAGATTTTAGTTGCCGTAGAATAAAGAGCAACAAGTTTCTAGTAAGCATATATTTCAAAATCTAGTTCTAGACAAAATCAACTCGGTGTTGTACTCGTAGACTCTTTGATATGAACCTTACTGTTGATCTAAAATTTAAATATGGTATTTTCCCATTATTTGAAATAATGTATTTTTCTCGTGTATAAAAGTACTTATGCAAATAGTGTAATGTACCGTTTTTTCCTTTTAGTAAAAAAATGAGAAGTAACTGTAAAAAGCAATACAACAGACCAGCAAAAAAGGAATATGTATTTGTTAATTTGTATTAAAATAATTTTAAATTAGTTTTTTTCCATACAACATATTCCATCTTATGTTTGGTTAGTTTCTGTAATTCTTATGATTACATTATATTATAGTTTTGCCATTATATACATCCACTGTGTTATGTTGTTAAGCATGAGGAGTCCTTATACAAACACATATACACTAGAACAAGTTCTATTATAGTTTGAATATTATTGTATATTGTATGTACTCGTAGTAACTACAAATTTTTTTATTTTTATTTTTTTGTTGTAGTAACCAAAACGAAAATTTATTACAATTTCTTTTGTTAGTTTTTGTGTATTTCCATTTTTTATTATTTAAATTTTATTCTTGGATATAATATCGTATAGTATTGTAAAATTTAATCAAATTTTAATAACAAAACTTAAGTAGGTTTTTTTTTTCTTATTGTGTGGTTCTGGTTTCCAGCTTTCAAAATTACATTTGAACATATTTTAATTTTTGTTCTTGAGATTACTGCTTTTTGCTGCCCATTTAATTCATACATAACCATAATGTTGATTCATTTGTAGAAAAATAATTATGCTAAACATATTATTGAAAAATTATTTGGAAAACTGGATATAAATATAACCCTCGAAATTAAACGTCTCACATTTACGAAAGTGGAGATGATCACAAGAAACAGTGGTTTTTAATTAGAGCCGCGAAAGATACGTTAACCACAAAAATGTAAACATCAGTATGGCCCAGATCTAATTATTTACAAAGTTTAATTTCTTAACGTAATATAAAATGGAATTCTGTGCAAGTTAGCATTTTTTCTAACTGTACACAACATTATGAGCTTTCAAAACTTAACCACCTGTTAAATTATCGTAAAAACCCACTTACGTAATTCAGTTTCAGATACTAGCATTTTCTTAAATACAAATTTTACAGTAAATTCCGATGTTATTTATTACGATATTTTGTTGTTGTCAAAATCCTAGAAGAGACGTTGTTGTTGTTTTTTTTGTTTTTTAAGAATTTTCTTTATATTATTCCCTAACTTAGTTAAAACCGCCAAAAATTTGATCTCGCAGCCAAATGCGTCTAATTTAAGAAAGTTTGCGGATATATTAGACGAATCAATCAGGGGGTTAAAAGCACTAGGTCCTGAGGCAGAGCGAAGAGACGCATGGTTAATATACGTAGCGCTGAACAAGGTGGACAATGAAACCAGATCTCTTTGGGCACAGGAGATGGCGGAAAACGATTTTCCCACATTAGATGATCTACTCAAATGTCTGGGACGAAGAATAGACATGATGGAGTCAATGAAGTGTTACTCTAAGAGGGGTGGCCTGGTTCATTCAATTACACGATCACATGCAGTAGCTACAGCGCCAGGAATGACGTGTCCAATATGTAATCATCCCGGACATAGAATTTTTGAATGCAGTGTTTATGAAGCCATGACACCAAAGCAGAAATCAGAGACCGTTCAAAGGGGTAATAAGTGTCTTAATTGATTAAATGGCAACCGTCGAGTGCGAGATTGCAGATCAAGAGCACGGTGCCAACTTTGTCATGCCAAGCATCACACGTCACTACATGCAGCGGATAAGAAGCGGTTCGAAAATGATCAGCAACCGAATACGATCGCTCACAAGGTTGGCCTTTCACCAGCAGAAGAAGGAAATGAACAAAACATACAATCACACAACACGGTCTATAGAGGTGCACAAGGCATACTTCCGACTGCGATAATTAAAATCAAGGATGGCAGTGAGCAATATCAGACTTATCGAGCATTACTGGATTCCACCTCACAGACGTCTTTTATTTCGGAGGAGTGTATGCAAGGTTTGCGGCTTAAACGCACCAACGCAAGGGTCATGGTGAAGGGTTTTGGCGAAGTGGTAATTAGCACAATACGTGGATCTACTGAACTGGTCATTACAGCGCCAGGTAATTCAACCACATTAACAACGCAGGCTTTCATAGTTCCTAAGGTGTCCGGTGTGCACAATGAATTCAAGCTGGCAGAGCAAGACGTTCAAATCTTAAGTGAGCTACTACTAGCAGATCCAGCATTTAATAAGCGTGGGCGCATCGACGTGCTATTAGGTGTGGACAATTTCTTCAAAGTACTACTATCTGAGCAGCATACTTTATCCAGTGGACTAACAGGTTTTCGTACTATTTTTGGCTGGGTAGTTGCCGGGAGAAGTGTGAAGCAAGCACATGTTAGAACAGCTGAAAACTTCAACATTTTAATGGACATCGATAAGTCTCTCCGCAGGTTCTGGGAGATAGAAGAGTTGCCGAGAAGTAAACCAAGATCACCAGAAGAACAGAAATGTGGAGAGCTGTTTCAAGCAACCAACAGACAAACCACAAACAACAAATTTGTTGCTAAATTGCCGTTAAAGCAGCCTGTTACAATGCTTGGAACCTCATACAATGCCGCACGCAACCGCTTGAAAGCAATGGAGAGAAGGTTTGGATCGTGGAGATGACTTTGGCAAGTTATATCGAGCATTTATGACGGAGTATGAAGAGTTTGGACACATGCAGAGGGTAGAAGAAAACGGCAATACTAATAAATAATATTTTCTGCACCACGGAGTAGTAAGGGCCAGCAGCACAACCACGAAGCTCCGAGTTGTCTTTGACGCGTCTACTAAATCGTCAACCGGGATATCATTGAATGATATTTTATTAGTTGGACCAACCGTGCAACCACCACTAATCAATATTCTACTGAAATTTCGGCAACAAGAGTTCATCATATGTGGGGACGTGGAAAAAATGTATAGGCAGGTCTAGGTGAGCGATGAGGATCAAGCATATCAGAATATTTTATGGAGAAATATTGCAAACGACCAACCAAGTACATACCAGTTAAAAACTTTAACGTATGATACGGAATCAGCAGCATTTCTGGCAACACGTAGTCTAAAGGAAATTGGTATAATGCTACAAGCAAGTCAACCAGAAGCAGCACAAGCCATACAACAAGACATGTATGCGGACGATCTGATGACGGGGTCTAATTCAAGAGTACAAGCTACCTTGTTAACGCAAATAAAAATTGCACTAAAGAACAAATGATGGCGAGATTAGTGCATTTATTCAAGGCACAAGTAGAGATATCATGGATATCGGAGATCATTCAGAGTCGCCAAAGGTATTAGGGCTACAATGGGATCCTTGCAGAGACTCATTCAAATTCACAACCGAACTATCTGATCGAACAGCGCATACCAAGCGAACTTTACTGTCTGATACTAGTCGAATCTTCGATCCGCTTGGCTGATTGGCACCGATTGTAATACGCATGAAAATTTTACTTCAAACAGTGTGGATGCATGATTTGAGCTGGGACAGGAGTACTACGGGTAGGAGGCAGGATACAAAAATCAATAGCATCGTATAACGTGAAGCATCCTATTATCCTACCGACGAGTCATAACGCGGTAAAATGCATTGTAAGAGATATGCATAACCTACACAATCACCTGAGGGTAAGTCTTCTTACAAGCATTACAAGGTGACGGTTTTGGATAATTAGAGGCAAAGTGATTTCAAGAACAATTGTGCACAAATGCATCAAGTGCATAAGACAAAATCCACCAATGGAAAAGCAGATGATGGCGAATTTGCCAGCAGATAGGGTACAATATTCATACCCATTTTACAAGGTCGGAGTGGATTACTGTGGACCGTTCAAGGTACATCCCGTAAGACGCATAGGTCAATCTCCACATAAAATGTACGTTTGTATTTTTGTATGCCTAAGCACAAAAGCAGGGCACATCGAGACAGTAGGAAACTTAACCACTGGAAGTTTTCTGGGAGCGTTTTCAAAATTTGCGTCAAGAAAAGAAAATTGTCACACGGTCTACAATGACAATGGCACCAATTTTGTACATGCCTACAATCATTTGCGTGAATTATTTCAATTCCTAAAATCAAAGTCATCAGACATAGCCGCAGCACTGCTACAGCACAAAATAGATTGGCGATTTATTCCACTAGGAGCGCCTCACATGGGTGGTATATGGGAGGCGGCAGTAAAACAAGCCAAAATACAACTAACGAGGGTGGTAGGCGAAACTATACTCACCATAGATGAATTTGGCACATTGATAACAAAAATAGAGGCCTTCATGAATTCAATACCAATTGCCACCAATGAGTCAGAAGATATCGATTGCATTACGCCAGCGCATTTTTTAATCGGGCGAACTATCACTGACATCGCAGATGATTCACAGACATCAACCGTTGGTTGCACCATCATTATTGGTTGCACCATCGTTATTTTTTCTCTATTCTGAAGAAAATAAATTGAAGCAAAATGACATCGACTAATTTAACTTAGAATTGTAGAGGCTAACGGTTTTGGTAACTCTCACGGGCACGCGGGGGTTCGCGACGCTACGGCGTTCCCCCCCCGCTTAGCCTTCCGAGGGGCTTTAGATTTGACCTTCGGGGGATGTAGGGGCGGATTCTATAGAATGTGTTAATGACACCTACTAAAAAGAAAAATAATTGCACTATTTTGTTATTGCAAGATTTTGTAATTGCCCAATATAGTAGCCCAATAATTCGGTGAGCAATATTTTTGTCGATAGAATATCCAAAGATTAAACATAATAAAATACATAAATTCATAAGAAATAAATTTATATTTGATTAAGAAATTTACAAAATATTCCTTAAAATAGCAAATTTAAAAAATTATATTTCTTAAAACAAAACGAACATCGACTATTTACGAGCAAAGGAAGTGGACCAACGTCTCCTGCTCCTCTTCGTCCAAGCAGCTTCTGCAGAAGTCATTTGCCTCCAGACCCAGCCTTCTTGCTTGTTCTCCAAAAAGGCAGTGTCTCGTGAGAATTCCTACGACCGTTCTTAATTCACGTCTGCGTAGGGATACTAATGCCCTAGTGCGCCCCAATTCCAGCTTTGGCCAAACTTGGCTTGCAACTCTACAGGTGAGGGTGTTAGACCACCTTTTCCCCGCAAAGGATAGCGCCTGCTTGCCAAGTGATTGTCTCAGCGCTGTGATAGGCCTCCCCAGACTTGCCCTTTCCGGTTGCAGCTGGAGAGTCGTACCATGCCTAGCAAATTCATCCGCCCTACAGTTCCCCATGATGCCCGAGTGACCTGGGACCCAGATTACCTGGATATTGAAATGCTCCCCCATCTCATTTAGAGATGAGTGACAACTAAACGCCACCCGTGACGCCAAAGACACCGATTCTAACGACCGGATCGCCGCTTGACTGTCCACATAGATTGTGATATCGTCTGAGGATAACATATTATGCTTCAACCACGTCATGACCTCCTCAATCGCTACGACTTCAGCTTGGTACACGCTGCAATAATCAGAGAGACGAATATAAATGTTTACATTTAATTTGTCACAGAATACTCCAGCTCCCACTTTCCCGTCTAGCTTGGAGCCATCTGTGAAGAATTGTAACGCTTCGGTTTCCGATAACGGTCTATCCCTCCAAGATTCCCTTGAAGGGAAGGAGGTCCGGAATCGCTTCTCGAAGCGTAGTGTAGATTTAATGTAGTCAAGATTCGCCAGCTCATCCTGCAACGATCTATCAATAGTAGAGTGTCCTATACTAAGACACCTCCACTGAGAGACGGCTGCAAGTCGTACCGCCGTATTAGCTGCCATCTGTTTGCCAAAAATGTCGACCGGAAGGAGTTGCAACAAAACCTCTAAGGCACTTGTCGGTGTCGACCTCAATGCCCCGCTAACAAGCATGCAGGCTCTTCTTTGCACTCTCTCCATTTTACTTTTATGAGTTACCTTGTCCAGAGCTGGCTACCAAACACCCACCCCGTATATGAGTACAGGTCTCACTACAGCGGTGTAGAGCCAGTGTACCAGCTCCGGCTTTAGATCCCATCTATGACCAATGGCGCTCCTACAGGAGTACAAATCTATAGTAGCTTTGTTTATTCTCTCCAACATGTTGTGCTTCCAAATAAGCTTACTGTCCAAGATAATGCCCAGATATCTAGCTCTATCAGTAAAAGCAAGTCTCGTGCCATTTAAGGTAGGAGGGACAACTACCAGGATTTTGCATTTCTTAGTGAAGAGTACCAGCTCTGTCTTGAACGGGTTAATACCAAGTCCACATTGCCAGCCCATTTCGTAACGATGGTAAGTAAGCGCATTCTTCATTACGTCTACAATCGTGCCTAGGAATTTCCCGGTAACAGTTAAGCTACGTCATCTGTGTAAGCGATAACTTCAATACCCTCTCTCCAATTCTAGTAGTAACCCGTTTACCACTATTGTTCTGCGGGGTTCAACTAAATACTCGCGTCTTGATGGTGAAGTCCCCCAACTTCGAGCTAACAATCCTGCTTCCCAGCATAGAATTGATTAACCCTATCAGAGGATGGTCCACCTCCAAAAATGACAATCCCTCCTTGATTGCCTCCGCTTTCACAGTATTAAAGGCGCCTTCTATATCCAGGAAGGACAAATTCCTTCGAATTAATCGATTTCTCAATCGAACACACCAAGGCGTGCAGAGCAGTGTCCACAGATCTACTTGTTGTGTACGCATGCTGAGACGGTGCCCACTTCCTGGCACCTATTTTATCTCTGATATATACATCCAGCAGCCTTTCCAAGGTTTTCAAAAGAAAGGATAATAGAGTTATTGGTCTTAGGTCCTTAGGATAGACATGTGAGCTTTTCCCCGCTTTCGGTATGAACACCATTTTGACCTCCGTCCAGTACCTAGGAATATATCCCAGCTTCAAACACCCTTTGAATAAAGCTTCCAGGTAGGGAAGAATAATTACTGAGTTGTTTTGAAGTTCCGCTGGTATAATTTGATCGGGACCAGCCGATTTATATGGTTTAAAACCCCTCAGTGCCCATAGGATCCGTTTCCTGGTTACGATATCCTCTGTGAATACTGACAATGATTCCTGATGGTTGCTACGCAATAACAGGTCTTCAAAGCTCTCTGGGAAGTGTGTCTCGTAAAGAAGCTCCAGAGATTCTCCACTAGAAGCTGTAGAAGATCTGTCTGGTTTTATCAAAAAACTGGGACTAGCTGTACTTTTGGAAAGAATCTTCCTAAGGCGGGAGGTTTCGGATACCTCTTCCATTTTATCATAGAAGATTCTCCAAGACCTCCTTTGTCTTAATTCTTTCTTATAAATTTCGAGTTTCTCCTTATAGAAGTCCCAATCCTGAGCCTCCCTTGTAATTTTGGCCCTATTAGAGGCTGTCCTACAAGACTAGCGATAGGTTCCCAGTTCCCTGGACCACCATACTGGATTTTTCCTACCCCTAGGCTAAGCTGTTAGGCAGGCAGCGTGAAAGGATCGGTTACATGCGCTAGTAACGCTAGCCACCATGTCCTCCAGCTCCCCAAAGGTCGTCGGGGGCTCCATAGCTCTCGTCGGTAACATTTCCTCCAATAATTCCCCATATTTGCCCCAGTTGGTCCTTCTAGGGTTCCTTAAGGCTTCCTGAGTAGCAGGGTGAATATCGAGGCTATAGGTTAAATATCGATGATCAGAAAAGTAGTGTTCCTTATCCAACCTCAAATTTTTAACCATATGAAGAATAATATTTGAGGCAAGGGTCACGTCTAGAACCTCCTGCCTGTTACTAGCAATAAATGTGGGTTCCCGCCCAATATTACACACTGAAAGGTTAGTACTCATGAAATAATCAAAAAGCGACTCACCTCTTTCATTATTATCCGTGCTTCCCCAGATAGTGTGATGCGCATTAGCATCAACTCCCAGTACCACACCTACCTTTGATTGTTACGCTTCACGGATCAGCTCATCCAGTTTATCCGGAATAAACCTCCTTCTCTAGGTCCATGTAGGTTGAAACTAGCCAGAATCTATAAGTGCCTACTTTAAGCCTAACTGCAGTAGTGTCACCATTGCCATATTGAGAGAGAAGGAAAGATTAGTATTATTTTTCCCTAGAATACAAGATCTGATGTTTCCAGACTTACTAGAGGATATAATTTTTTACCCCTTCGTTCTAATGCCACAGATCCTGTTGATATTAATTCAAGGTTCTTAGATTAGCACCACATCCTCACCCGACCTAGTCAGCCTGAGAAGTAGAGCTGCCGAAGCAGCCTTATAATGGTGAAAGTTAATTTGTGTTATCTTAATCATAACCTTTTAACCTCTACCTACCTCTATGGTATATTCCTGCTACCGCAGGAATATTATTTCCCGGTATTTTGGAATGCGCCGGATTCCCCCGTCTCGCTAGCCCTCAAACCCTCTGTAGAGGACTTGTCAGTGCCCGGGCTGCCGACATTTTCCTCCATCGGTAACACCAGCTCATTCGCTTATGTGCCCCTCCTCGTCTTCCAAGTGAATCCTTACCAGACCAAGGTCGCCGGATTCACTTTCCCCTACCCTCAGTTTCTTCCCCCATGCTGCTGGTACCCCTTTCAGGCGTGGGCGGGTTGCCACCATTCTCCGGTTGACCTCCCGTACGCGCTTCCGCCACATCCTTTTTATAAACCTTGAGAGTAATTGGCCCGAATCCGAAGCCAATTACTCTCTTTGTTTTGTGCAGGAGGGCAAAGGACTCCTTATTTATTACCATAATTGATAATTTCGAGCCCACCTTCGCCTCCTCTGGCTTGACAATCTTTCAATTTCCGGTCGGAAGATTCGGGTTACTGGCCTGAATAATTTTCAAAGCCTCATCGGGGCTAGCCGATTCGGATGGCAGCCAGACACGTGCCCTCGGCCTGCTGGGAATTTCCTCCCGGCTAACTGCCGCAAGCTTTGCGCCTGGCCACACCTCCCCTACTTTGGCTATAGCCTTTTTATAAAAATCCACAGATCTAAAGTCTTCTTGACTTTCGTCAATAACGGCTAGCATCAACACATGCTCCCTCAGGACATCGCTGAACTGCTTTGTCCCTGAGTTGGAGCTCGGCTTCATGTCAGTCAGCAACTTGGCCCGCTTGCTGTTGACTACTTCCACCTCGCCCTGGGACCGCTGTCTTTTCGACACATGGTCCCTTTCCGAGCTTCCGCAGCCCACAGTGCTTCTTGCCCAAGCTACCGATGTTCTCTGTTCTTCCGTGAGCTGCGACTCGGGGGTCGCAGCCCACTTCTCAAAAATTCGAAATGCCGAACGGCGATTTCTGTACCGCTTTTTCGCCGGAGGAATTTCTCTCGTCCCCCTCCCCGCGCTGCGATTGTACCGCTAACTCCCGGGACTAAGTCAACCACCTTTGCACCCTTCGAGGCCCCACCTGTCTGGTTCGAGGTACCTCCCTTCGCTGATACCGGCTTTTGAGGAGAGCCGGTGGCCTTTGTTTTTCTGTTGTTCGATCTTTTCATTTGATTCCCACGAGTATCGGAGAAATGAAGGTCAGCCTGCGCAGAGATCCGTATACGCAGGTAAGGCTAATTACAACTGGAGGTCGCCAGGTATCCAAAAGGCTCCGTTCACGATTGGGATTTGTTAAATGGGCCACCTGCCTGGCAGATTGTCAGCACGGGTCGCTTTACACCTTAATCCGGCCCATTTGCCATCATTTAGCGTGACCCTCCTTACACCTAGGTCATTTATTAACACCCGCTCAATAAGCGTGGACCCGGAGGCGACGGCAATTATAAGGCCATCGGTATGATACTCTTGTGGAGTTATATTCTCAAAATTTAAACATAAGTAATTTAAAGTTTACTAGAAGAGTTGCAAGTTCTAATCGCAGTTAGATACCTATGTTTAGAAACTTATGCTTAAGACCTACAGACGCTAAGTTACAACCGTAAAATTAATTTACAATTTATTCGAAAATTACTCGTTAAATTAAATTCACACAACCATACTGAGTTAAAAATTATTTATTTTTTTTAAGTACTTATTCTATAAAAACTAATAACCGTATAAATATATTAAAGTAAAAAAAAAATTTTCTCGCAACCTAAACGAGTACTTATTATAAAAACCTCTCTAAAATTATTAAAATAAAATTTTATATTTTACTGCATCAAGTTAAATTTTAACCGCAAGCAAAATCAATCCAATTATCTCAACGATTTCCTGATTTCCACATAATTAAATAAAATATTACAAAATTTAATTCATGATTAAATTTTAGAGAATTGTTATAATCAAATATTTGTTTGTGACCCTTCTTACATTTCGATTAAGACAGTAACAAGTAAAAGGTTAAAGAAGAAAATAAAAGCCGAACATATGTATGTATGTAGCATCCTATTAGTTTTGTCTTTATATAGGAATAAAAGACACAAGAAAATTATTATTAGCATTTTAACGAACATCTTCAATTTCCGTTTTGGTGCAAAAAATAAAATTTTCGCATCGTATGTTTAATCACAAAATTAAGGTTGAAACAAAAGAAAATCGCTGTAATAATCGTAAGTTGTAATTATTTCGATAATTGAAATTTTTCTTTGTGCACAAAAACACACACATACTAATGAAACGAAAATCAATTTTCTTGTTGTGACAAAAATGATCAAAAGATAATGTCAACAGACAAGATTCATGACAGAATAAGCATTCACCTCATTATCTTACATTATTTCGATGTGTGTATTTTATTTCTGTTTCCTTACGATTATATTCCTAAAATTCCATTTCCCTTTATCAGTTGTATATTTCTATGTACATACATATAGTATGTACATATATCTCATTAAATTTCAATTAAATAATTTTATTATTCCGACACAAAATTATTTTTTAATTCGAATAGAATGGCCACTATTTAGAAATTTTGTTAACTTACAACAATGTGACAGAATCGTAATTGATAAAAATTTTCTAATCGGTCGCTCTATCTGTACTCTATACATTTGCGACACATCTATACACTCAATTGTACGAGTAGCAGAATTTTTTCGTTTTTCGTTGTGCGCTTCTCGAAGGAAATGTGATAAACGAACAAATGGAGCATGATATTAGAATTTTCATCCTGGCGGTGCTTGCTGTATATATAGTGTATATATAGCTATGTACATATAATAATATTAGAGAAAATAAACAGTGAACAAAAAGGGAGCGAGAAGAAATCGAAAATAAAAATTGCTTAAGGCGACACAAATTCTTAGTGTTCAAGATTTCCTATTTTTATTATTATTATAATTTTTTTTTTTTTTTTTTTTTTTTGCCAACGAAATAATATATAATTTTACCGGGGATTTTTTTTTCTTGTCGGTTGCCTTATCTTCAAGATTGAATTTGGTTTAGGGGAAAGAATAGAAATTGAAATGAGATGATTTTGTTCTACATGAGATTTTTTAATGTTTTCAACTTTCGTTGTCTAAAATTTCGTAGTTTTGCGGTGATATAATGTGCTGTTTTCATACTGTTATAATATTACTCTACTAAAATCTGTTAAACAAAGTTTGCTGTAATTTAATTTTATAATACAGTAAAAGCCTTGTTAATCGAAAAGTCCGGATAGTTAAATGTTTCATTAAAACTAGAAATTTTACGACGAGTTTTCGTTTATTTATTTTCAAATCATGTACCAGAAAACCATTTTTTCATACATCAAGTTATAATGAACACATATTTAATAATAAAATACCAAAAAATTCAGACTTCATCAATACCTCAAACTTCATAGATTTTTTAAAAGTCACTATCTTATATCTGGCTGTTTGGTTTTGCATGACATAAATCTGCATAACTTTTTGAGCAGAACACTGTGAACTTTTTCTGCAAATTTGAAAAATGTCTTTCTGCTTCTTGCCAAGTGATACCTTTTTCAGCTATTTGAGAGTCTGAGCTTAAGTTCTCTGCTCTGTTGTGATTTAAAATAATTTTGATAAGTTGCTCATTCGTAATAGTTTGCACAGTTTCTGTGTAGTCATCGAGATGCAACCAATCAGTAATTTCGTTCTCTTGAATGTTCACAAATTGTTCTGTATTAAACTTTAAGATTTCGCAAATTATATTGTGAGGCGCTTTGTTGTTACTTAACATCTTATTATCATAAAACCACAATTTGTTCCAGCCGCTTGCTAAAGTTGAGCATTTTACTCCAAACCTGTTCGACCTGTTCTCTACCACCATTCATGACTCGACGATATTGAGTCCAGTACAAAAATTTCAGTATCTGAAAGGGTCATTGAAGGGTGAAGCAGCATTGGAAGCATATTTGGAAGCGTTTAAAAAGCTAAGAAACAGGTATGATCGCAAAAAACATATCGTGAATTCATTTATACGCGCGTTTTTAGACCATCCTCCCTTCCACACCGCAAATGCAGCCAAAGTGAAGAATCTACTAGATTCAGCGGATGAAGTGTTGCGAGGTCTCAAAGCTCTCGGTCCAACAGCAGAATCCCGCTATCCGTGGCTAATTTACTGGTTGGTCACCAAGTTAGATGACAAAAGTAAATACATGTGGGCAGAAACATCAGCCGAATTGGATAACCCAAATCTGGACGATTTCTTCAAGTTTCTACAGATCAGAATCGATGCTCTGGAATCATTAAGCTCTTCGATGAAATCCGGACATTCTAAAAGATTGATAAGGGGCAAGTAGCCGAAAGCGAACCAGTAACCCAAGCGTATACGTGTGCATTCTATCAAGATAAAAATCATTCGTTCTTCAGCTGTTCAGAGTTCAACAACCTAAAGGTCAACTAACGTAGAGAGTTGATCAACACGAGTCGAAGCTGCTTCAATTGCTTAAGCCGTGGCCATTTAATAATAAACTGTCAATCAAAACGGCGATGTCGATCTTGTGCTGGTAAACATCATACTCTACTCCATATTAATGTAGCTCAGATCAAAGAAGCTTCTAATAGCAGACCATCAACCTCTATTCCTGACGAGCCAGTCACCAATCTAAACGCATCGGTTTTACATTCGAATGGTGCCAAGGTGCCAAGGCTTCATTCTATTCTACCAACGGCTTTGATTACAGTGTTGGATGTGTATGGAGAACCCCAAGTATGCCGCACCTTACTAGATTCAGGCCAGCTTTATCACGGAGTCTTGTGTGCGACGACTAAAGCTAAAAAGATTTAACTCACGAACAGCAGTCAGTGGTTTAGGCATGACTAAAGCTTGGTTCACCAGAGGTCGAACCACCATTATTGAGCAACCACCAAGTCACTCAAAATTTGAAATTAACGCGTTAATTCTTCCAAAACTAACGTCATTACTACCACTGGAAGCAATTACTAATGTTTGAACTGAGATGTGGAGCACATTGAATTTAGCCGACCTGTACTTCAATCAACCAGGTGAGATAGATATGTTAATCGGAGCAGACCATTTCTTCTCAAGGTTACTTGATGGATGGAAATAGTGCAACCAAGAGGAACCGACCTTGCAAAATACGATATTTGGCTGGGTAGTGTCAGGAAGGTCAGAGAGAGAACAAGAATATACCACATCATTGTTAGCTACCAATTATTTAGAACCCGCAGCAGATTTGGATGCCACCTTGAAACGATTCTGGGAAATTGAATCGATTAACGAAGACCGGATTATCCTATCAACGGAAGAGATTTTATGCGAGCAGCATTTCAAAGAGAATGTTACACGAAATTCGAATGGAAGATTTGTCGTATCGATTCCTTTTAAACAACCAGCAAAGGATCTAAGCAACACCTTAAACATCGCAATACAGAAACTTAGGATCATGGAAAGACGTTTCAAGAGAGATCACGAGTTCAAAGCATTTATCATACGTTCACGACTGAGTATGAACAACTGCATCATATGGAAGAAACTCCAAAGCACGAACTCACAAACCAAGGGTACTATATGCCACATCACGGCGTGCTAAAAACAACAAGTACCACGACAAAGTGGAGAGTTGTTTTCGATGGGTCAGCGATGAGTAACCCGGTGGTTCAAGGGCGGCCAGTGGTTCAAGGGCGGCGGTATGTCGGAGCGATTGATCCGACTGAAATAGGATACTTACCTAACCAACAAATCTCAGCCTGAAACACATCAAGAATACCTAAAATCAAACAAATAAAAACTATGTAATCATTGAATTAATTAATACTTACCATTTGCTATTATATAAGTGTTGATCACCCTAAAAAATATGCAATTAATTATTAATTTTTATATAATTCAAATTTAAATAATATTGTACTTATCTTAATATTTTCAAAACAACTAAATGACAACTTGAAATGTCAAATAGTGGAGGAATTCCAATGCATTATTTTCTGTTCAGTACAATAATGATGACGCCTGAATTTGAACTTTTATACTAAATATCAAACAACAACAAGTTCATTACAAAATTTTGGCATTCGGTTTTCAAGTTTTGCTCAATATAGTACGCAGTTTTCTAAAATTATTCAATAAAATAATAAAAATAAATTGTAAACACAAAGTAAAACTTGTGAATCTGTTTTCTTTTATTTTTATTTTGGTCAAATTGGAAGTCAATAACAACAACAAAGTGAAGAGGTTACCAATTCGTGAAAAATTAAGGGGAAAACCATTTCCAAGAAGCAGAAGCAGAATCAAGATAAAACAACGTGGGAAATAAGCAACTTCAATCGCCCCATATTAGTACATTTTAACGCTTTAGGAGTTGCTCCATCACCGCCGGTCGAATTAAAAATGTCGCATTAGGCGGTAAACACAAAACAATAAAATATCCTCAATCAGATAGTAGTTCACTTGTTGAAGGGTGAGCTCTACAAATGACTTGATTGTGTGTATGCCAGCTAGAGCTGTTAGCAGTAGCTTCCCCTGCTCCAGCTAAAGCAAAATTTAGTAAACATTGCCACAACCGATTAAAAACCTGTTTACGAGTGAGATGAAATTTCTCTACAAATTTCTATAAATTTTGTGCAGTAATCGCTTGCTGCGATTTCATCTCTTGATTTCTTTTCACCTGAAATATCCAATTTTCGAATACCGTCTCTTGATTTAAAACGTGCTATTCAACACTTCGGAAATACGCACTGCTCAGTTACTTTTGGAGCGTCATAGAACTATTTGTAAACTTTAACAATTTTTCCTTTATTACTTTTTATATCGTATAAAGTTGAACTGCCAACATTATAAAAATTCATTAATGCCTCTCGAGATTGATTGATTTATAACACATTTCTTTTCCTCTTTGTTAGTTGTTTGCTTGTTGAAGGCATATTAATATGTACAATATTACTTTCTTTTACTCTAGTATAATAAAGTATAGTAATCATGAAAATTATGAACCTTGAGATTTTAAGAAATTAATTTGTTTTGAGGTCCCCTGAGTCCGAAAAGGTGGGTTTCGAAATGGTGTCTGTCTGTCTGTCTGTCAGTCTGTCAGTCTGTCAGTCTGTCAGTCTGTCAGTCTGTCAGTCTGTCAGTCTGTCAGTCTGTCAGTCTGTCAGTCTGTCAGTCTGTCAGTCTGTCAGTCTGTCAGTCTGTCAGTCTGTCAGTCTGCCAGTCTGTCAGTCTGTCAGTCTGTCAGTCTGTCAGTCTGTCAGTCTGTCAGTCTGTCAGTCTGTCAGTCTGTCAGTCTGTCAGTCTGTCAGTCTGTCAGTCTGTCAGTCTGTCAGTCTGTCAGTCTGTCAGTCTGTCAGTCTGTCAGTCTGTCAGTCTGTCAGTCTGTCAGTCTGTCAGTCTGTCAGTCTGTCAGTCTGTCAGTCTGTCAGTCTGTCAGTCTGTCAGTCTGTCAGTCTGTCAGTCTGTCAGTCTGTCAGTCTGTCAGTCTGTCAGTCTGTCAGTCTGTCAGTCTGTCAGTCTGTCACTCTGTCAGTCTGTCAGTCTGTCAGTCTGTCAGTCTGTCAGTCTGTCAGTCTCTCAGTCTGTCAGTCTGTCAGTCTGTCTGTGTCCTCTCTACAGCCCAGATGGTTTAACCAATCGAACTGAAACTTCAGATTTAAGCTTTTTTGATAAATTGGGAGGTCCCAGTGAATTTTTCTCCAAATTGGCTAACCGGAAGTGGCCACTCCCTTGGTCCAGAAAATTTATTTTGCAAATACTATATCTTAAAAAGTATAAGGTTTACAAAAAACTACTAAATACAAAATGTTTCCAAAAATTAAAAACAAATAAAAATAAAAAATTAAAAAAAAAATTAAAAAAAAAAAGTTATAAAAAAAAATAAAATTTCTCAAAATTCTCTGTTCGTAAAAGAAAGTCGCGTGTTGGCCACACCTCCATTTTTTATTTATGGATTTATGTAGCAAAGTTTGATTTTTTCTTTATTTATTGAAATTTGTGTATAATTTTTATAACGTATTGAACTACTATCGTAAAATTAAATACCATGCTCAATACTTCATTAATCTAAACTATGTTATTACGTAATACATATAAACGACTTTACAAATTCACTTCAAGTAGAATAATGCATAAAATAGAAAAAGTAAAGCAAAGTATATTTCCTGTGAATCGCCGAATAAACAAATAATTTCTCTTGTGAAAGAGAACATAACAGAGAACATAACATTCACAATGAAAAAACTTTTTAATTTTTACTTACAGGTTATATGAATTTCCAACTTTACGAATAAAAATTGTTGCTCGTTATGTTGAAAATTTATATTAATCTGTAAGTCAAAAGTACGAAGAGACAAACTACCTATGGCGTGTCGACTCCAGAAGGCACTCTCCTTGAAGAACAGGAATGCCTTGGGATCTGTTAGGAAACCAAGTGGAGAGACAACCACAACAAGAAAGGAGACTCTGGAAAGTCTAGTGAGAGGTCATTTCCCAGAATGTGTAGTACTTAGGGATCCGTATCTGGTACCAAAGGGAGCTCACGAGTTCTCGAGGCAGTTTCTTACGCCGGAACAGATAGGCTGGGCAGTAAAATCATTTGACCCTTTCAAATCAGCGAGGGGACTGCATATACCCACCTTTTTACAACAAGGCCTGCAGACTTTGCTGCCTTATCTTACTATACTCTTCAGAGACAGCTACAGCTTGGAATATGTTCCAAAATGCTGGAGGGAGGTTCGGTTGATTTTTATCCCAAAAGCGGGAAAAAGATCCCCAGAGGAGATAGGTCTTATAGACGTATTAGCCTCACATCATTTTTACTGAAAACCATGGAGAAAATTCTGGGACTTTTTATCAGATCCAACACTCTCCAAAGATACTCTCTGGACTGGTAGGCATGCACCAAGCAGGGAAATCAACAGAAACGGCTTTACACGAGCTGACAGTGGAAATAAGAAGATACGCTTTGGAATAAAGGATTATTACTATGCTCCTTTATTGATATCCAGGGAGCTTTTGATAATACTAGTTTCGAGGTAATTTAGGAACGATCACTAACAAGGGGTATACTATAGACCCCTCCACCGTAAGGTGGATTATAACCATGCTAAAAACAGGAGCAATACGGCCTCTTTTGGAGACAAAACCATCACCATAGTGGCCACGAGGGTTTGTCCCCAGGGAGGTGTTCTCTCTCCATTATTGTGGCTGATCGGAAATTAATTACTTACCAGACTGAGCAATTTAGACTTCTCGAATATTACGTATGCGGACGACCTAGTCTTGATGGTTAGGGGCAGATTCGCAAAAACAGTAGGGGTGAGAATGCAACAAGCCCTAGAAGTAGTAAATGATTGGTGCACGAAGGTGGGCCTTATGGTTATTCCCAACAAGGTCAACTGCACTCTCTTTTGATAGCCCTGGAGATGGGGGGGGGGGGAAGGGGTAACTCTCCAACTATCATCAGAGGTTAAATATCTGGGTGTCATACTTGATAAGAAATTGACATGGAATCCTTACTTAAATTGAATAAGGCCTACTTCAACTGCCAAAGAATGATTGGTAAAACGTGAGGACTAAGCCCACAAATGTTGGTTTGGCTCTACGGGGCCGTCCTAAGACCTATGGTCTCTTGCGCGGCGCTTGTGTGGTGTCCAAAGACGGAGCAGACTGGTGCCGGAGAATACTGGACCAGATCGAGAGGTTAATCTGTGTTGGTGCAACTGGAGCAATGAGGACTTATCCAACAGTTGCCCTTGAGAGAATACTGGGGCTCTCACCACTGCACTTACACATTAAAAAAGTTGCCGGATGGACTGTCAATCCCTACATAATCTAGTGGCCTAACGCCGACCCGCTGGATATGCCTCAGGTAGCGGCGCTTATCAAGGATATAGACCTTCATTTCACATAGGAATCTCTAGGGATGCACAATAGGCCTCAATGCTCACAGTACTCTGGGCAACAAACACCCACACTTTTGCAAAAAAAAAAAAAAAAAAAAATAGTAAAAATTTTTTTCATTGTGAGTTTTCTGTAAGAAAAAAAAATCCGGAAAATTGAAATTCCGGTTAACTGAATGTTCCGGTTAATTGGATGCCAGATAATCGGGCTTTGACTGTAGCTAATGTGTGCTTATGAATAAATATGTTAAAATAAGGAAAGTTTTATGAACTAAGGTATATGTTAGTATGTTAGTTGGACGCTTGGTGTTGACATAAAAAACAATTGTCATGGGTTTAGCGATTTATGTAAGAATTAGGAATAATATACCGATAATACCCACCTTAGAATGACTTAATTTCGGTTGTATTATTTGGTCTAGAGTAATTTTTAGCAACGTTTATTAAACTCTAATCTGGTTCAATTCTGGATGGGTTAACCGTTGTAAAAGTATTCAATATAATGTATATATACATATATATATATATATATATATATATATATATATATATATATATATATATATATATATATATATATATATATATATATATATATATATATATATATATATATATATATATATATATATATATATATATATATATATATATATATATATATATATATATATATATATATATATATATATATATATATATATATATATATATATATATATATATATATATATATATATATATATATATATATATATATATATATATATATATATATATACTATATATATATATATATATATATATATATATATATATATATATATATAAATATATATATATATATATATATATATATATATATATATATATATATATATATATATATCATTTGCATACGGGAGGGTTTCGATTTCTGCAATGAGTCGCCCGATTTCCATCTTGTTGATTAGGTTTGTGTTGATTATCTTCCTTTTTGCCAATTGTGCAGCTCTAAATATTTCCTTTATTTCTTCTTTGATGATTCCAAGTTTATTGAACATGATTTGCTGTGTTCTCCCATCCACATCTTCATGCAATGAGTCGATAATTTGAATGTATTCGCTCAGGATTTTATTTACCGTTTGCATCAGGACCGTGTTGATTTGGTACTGTTCGTTATTATTATTGTTGATCTTTTGCTGGACTATTAACAATCTGGTCCCAATCAGTGGCATCTGGTGTTCCCGCTAACCATTTCGATGCCGTTCCAATCCAGTTGATCGATCGTTTAACCCGTGTGTTTTGACCCTTTAGTTCTGAAATTAGTTGGGTGATTTGTTTAACTCGATGAGTCATTTGAGGTTTAAGAATGTTTCTTTGATCGATGTGATTAATTTCGGGTAAGATTCTTTCAATTATGTCTTCGTAAATGGTTAGATTGATGACATGAACAATCTAGAGGTTTCCATTGATGTAGTCCAAACATTGGATCTACAAGATGAAAGAGATGGTATTATGTTAGTGTTGTCTTGATCTGCTTTATGAATCGTCCCATCTGTTAATAGCATATTTGTTTCTAATTCCAGCCGTGATATGGCAACTGCTACTTTGTTAGTGCAACCTGGTTTGTAGATTATTTCATAATTGTATTCTTCCGCAGTCGTTTTAATTTTCGATCTTATGTCAGTTTCGATTGTTTCATGGTTGTTGAACGGTCCGAATAGCTTCTTGAATTTTGATGGTATATTCTGTAGTTTTTGCTTAGGTCCCTGTGAAAAATGATCGTCTCAATCTTCTAGGTTATTGACCTGTGATTACTGCTTTTCCTTCCATGCTATCTCTGTGTTTGGTGTTAAAATGAGTGTGCTATATTTTCTGTCGATTATGGCTCCTAGTTCCTTTAGGGTATCTTCTCCAATGATTCCGTCGAATTGAAGTCCTGGTAAAATGAAAAATTCCAAATTTTTGTGAATTCCGATACTTTCAAAAATTTGTCCGACGATTTTCTCTTTAATCGGTATGCTTCCACTAGTTGATCTTATATTGGATTGGTTGCTGGTCGGAATTGGGTTTTTGGCTAATTCATAGTCCCTTAAAATGTTTTCTACATTGTGAATCGAAGATGTATATTGCATCGGATTCTAATCGAATGTTTGAAGTTCCTTCACGCAATCCACTTGTTCCGTTTCGTGATGATCGGGTTTTCGAGTTTGGACACTATATATCTATAGTATATATATATATATATATATATATATATATATATATATATATATATATATATATATATCTATATATATATATATATATATATATATATATATATATATATATATATATATATATATATATATATATATATATATATATATATATATATATATATATATATATATATATATATATATATATATATATATATATATATATATATATATATATATATATATATGTATTTAGTATAGTAAATCTTCTGTAAAACGACCTTGCGTACCAGAGGAAAAATGGTCGTTTTGAGAGGTGGACGTATTAGGGAAAAAATACAAAATATTTAAAAATATAACAAATATGTATGTATTTATTTTATTTCACAGCATACGATACATTTATCACAAAAATAAATTACACACAGAGAAATTATAATATCAGGAACAAACTTCATTTCATACCAATTTAATTAAATTAAAAAATTATTAAAATATTTTTGTATTATTTTGGCGTAAAATAATCAATTAACGTTGGTTGTTTCGATGATCTGGCCTTGTGCTGAATGATTTCGTTTCCAAGTAATCGCTCGCATTCATAAAAATGAGTCATTAACACACTATTTCCTAAATTCAACTACAATCATTTTGAACCAGCTACTGCTTCCATGCTTTTATGTTGTAACGAATGAGCAACACTGTCAAAACGGGAGTCTTGGCCGTGCAGCACAGACGTTGACAGATCATCATGCAGAGGTCTGACGCGGTTGTGGTAGCCGGCTAGGCGTCAGGGCTTGGGCGTGGGGAATGCCAGACTTGCATGATGCTTGAATAAACCGCACGTAGATAATTAACAAGGGACGATTAGAGCAGGCATGTTCGGTGAGGGGCAAATAAAATGAGAATCAAATAATAAAATATCCAATCCCTCCAGGCTCGACAAAACAAGCACAAATCCTCCGGAATAGGGTCATATAGGCACGAAGAGATAAGCCTTTTAATAAACACACATCTCGACTAACCGTGCCGTACTACTCCATCCCCATCTTCAATCCGCAATAAAAAATCGGATCACTATGGACCTGTCTGACGAAATTACCGAGAGAGAGAGAGAGAGAGAGAGATGAAAATGTATGTAATAAAAAATAAAAAATGAAAAAAAAAAATATGTATGTGGCCCAATAACTAAATAAGTAAAAAAAATATTAAATAACAAAATCTCCGAATTAAATGTTTATAATTATATATAAATTATAAGTTTTATATTTCAAATAAAAATAATAAAAAAAAAAAAATATTAACCTTAGTGAAAGGCGAGAAAAAAACTTAAATCACCAATAACAGTAGTAAACTGTAATAATAAATGTTATGTTAGTTTTATGCTTGTATAATTAATAAATTGATTTATAATAGTAAATAATTAAGATTACTAATGAATAAATTTACACTAATGGCCCAATTATCAAACAACTATAGTCCGGACTGTAAACTTATTTAGAAAACAAATAATGAACTTAAAACTAGAAATTTAATATTAAATTATAATAAACAATAATAGAAAAAAATTGAGGTGTGGCCAACACACGACTTTCTTTTACGAACAGAGAATTTTGAGAAATTTAATTTTTTTCTTAATTTTTGGAAACATTTTGTATTAAGTAGTTTTTTGTAAACCTTATACTGTTTAAGATATTTGAAAAACAAATTTTCTGGACCAAGGAAGTGGCTACTTCCGGTTAGCTGATTTGGAGTAAAATTCACTGGGACCTCCCAATTTATCAAAAAAGCTTAAATCTGAAGTTTCAGTTCGATTGATTAAACCATATGGGCTGTAGAGAGGACACAGACAGACTGACAGACTGACAGACTGACAGACTGACAGACTGACAGACTGACAGACTGACAGACTGACAGACTGACAGACTGGCAGACTGGCAGACTGACAGACTGACAGACTGACAGACTGACAGACTGACAGACTGACAGACTGACAGACTGACAGACTGACAGACTGACAGACTGACAGACTGACAGACTGACAGACTGACAGACTGACAGACTGACAGACTGACAGACTGACAGACTGACAGACTGACAGACTGACAGACTGACAGACTGACAGACTGACAGACTGACAGACTGACAGACTGACAGACTGACAGACTGACAGACTGACAGACTGACAGACTGACAGACTGACAGACTGACAGACTGACAGACTGACAGACTGACAGACTGACAGACTGACAGACGGACAGACTGACAGACTGACAGACTGACAGACTGATAAACTGACAGACTGACAGACTGACAGACTGACAGACTGACAGACTGACAGACTGACAGACTGACGAACTGACAGACTGACAGACTGACAGACTGACAGACTGACAGACTCACAGACTGACAGACTGACAGACTGACAGACAGACAGACACCATTTCGAAACCCACTTTTCGGACTCAGGGGACCTCAAAACAAATAAATCTCTAAAAATCTCAATGTCCAAAATTTTCATGATTACTATACTTTATTTTATAAGAGTGAAAGAAAGTAAAAAACCCTAATCCATACGGGTTCGTTTAGTAAAAGTTCTACTAAATTATTTTTTGGAAATCGCACTCAACTCCCAAGGACCAATAACGGCTATTGCCAACAATGATGACAAAGGTTTCGCTAGCACATAGAATAGGTCCCTTAATTACCTAGTTAGAAAACCCTAATCCATACGAATCGTTCGTTTAGTAAAAGTTCTACGAAATTATTTTTTGGAAATCGCACTAAACAATGATGACAAATGTTTCGCTAGCACATGGAATAGGTCCCTTAATTATCTAGTTAGAAAACCCTAATCCATAAGAATCGTTCGTTTAGTAAAAGTTCTGCAAAATTATTTTTTGAAAATCGCATTCAACTCCCAAGGGCAAATATCGGCCATTGCCAACAATGATGACAAAGGTTTCGCTAGCACATGGAACAGGTCCCTTAATTACCTAGTTAGAAAACCCTAATTCATATGGATCGTTCGTTTAGTAAAAGTTCTGCAAAATTATTTTTTGGAAATCGCACTCAACTCCCAAGGGCCAATATCGGCCATTGCCAACAATGATGACAAAGGTTTGGCTAGCACATATAATAGGATCTTCAAATACCTAGTTAGAAAACCCTAATCCATACGAATCGTTTGTTTAGTAAAAGTTTAGCACATGGAATTGGTCCCTTAATTACCTAGTTAAATAACCCTAATCCATACGGATCATTCGTTTAGTAAAAGTTCTACGAAATAATTTTTTTGAAATCGCACTCAACAATGATGATAAAAATTTCGCTAGCACATGGAATAGGTCTCTTAAAAACCTAGTTAAAATTGGGGTGTGGTCAACACACGCCTTTGTTTTACAAACAAAGAATTTTGAGAAATTTTATTTTTTTCTTAATTTTTTTTTAATTTTTAAATTTTTAAATTTTTTTTTTTAATTTTTTTATTTTTTTATTTTTATTTGTTTTTAATTTTTGGAAACATTTTGTATTAAGTTGTTTTTTGTAAACCTTATACTTTTTAAGTTTTCTGGACCAAGGGAGTGGCCACTTCCGGTTAGCCGATTTGGAGTAAAATTCACTGGAACCTCCCAATTTATCAAGAAAGCTTAAATCTGGAGTTTCAGTTCGATTGATTAAACCATATGGGCTGTAGAGAGGACACAGACAGACTGACAGACTGACAGACTGACAGACTGACAGACTGACAGACTGACAGACAGACACCATTTCGAAACCCACTTTTTCGGACTCAGGGGACCTCAAAACAAATAAATCTCTATAAATCTCAAGGTCCAAAATTTTCATGATTACTATACTTTATTTTACTAGAGTAAAAGAAAGTAAAAATTAACTCATCTCTACATGATGGCGACCTTGATGTACTGCAATTATACTTTCCAAAGTACCGAAAAGAGTGGATATTATTACATCGCTCCACGATCAGGTTTTCACAGAATTGAAGAGACCATTGATATACGTTTGTATACATGTACGTTATGTATTTTACGTTATATAAGTACGTTATGTAATGCAAATTTGCAAACACTTTTTCTATTATTATTTACAAACATATGTCCATATGGAGACTATGTTGAGAAATAAATGGTTTTTGGCAAAAAAAATTTTGTTTTCCTACTTAGGTAGCTTCATTTTCAATCCGCCCTCGTAAAGTCACTATTTACTGAACTACTCTCGCCACTCAATGCTCTAAACACAATATTATTTTTGACACAAAATTTATGGAGCCACCCGTTACTTGCTACAAAATTATCTTTTTTTAAACTTTTCGCAAATGACAATGCCTTTTCTTGTAGGATTGACCCACTTACTGGTTAATTTCTTGCTCGCGCTTCCTCAAACTACGCCAAAGTTAATTCATTCACTTGTTTAAATGGTTGAAATAATTATCGTTGTGTCTTTTCAATTGCATTCTTGTACTACTTTGCCTTTAATGCATCTTTGTTTTTCAAAATATTAGCGACCTGGATTTTGCCACAACCATATTTATCAGCCAAATTTCTTTATGATATGCCTTTTGCAGAATCCTCATTCACATTTATTTTGTCTCCTAAAATTGCTTTTGTATTTTAATTAGAAAAAATAATAAACATTGAAAAGTGGTCGCTTTGAAAAGTGTGATTGTTTCTCAATGTACTAATAAATCATGGTCGGCGTAAGGTTTGGGAGGTGGTTTTTTTAGAGAGAAGGTTTTACTTTAAATAAAAACAGTTAAATGATCAAATGTATCGTACAGAAAGGGGGTCTTCTCTTAGAGGTGGTCGTTTGTAGAAGTTTTACTGTATATACATATATACACACTGCGCCAGTTAAAAAACGGAACAGAAATTTTCTTCGAAAAAATACCCAGATTTGAACGCTTGTATCTTGGTGAAATAACACCTTTCAAAAAAAAATTTTTGTTTCTAGTTGAAGGAACTTTTGTTTTCTTTTCGATACTGGAAACCGTTTTATTTTATTTTGTTTTTTTATGACTTTTTTAAGTAAAACACAAGGTGTCTAAAAAAAAAAATTGCTGCTGTTTGAAACTGTAAACGAACTTTCTCGATATTTCATTAAAAAATCTAAATCGGCCATTTAATACAGCATTTAGAAACCTTGCAAAATGGTACTAGAAAAATTTCTGTGGGCCACTCCTTGTCAAGTTATTGAAATTTTAGAGAAAATGTATCAAAAAGCGTTTACACGTTAACAAGGACAACTTTTTATCTTGTAAACTAAACACTCTACGATAAAATTTTGAGTCCCTTTAAATTTTACGTTATTATATGGAAAACAATAATTTAATTCATCGCATAGTTATTTGAAGAGTCAAGCGAGATGAATCGAAAAGGACAATTACTCGTTCGCGCTACAAAAATTGTGCCTGCAAACATCTGCATGTGAATAAAATGTTTGTGTATCGCACCATAAATCATTATAACAATATTGGCAGCATTGCAAAACGCCATGGTGCTGGACCGAAACGCACTGCAACATCGTGAGGCGAACATTTCACTCGAACGGATGCAGCACATATTTAATAATCATCTTGGACTAAACGCCTTAAAATTCCATAAAACGCATGGTCTCACCGATCCTCAAAAAAAAGTTATAGTGGAAAGAACAAAGGAGTTGTTACGCTTGCACGAAAGTGGCGATTTGCCGAATTTGGTTTTCTCCGATGAGTCACTGTTCGTTATTGAGCAATATGTGAATAAGAAAAACGACCGGATTTACTCGCCCAGCCGTTCTACTGAAAATTTGGACCAACGGATTGCCACTCGAAACCAAGCGCCGCCGATGGTGATGGTTTGGGCCGCCATAACGGCCGAAAGCCGTTCACCGCTTGTTTTTTGTGGACCGTGGCATCAAGATAAATGCTCAAATTTATCAGGATCATGTGTTTGAGGGCGCATTGAAGCCTTGGGCACAAAAACATTTCGGCCGCAGAGTCATAAAGCGCGCGTCATCAAGATTGGCTGAGAAACAACGTTCCGCGGATCATTTCCACTGCCCAATGGCCAGCAAATTCACCGGATGCAAATCCGCTAGATTTCTCGGTTTGGGGTAGTTTGAAGAGCAAGGTTGGGACAAAAAATACCAAAGTGTCGATCATCTCAAGCAACCGCTTCGCCGGGAATAGGCCAAAATACCGCAGAGCCACTTTCTTGCTACATGCAATAGCTGTGTCGGCCGTTTGAAGGCCATAATCGTGGATAAGGGTGGCCAAATCGAAAACTGCTTTTGCAATTCGAAAATTTAAATATTTGTGAACATTTTTTACTTTGATTCAATAAAATTCATCAAAAAATAAAAATTCTGTGGCATTTTGTTTTGGTATCACTTCGTGTCAGTCACCCTGTTGATATAGAATCTGGTGGAGGAGTACTCCTAGCGGTTGATGCATCATTATCGAATGAGTTAGTTGAAATAACCAACCTGTCCACCAATTTAATTTTTAACTACGTGGAATATATTTCGCCCGGCTCACCGATATCGTCTTACATCGCCTGCTGCGACACAATACTGGAAATGAATAATCAACTGACACCATCTTGATCACGGGAATTTTAATTTTCCAACTATTAGCTGGTAATTTGACCTTTGAACTTGAGTGCTGACAGAGTATCTGTTCAACGATATACCGTTTTCGAAATAAGTCTTAGCCAAATTTGCGAGGTAAAGAATGGTCTGAACCGAATTTTAGATCCAATTTTTACAAATGAACGAAATATATTTAAAGTTAATAAATCACCAACACCAGCCGTAGTTAATGATATTAATCACAAAGCCCTCGAAATAATTTTTGAAAGCAAGGGCAACAATTGTTATTGATAATGATAACCATCAAAACAGCAAGCCGTATTACAACTTTAGAAAAGCCGACACAATAAACCTTCATATTTATCTTGAGCAGATTATTAGCTGGGAGAATGAACTTATCAGCAGCAACATAGATGTTAACGTGGAGAAATTCTTCAAAATCCTATTTGAATGCATTTAACTATTTGTTTCTACTGCTGTTGCCAAATCGAACAAATATCAACCAATGGTACGACGATAAATTTATCAATCCTAGGAACAAGAAAGACAAAGCTTATAAAGAAAATCTCAAAATCTGTTCAGCCGAAAGCATACAGAAATTTCGAATGATACTTTGAAATAAAGTATAAGAGTTACATTAGCCGTATTAAGGACAAAAGGTGAAACTAATGGTTACCTAGTGTGTATGATATTCAAGGAATGTAAATCTTGTGACATTGATAAGTATGAAAATCCAAACAATGGTGAAAACAACAGAACCATAGAAGCACCAAGGATTGAAACCGAGGATATTCATCGAGCTCTAGAAGTATTCGGAGATCGATGTGGTCCTGATGGCATTCCAGCTTCATTATTGAAAAATTTCAATTTTCTCAATACTCAAATTATTTGAACTGGTAGTATTCCACTCATTCAGATCTTTCATTTCTCGATTCATCTCACAGTGTCGGCGCAGTTTTATACCCTAAAGATCAACATCAACAAACCTTATTGAATTTACCAGCAATACCATTAAAAAAAATTGAAAAGCATAAGCAAATTTCTTAATCCTAATGTCTTAGTGACTAATGCTTCTAATATTTTGATGAACTATAAAAATTGTTGGTTTGCTTGTCGTACCCCTAAAAAAGTCACTTCGGGTTATATTCTGAACTTCTTGTATAAGAAAAGATAATCCGAGATCCTTATTTTAAAAGACGTGTAGTTCGGTGTAAAATTGTCACGTATTTTTTGCGTAAACCGATGCACCACAACATTATCTAAGTTAAATTTATTCTCCAGATATTGTCTAATATTTAATTAATTGACATCCGGATGCAGCCTTATTAAGACAAAAATATGCTTCCATGGTTTAACTGCACATAATAGGCCATTTATATCACTCCCAGTGCCAATAATAACGTTGTTCACAATATTTACCACTTTTGATTTCAAATTATCTGAAGGAGATTGTGCTGAGCAGTGGCGTTGACACTTTTAGCAGCACTGAAACTTTTAGGAGAATTACTAATTTTCTTATTTATTTTCTAATCGACGAAAAACTAGAGCTGGGAAAAAGCTATGCAGGCTGAAAATCAAATTTGACATTAGTTGGTAAACCATCCTTAAAAGCGAATCCAATCAAGTTCCCTAATTACCATTAAAAATATTTTTTTTATTTTTATTTGCCGACTTTACCAACTTCTCGGTTATGTTCAATTTAGCAATGTGTGTGTGTGGCACCTTTTTTTCTAAATAGCATTCCATTTATAACTCGTGGTTCAATGAGACAAAAAATTTGATTTTGTTAATTAAAATATTCTTTAAGGCTTAAAAAAATTTCATGTCACCATCATTCATGCCATATTTATACAAAATTATGCATTCATTCGTACAAGAATTTAGTTAGTTAATACACACACACACACAGACACATACACAAATATACATCTTAATTTTGCCTACATTTTACAAATTTTCCTATTTAAACAAATACAATTTGACTATACATACATACTAGTACAGGAAATGTATGAATTCGTACATAAAAAAAAAAAAATGGAAACGGAAATTTTTTATTTTTATTTTCCAGTTGAATTTATTTGATTTATTTTATTTAAGGATAATAAATTTATTATAAATAACGAAAGAAGAAAACAAAAACGCCGAAAATGAAATTCATGTGTAAATTTAAATTTTTTTTTTATTTTGGTAATTTTAAGTTGACTTAGGATTAATGAACAACGAAACGAAACGAAACGGAAAAAAAGATTGGCTTGGAAAATTCGTTGAGATAGAAATATTATTTGTTATCCTTGCTGGTGAATACCGTACACCATATATAGAATACAATACATACATTTTACCATTTCGTTATTTTGCCCGCATGATAACTTTATTTTGCCTGTGAAGGGATGAAATTTTTTTTTTTTTTTTTTTATATAATTAGGTTATTTAAATATTTTGAATTTTATAGGTATGTACGTATATGTATGTTTAATATGTATATACTCATATACACGGTAGAGAAGACATTGCAGGTTTTATTTACAGCAGTTCCATGGGAATTAATCCATATGTGTAGAAAGGTTGCCAACGTGGAAATGGTTTCCGGTTAGTATTTTTCCGGTGAAAATGACAAACGAGTGGTGAGTGATGGTTTTTAATTTTGCCACTGGGAGATTTGTGAACTTTTAGAAAATGTTAACCTTTAAAGATAATAACATGATTTTAGAAATTTATCATTTCAATTATTTATCAAAATTTATCAAAGTTCATATACGGATGTAGTTTAGTTTATTATAAGTGGTATTATTAAATTATAGTTGCATGCAGCCCCAGCGAAAAGTAACATCTCAAAGCTCTTTTGTTTTTCCCCAATAAGGCAGTAGTTTTTCAATGTTTATTAGTGTATAATAAATTCAATTCCCAGAAACGAGCAGAAATGTCGACTTCCTAAACAGACTTTAGTTACTACAAAAAAATTCTCATTAAATAATTTAAGCGAGTATGGGCGTTTCAATATATTACTCGGAGAATTAAAATAAAACTTTTATTCAATTTATATAACATTTATTTTGATACGGAGATACACGGCGTTGTCAGGACTTTTACATACTGTCTATTCAGCACAAAATACGTGCGGTTTACCGAGGTACGTTACCGGTTTACGTACCGAGTACGGTCCAACAAAAAGACGTTGTCGTAAAAAGGGCAACTTAAGTGACTTAATTCATGTATTCTTCGAAGGCGTCGCCACTATACGATTTGGAATTCATAATTACTAAAATAATAAAAAAAATAATAAATGTTGCATGTTTACATTCGCCCAACCTGACCGAGGATTGCCTCTGAGGATTCGTCGAAATCACTGTCATCTGTCCTGATGACCTTCTTCATATTATCAGCTGCAAAAAATCCGTTAAATCTCCTTTTTCCTGGCTCTGGATTGTTATCCGTCAGCAGGTATCGATCCCCCCGAAAAATCTTTGTTATTGTACAAGGACCTCTAAAACGTCGTTGAAGCTTTCTACTTTCTTCGGTTAATACTGGTTCTCGGAATACATCGACCAAATCTCCTTCACGGAATTTCCCCGGTAGTTTGTGTTTTTGGTCAAACCGTAACATTTCCTGTTCTTGGTTCTTCTTGATTCGTTGAGATGCTTCTTCACGTAGCTCTGGTAAGTTCGTTCTCGTAGTTTCAGGTTCGTTCGTTGTTCTATGCATTTCCAATGGAAGTTTTTCTGGACCAAACCCAAATAATAATTCTTGCGGTGAGACTTTAGTTGTAAAATTTGGCAAACTGTTTATTGACCACTGTATTTGTCGAAGACAGCTCTCCCAATGCGTTGATGCTACATTTTCACTATGGTTCGTATTGCACTTAATATTGTTCTGTTGGATCGCTCCACTTGGCCATTTGCTCGCGTTGTTGCCGTTGCATTATGTATTCGTAGAATATAATTTTCGATGCAATATTTGTGAAAAGAAATCGATGTAAATGCTGAACCTCTCTGTAGAATATAACATGAATCGGTGTTCCAAAATGAAGAGTCAATTCGTTCATTGCTTTGATGACATATTGTGTTAAAGTATTTTTTACTGCTTTTAAGTATACATAATTTGTAAATGCATCGATGATAAGAAGAATGTGACTATTCTTCCGCATACTTTTAATAAATGGACCCAAATGCCAGGTGTGACAGGGCATTTTTCTCTTTGTGGTAGAATACCAAAATGTCCTCGTTGATTATGACATTCGGCTAAGATTCTGCGCCGAACTCCTTTTGGTACGTCGAAAGATAAACTTTTGTATAACTTTCCATTCAATACCCTGTACTCATTCCGTAATTGTTTCGAGCTTTCATCACCTATATCGTTGATTATTTGAATAATTTCGCTATCGATTTTCTGCAAAGCGACTAACCAATCTTCTTCTACAAAATTTACGTGCACAAACGTCGAGAGCGGCCATTTCAATTTCTGACGGCGATAAAACCGGGCTTCTACTCATAGCATCGACATAGCCCATCTGCTTGCCACTTCTATGATCAACGTTGAAATTGTATTCTTGAAGTTGTAACCACTATCGTCCAATTCGTGCGTTGATGTCCTTTTTGGTAGATGCGGCCTTAAATGCATTGCAATCCGTAACGACGGTAAATTGCTTTCCGAGGAGATATGGATGGAATAGGTCGATTGTTTCTACGAAGCCAGAGTTTTCAGCTCAAAACTGTGATACTTTCTCTCTAACTACGATGTTTGACGGCTGAAATATGCGGCAGGATGAAATTGGTTGTGTTCCTCTCGTTGCAATAGAATACCCGCTATCCCAATCATACTAGCGTCGGTATAAATTTGATGTTGCTTACTTGAGTCGTAAATTGTTAGAACTTGACGTTCGCAAAGTTTAGATTTAATGGATTGAAATGCTTGAACTTGGTACTCGAGCCATTATTATTTGGTGTTTGCTCACGTAAGGCGTATTAGTGGCTCAGCTATAGTTTTAAAAATACGGCACACATTTTCTAAAATATGCTGGCCAGTCCTATAAAACTTCTAACTTCGTGAACATTTTTCGGGGTGGGAAAATTCTTCACGGCGCTAATTTTGTCTTCCCCTAGAACTTTACATTTGGCCAATTTAAGAGTTAGGCCATACTGACGAGGTTTTAATAAGAATCCCTTGAGTAGTTCCAGACCACTTTCTGTATCGACGCTGTTAAGATTATATCGTTCATGTACACGATAATCTCGTTGTCTAACTCTGCGGGTCTCTCTGCGGGTGCATTGTCTAACCCAAATGGCATCCGGTAGACCTCCTACTGGCCATCTGGTGATACGAATGCCGTGAGGTGTTTTGACTCCTCATTCACTTTAATCTGATAGTAGCCCGAAGCCAAATCTAACACGGTGAAATATTTTTTTCCCGCTAGTCTTCGCAACAAATCGTCAATATGAGGCATCGGAAAACGATCTTTTACGGTTTTGTCATTAAGACGCCGATAATCGACACATATTCTATCTTCGCCGGGTTTTTTCTTCACAATCACAATTGGGCTTAAATATGGAGACGTTGAAATTCTAATGATGCCCAGGGCTAACATATCGTCAATATACATATTTTGATACATTCGCGCGTTGGGAATCGGACAAACGATGTAGTACACACAGGTGTAGAATCCTTCAGTACTATTTTTCTTTCGGCTCGATCTGCTAAATACTATACTAGATTGTCACCTACAATATTCCCGATGACTTCGTTGGTTCCTACAATATTTACGTTGAGCTCGTTCATCTTATCGGAATATTTAACTACCTTTTTGAAAAAAATGCTTGAAGCTGATTGTATTTTCAGAGTTTAAAGGAATACTATTGCAATCCGTCTCTCTAATATTCGTCTGCGTTGAATAATCATTTCTAACTTCAGTCTTAATTCTGGAACATCGTCTTCTAATTTAAGTTCGTTGCTAGCGGTATCGCTAGTTCCCTCTATTAAATTCGATACATTATTATTGACTCTTTTAATAACCAACTTTTTATAAGATTTTTCTATTTTTAAATCAGGTTTGTCTAAAGCACTACGACCTATCATAATCTCGTCTTTTTCCATTCCATTTGGAACAATTAAAAGCTCCGCGTCTATATCGATATTATCGATTCCTATTTTTGCCAAAGTTCTGCCGGTCGTAACAGCTGAACCCTCGCCGAAACCTTTCAAAATTTGTCTATGTGAACTTATCCCCAACTTTAACCTCCTAGCTGTACTTTCCTGAACATTGACACAATCGCTACCTAAATCTATAAAAGCTTTAACGGCTATTCCATTTATCACAACAATTTTATGGTATTCGTCAACTAATTCTATCCATTTAACACTTTTTATCGGTTGAACGGTTTTATCACTCGTAGTCGTGTCGTATCTTTTTTTTCTACACTGAACTTCGTAATGACCTTCCTTCTTACAATATGAACAAACTAAAACCCTTTCGGTGCATTGCTGAGATAAATGTCCAAATTTGTGACATTTGAAACACTTAGGTTTCTCCGAACTTTCACGGTTACTATTTTTACGAAAATTGTTGTCGACATGGTCCGGTTGTGTGTGACGATTATCAACAGAATTTGGATATTCAATATTTGGCACACGATACTTAATTGCTGGTTGAGATGGACGATCATTTAACGCAATATTCTCATCTGCGCTTTCATACTCTGCTGCTAATGGTACTAAATTTCCAAACAATGGGGTTACCCTGCCGCCATCTTGATCACACTGCGATACGTTCTTTTTCTGAATTTTTTTTTACCCATGTTCGCGACAATAGTTGATTATTATTTTTTTTTAACAATAATTTATTTTATTATTTAACTTTTCGACGATCCCACATCTGATTTGTAAGCGGTATGGGCGTTTCAATATATTACTCAAATAATTAAAATAAAACTCTTATTCAATTTATATAACATTTATTTTGATACGTAGATACACGGCGTTGTCAGGACTTTTACATTCTGTCTCTTTTCTATTCAGTACAAAATACGTGCGGTTTTTTATGTAGTACTCGGTCTGACCCAAAGACGTCGATGTAGAAGGTGCAACTTAAGCGACTTAATTCATGTATTCTTTGAAGGCGTCGCCACTATACGATTTGGAATTCATAATTACTATAATATTAAAAAAATAATAAATGTTGCGTGTTTACAATAATGAAAAGATATCCAAATTTGATAAGCGCCATTCTGCGCAGTGACAAAATTTAATACTTGTTTATTACAAGGTTATGGATTACAATGGAAAGCTGAAGTGAAAACACTATTAAAGTACAGTTCCAGAGGACAAACGCTACGCCGTCTGACAAAGAAATGATGCAATTGGTCTTGAACAATGGGCTAACGGCGAAAGACATACCTATAAGCTGTACCAGGATTTGTACGAGCAGTCTATTTATATAAAGTTGATTACAATACAGAACAAGGATATCTTGAGTTCTTACGAGAGGTAAATGTTTTTTCGATCAATTATACAAATGAAACAACAACTGAGGTAATAGTGAAAGAAGCAAGTATGGGGTTGTGCAGTATGTTAGGGTATTCAATTTGCCACCAGAAATTACAGATAAAACATTGAGTGAAAAGTTTTGGCGTTATATTCATTGTACAGCTGATATTGTTGAAAATTTGCTCACGTTCAGAGCCAGTATATTGTTATTTGACCAACTGGAAAATCTGTTGAAGTCCTCCTGCAATTTTACGCAATCAGACAAACTAGTAACCCGGGCGCAAATTTTCATGTCATCTGCGAAGTTTAGACAGTTAGCAAACTCAAAGCATTGCACCACATTGTTGGTAAACAACGAAAACAACAGTGAACCAATGTGACTACCTTGAGGCACATCGGATGGCACAGGAAACAATTGGGAGATACTATCAGTGAGGTAGGAACGAAACCATTTAACAGGAATGAAGTGTCAAGTTAGACTTTCTAACTTACTAATAAGAATATAGTGGTCAATCATATCAAAAGCCTTGGCAAAATCTGTATAAACAACGCCAAGCTGTTGTCTGGAATTTAAACTATCAAATAAGTCACCACAAAACGCAACAAAGTTAGTTACTGTCGACCTACCGGGATAAAATCAATTTTGTGCAGGAGAAATGATATTTTTAGTATGGATAACAAGATTCTATGAACCATAGACTCAAGCAGCTTGGGTAAGACGGAAAAAATGACGATCCCACAATAACTACTCAAATAACTTCTTCTACCCCCCTTAGAGATTGGATTAATACAAGAAATTTTCCAAGGATCGTGGAAAAAAACCGCGATGAAGCCCTTCATTAAATATGAAGGTAATCGGAAGGGTCAAACTCATAGCACAACACAAGCCATCATAACCCGCTCCCTTTCCAACCACAAGTTTGAGCAAGCTATCCCGAACTTCTTCCTCGACGATAGCAGCCAAAAGAACAGGTTTGTAAACCGACGCAAAAAAATTGGCAAACAAATTACAGATATCCAAGGGCTCTGGCAAGGCATAGAAGACGGAAAGCCAGACACTTTTTTCTTGCTGTTGATGAAATTCCAGAACTCCTTACGACTAGACGTTAATTTGAAAGGTCTTTTTCATTGCAATATTTGAAATTACTTACGGTCTAAAAAGACCAAAGTATTGAAGTCCTGTCAAAAATGATCAAAAATTTGGTTGGTCCAAAACCACTTTTCTCGACGTTTTGAAAGTCCGTAAAAAAGCAAAAAAAAAACATGTCCGTCCGCCTGTCTGGATGTCTGTATATCTGTACCCATTGTATCTCGAGAACGGCTTGTTCGATGTAGAATTTTTTTTGCCAATCTGTTTCTATCGTCAAGGCCGAAATTTAAAAAGCTTTTGGGTTGGATACCTGCCATAGGAATTGACCTGGTTAGAGAAATATTTACCAATTTTTTATATATGCTGGTTTGAATATTGAGTTGGGTATTGAGTTTGGGGTGAGTTGAAGGTTAAGTTAGAGATCCATTTGCGGGTTGAGTTGAAGTTGAGTTGATGTTGAGTTGGGGTTGGGTTAAGATATAGTGAGCAGTTGACCAATTTTTTATAAATACTGGTTTGAGGATTAAATTTTTGCGGTTGGGTTGGTGGTTGAATTGGGGGCCGTTTGCGGATTGAATCGAGGTTGGATTAGTGTTTAGTGAGCAGTTGAGCAATCTATATAAGTGAGTGTTTGAATGTACATATGTATAGAATATGTGTAAAATATTTAAACAAATCCAGGCGCCTTAGCCGATATGAACCAAACTGTACATAAATATTGTTTAAGACTTAAGAAAGGCTACCGTTAATATCACATCAAACACTCAGAAAACATAACCCAAAGTTTAAAGCAAAGGATTGGAAAGAAAGTTTCTGATGAAACTTGAATATTAATACGGACACAATCTGGATCGATGATCAATTGAAATAGTATTTTTACGCTGTCTTAAAGAAACCTCAACAGCTGCATGATTTACATAAACCTAATTAGACAACATTATAGTAGCCATATTGACATATTTCTCCGAACTTCGTCTAAAAACAATTTTTGGCTCACAAGGGTTGGCCGTTAATTTGGTGACTGCGCTTAGGAGTGTATTGCGATTGAGAGAGAGGTTGAGTTGTAAATTGAGTTGGAGGTTAAGTTGAAGATTAGCTTAAGAGGTTCATTTCGGGATTGATTTGGGAGTTGGATTAATCAAGACCGAAGTTCTGATCACATCAAGAGGTTTCAGCCCTTTATATTTTTATATTATATCGGATTTGAAGAAATTGTGTTGAAAATGACAATGGTGGGGTACAGCCGTGAACAGTAAGAAATATAAAATTTCTAATTTGTTTCAATGAACAGCTTGCACTTTAATCGGAAGTAAAAAATTGAAGTATTGTGTTTGTTAAATGTTCAATAAATAGAAGAGCTGGTTTCCCACACATCTGATTTATAATTCACAATTTTTATTTTGTTTTTATATTTGGTTTTACAAATTTAAGTTCTAACTTTTGATGCTACCATTTTCAGACACGAATGAACAAAAAATAAAATGTCAATATCTGATCCTAGAGGTTTTGCCAGTTGGCCACATACATCATATAGTAACTAGAAGCGATCCCAATATAAAAAATACCTTCCTTGTGAGGGGTTTTCTTTAAGAATATTACTTGAATAAAACACGAAAAATAATTCAACACTTTATTTCATTACTCTAAGACATAAGAAAACTCCAAAAACAATATTTATACGGAATAACCAGCTACCATTTTCAATGGCGCGACTAACTCGTATCCCCTTTTCTCTTAGTCTGTCCGTTATATTTTTCTTTTAAAACGTTTGACGCAAAACAACCAATCAAATCACACGTACTTCAAACAATTTTAAACGAACCAATAGGAATACGCGTACGATGCATACGATAATTACCAGTTTACATAGTCGCCGGTTTTTTTAGTTTGTATCAAGGGGAGTAATTATTTTAGTACTAGGCGACTACAACTCGGCAATACTGACTGTTAAGCGACCCGTTTAACCATTGAAATGTGAATAAATTGATTGCTTTCCGTATTCGTGAATAAATCTTAACTTACATAATTACGTTCTTAATCTTTAACTTAGTATATTTAATTTTAATTATCTTTTTTTCGATTAAATTTATAAAAGTAAATGTTAATTATATGATTTTAATACGAGTATGTTCCGAAGATTGTAAGAGAATTCAATCCAGTTTCTAACTGATGAGCTTATGATTATGAAAAAATCAATCTTCTCATCAGGCCGCGGCGACTGGACTGATTATACCACAATTTACATTCTATATATACAGAATGTGCTGTGCGTTAAATATTAGCGAATCATAACTAATACAGATGAATTCTCTTACAATTTTTCTTCTTCACAATATTCACACAGCTCTATTTCTGTGAAATTCTACACGATTCTTGTTACTTGATGACCCTCTAGGTCGACAATGACGTTTCGATTGTTAGGGAGTAATTTCTTGATTATATATTAACCTTTCCATTTAGGGATTAATTTTTTGACTATACCTGGGGTTGTGTCATAATTTTTATCATTACATAGTCGCCTATTTGCCTATGTGGAACTGACGGTTTCCTTTTCTTGTTAAAACTGTATTTGTTGTACACGCGTGCTGCTTTATTTTTCTGTACAGGTTTGAGTCTATCGCTTTCTTAATTTCTCGTATCCTCAATAACCTCTTTTTTGACAAATTTCCTTATTAAATCATTACAACTGCCCCTTTGATTAATTCCGAATAAAAGTATACTTGGGGTTTCGCCAATTGACCGATTAATGGTATTATTAATTGCGAATTCTACTTGACCTAACTTTTTGTACCAAGGATTATCCAAACTATCTGATAATTTAGCTAGCATAGGAATAACTGCCCTATTGACACGCTCCACTTGGCCATTGGCTTGAGGCGAACCTGTTGCTATCTTTACATGAATTATATTATTTGCTTGAATAAAATCCTGAAATTCCTTTGATGTAAAATAACAACCTCTATCAGACACTATTCTACGTGGACTACTATAGGTCTCAAAATAAGTCTACAGCGCATCTATTACTTCCTTTGTCCTTGCAGTCCCTACAGCGAATAATCTCACAAACTTCGTAAATCCGTCGATGATTACGAACAGATGTTTCTTTCTCCATTTTGTCGAATTATCAATTGGACCACAATGATCAATGTAAATTGTATCGAAAGGGATTTCTTCTTTCTTACTCTCATTGAGAAACCCTTCAACTCTACCACTGTTAGGGGAATAAGTGACACATTTTAGAGATTTTTGTATGTATTCTTTTATTTTAGACTTTAACTTAGGGAACCAATAAGTTCGACTAACCAATTCATAAGCCTTGTCTACACCTAAATGAGCTATGTCGTCGTGATACGTTCGAATAACATTATCTTCCATTTCCATTGGAACATAGAATAAAATCTTTTGACTATCCTTCCGATAAACGAGACCATTTCTCATTTCAAATAAACGAAAATCTTTAGTCTCCAATCTCGACTTTATATCCTTAATAATAGAATCTCGCAACTGTGCGATTGACAAAGTTTGTTCGAATGTATTTTGTTCTAAAACTAAAATATTTGTGGATCTGCTTAATGCATCCACATGTGCCATTCTGGTTCCTTTTCTATGTTCCACTGAATATCATAATTTTGTAACTCGAGTGCCCACCTGGCGATCCGAGGATTAATTTCTTTTCGGTTAAGAGCTAACGTTAATGCATTACAATCCGTTATTATTTTAAATTTTAAACCTTGCAGATAAATCCGAAATCGTTGAAGGGAATAAATAATTGCGAGCGTTTCCAACTCGAAGCTATGATATCGACTTTCTGGTTCTGTAGTTCTCCGGGAATAATAAAATATTTGATGAAATCTACCATCCAACTTTTTCTGCGTAAGAATCGAACCAAACCCTAATGAACTTGAATCGCAATGTAATTCGGTTTCGTCTTTTGGGTTATAAAACGCCAATACTGGAGAAATAACCAGCGTTTTTTTAAGTGATTCGAAAGATTCTAACTCTTTCTGACTGAATGTGAATAACGAGTCTTTCTTTAATAAATCTTGTAACGGCTTTGCGACTAGGTGGAATCCTTGAATAAATTTACGGAAATAAGAACATAGGCCAATAAAACTGTGAACTTCTTTTGAATTCTTTGGGGCTGGAAAATTAACTACAGAATCAGTTCCTGCCTTCTTTGGACTAACTCCCTCACTAGATACTGAATAACCCAAATAATCTATGAACTTATATCCAAATCGACACTTGCTAAAATTCAATTCCAATTTATGTCTAGCTAAAATATTAATAACCATTCCTAAAATTTCAAGATGTTGCTGTATGGTATTTGTTGCAACTAAAATATCATCCAAATATAGAAGAACATGCCCAGTTGACATAATTGGTTGGAAGATGTTATGTACATATCTTTGGGACTAAAACGGAATAACTCTTGGTCTGAATTGCAACCTATTAATTTAATATTCATTTCCGAATTTTGGAATGATTCACATTTACTACGAATTTGACTACAATATTGGAAAATAATGTTTTCTATGTCACAAATAGTGGCATGGTCTAATATACGAGTAACATTTAAATTTCAATCATTCGGTTCTACTGTATCAATCATCATTAAATGCTTAATTTCAATTTCTACATTTGGCTCATCAATTATTTCAGAGCAATAACTCTACCAATTTAATACTGAACAAATTAAGAGAATCAGTTCCTAGGAGTAAATCATACTTCATTGTTGCATCTGGAACTATCAAGAACTGATTATTTACAACTTTATTATTATATTCAACGAATAAATTCACTGAACCTAAAACATTTAATGTTGATTGATTAATTCCTACATAATTAGATTTAATATTTCTATTTGGAATAAAATCATTATTTATAATTAGTTATTGCTTAACTAGACTTACCGGACTGCCGGTAACGAATAATGCCTCTGACGCTTAAATAAAACTTTCTGTTGACTCACTTACACATACGACATGAATTGATGTTCACTTCTTCTTTGGATCCGGACCTTCTTGCGGAATTTGATTTCGTTTTGGGCATCCTGTTGAATAATGACCAGTATCACCACATGTATAGCAAGTTCCCTTTGATGATTGTTCCCGTGATTGGTCCGTTTCCCCACAAATATAATAGGTACTTGTTTAGTCCATGTCCCATCCTGTTGCAATTATAGCAACGAGTAATTGCGGCTTTAGATATTGTTGGTTGCCGACTGTCCGGCTGGCTTGGCTTTACGGCTGTTCGATCTTTAAAAGCCCCGTCTCGATACATATTTTCAAACATATTTTTTCGCCAACGGGAATAATTCACCTGTATTTTTTGGTCCTAATATCACTGCACTATTTTCGAGATTAACGTCATTCATGCCATGAATAATGCTCAGAACTAATTCGTCTTCGTTGATATTTAATTCGCCCGCCAGGGTAATTTTATCAAGAAAATAATCCCCATAATCGACTATCAAAAGCTCTTCTAGCCAGTTCTAGCCATTTCCGCTAAATTGAGCTTAACATGCTCTGGATTCGACTGGAACTATTTCAAAACCTTTCTTTTCAACTTCCAAATAACGATCAGACGCATTCTTTTCTCGTCCAGTGTAAATGATCCACTCACTATGTCAATTTGCTTTTTAAATAAGCTGAACGTACTCATCTCTCCTTAAAATTCGGTGATTAAATCTTCATATCCAACTACTGATGCGGCCTGTGTTGACTGTATCGTTCGACTAATTGCCGCTGTCTTTCTAGCAATACATTCTCCCTTTACAATAATTCATTCTCTCTTTTGAGAAATTCTATCTCCTTCATCATCATTTAGATTCACATTAATTTCACTCACCACGTTGTTATTCACCACACTACCATTCGCCACCGTTACTGTGTACTCAAACACTTCGCCTGTCGTTTTATCGTTCTCCGCATTATAGTGATCCACTTGGATGAACCTTTCGATTAATTCTTCAAGGGTCCCTTGATGGTCCACATCGCGCATTTTGCACTCTGTTTCTAGTGCAGAAACTGGCATATGATCGTAATCCTCCATGATCGGAAATTTCGTTGAATAAAATTATTTATACTTTTTTTTTCACTAATAAGAATATTACTTGAATAAAACACGAAAAATAATTTAACACTTTATTTCATTACTCTACAACATAAGAAAACTCCAAAAATAATATTTATACGGAATAACAAGCTACAATGCCGCGCCTAGTACAATGTAGCTCAATGGCGCCACTACTCGTATCCCTTTTTCTCTTAATCTGCACGCAAAACAACCAATCAAATCACACGTACTATAAACAATTTTAAACAAACCAATAGGAATACGCGTATACGATGCATACGATGATTACCAGTTTACATACTCGCCGGTTTTTTTAGTTTGTATCAAGGGGAATAAATATTTTAGTACAAGTTGAACGCATAGGCGCCGTATTTAGTTTGTACCAAGGAGAATAAATATTTTAGTACTAGGCGACTACACTTGTTTTGATTTGGTACCATATCGTTCTAAACACAAATTGGGCAAACAAAAAATTCTGTGTATCTGCTCGTAGAGATTTTAGCAATTGGCCACATACATAATGAAGTAACTAGAAGTGATTCCAATAACAAAAAATACCTCCTTTATTTTTGCAGATCGTCAGCGGCCGTTAACTTCATTTGGTACCATATCGTTCTAAATAAAAGTTGGTTAAAAAAAAAATCTGTTTATCTGATTCTAGAGATTTGCCAGTTGGCCACATACATCATAAAATAACTAGAAGTGATCCCAAAATCACAAAATACCTCCCTTATTTGGTACAATATCATTCTAAACAAATTTGGTTAAAGAAAAATTTCTGTCGATCTGATTCTATAGATTTCCCCATTTGGACACATACATAATAAAGTAATTAAAAGCTATTCTAATATTAAAAGATACCTTTCCTATTTTTGCGGATCGTCAGGGGCTTACAACTGCATTTGGTACCATATCGTTCTAAACAAAAATTGGTTAAATAAAAAATACTGTGTATCTGCTCCTAGGGATTCTGCCAATTGGCCACATAGATAATGAAGTAACTAAAAGCTACCCCAATATCAAAAAATACCTCCCCTATGTTTGCGGATCGGCAGCGGCTTATAATTCCATTTGATACCACATCGTTCTAAATAAAAGTTGGTTAAAAAAAAATCTTTTTATCAGATCATAGAGATTTTGCTAGTTAGCCACATACATCATGAAATAACTAGAAATAATCCCAATATCAAAAAAATACCTCCCTTATTTTTGCAAATCGTTAGGGGCTCACAACTGGATTTGGTACCATAATTCTAAACAAAAATTGGTTTAACAAAAAATTCTGTCGATCTGATCCTTAAGATTTTTCCAATTGGCCACATACATAATAAAATAGCTAGAATCTATCCTAATATCAAAAAATACCTCCCCTATTTTTGCGGATAACCTGGGGTTTACAAATCGATTTGGTACCAAATCGTTCTATATAAATTTGGTTAAACAAAAAATTCTGTGGATCTGATCCTATAGATTTTGCCAATTGGCCACATACATACTGAAGTAACTAAAAGCTATTCTAATATCAAAAGATACCTTCCTACTTTTTGCGGATCATCAGGGGCTTGCAACTCCATTTGGTACCATATCGTTCTACACAAAAATTGGTTTAACAAAAAATTCTGTCGATCTGATCCTAGAGATTTTACCAATTGGCCATATACATCATGAAGTAACTAGAATCTATCCTAATATCAAAAAATACTCCCCTATTTTTGCGGATCACCTGGGGGTTACAAATCCATTTGGTACCATATCGTTCTAAACAAAAATTGGTTAAACAAAAAATTCTGTTGATCTGATCCTAAAGATTTTATCAATTGGCCATACACATAATGAAATAACTAGAAGCTATCCCAATCAGAAAAAATACTTCCCCTATTTTTGCGGATCGTCAGGGGTTTACGGCTTCATTTGGTACTATATCGTTCTAGAGAATTTTTGGTTTAACCATTTGGATATGGTACAAAACGAAGTTGTAAGCCCCTGACGATATGAAAAAATAAAGGAGGTATTTTGCGATATTGGAATGGCTTCTATTTATTTCATTATGCTATGGCCAATTGGTAAAATCTCTAAAATCAGATCAACAGAATTTTATGTTTAAATTTTAGGTATTTTTTGGCAATGTATTACAGCAAATAATTTTTGTTGTTTTTTTTAATTCCTGATAATAAATATTAAGCTTGTAATTTCACCTCTATATACGTTACTTCGTTTAGTACCTTAATTTTTGTAATTTATGTAATTTTGTAGATGTCAAACAGAAATATTAACCATTTGATAATTGATTGGCGTAACAATTTGGCAAACAAATAAATCAGTTTGTTATTTTTGATTAAATTATTTTAAATGTTTGTTGAGCTAAAATAATTGATTATGGTTAGTAAATATTTTAAATGAATAAATATTTATAAAGTTCATTTTCCGTTTAACGCAGCAGTTGATTTTTACTAATACATAGACAGTTTAAAAATTTAGTAAGCATTGTAACGTTGTTGTCTGGTGCTATCGGCCCATTCGCACACTTCTAATAGGATAGTCTCCACGTCGGCTGGGAGGATTCTTATGTATAGCCGATTTGACAACGTACAAACAATTAACTGTGTGCTTTACTAATCAAAAATTTATTCCCAAATTAACTAAACAAAAATCACAAAACTGAAATAAAACTTCATATAGTTTAGCAAGGTGGAAGTCACGAGCGTCAAAGTTTCAATCACGATGGATCACAATCAAAAAAAAAATTAATACATTTTTTTTTTTAATTATATTTTTCACACATTAACTACAACCATTATCAATATCTTAAAAAGATTAAACTTTGTATAAATATAATTAAACTCTAAATATCCAAAATTTTGAGAAATGAATAGTTTATCTCTGGTGAATATGAGAAAAGAAGCGTAAATAAATACAAAAAAATTATGGAAAACTTACCACTTTTGGTCGGAGTTCTCGAGCGCTCAAGGTGTCCCTCCAAAACGGCATTAGGAAAGCTGAAAAAAAATGCTTGCCCCGAATGTATGTAGGTAAGTATGTATATTCACCCCTATAAAATATTCACTTCGCACTAAGAGTAGTCTATTTACTAATATTAATAATAACAAACAAAAGAACCACTAATTTAAATAAATAACTAACTATCAAAAAGTTAACAAAATTAATAACACAAATAGACAAAATGGCTTCTGGAAATTGGCCAAATAACGCACTGCTATGGTAATTAATGCAAATTCGCAACTAAATTTGGAACCGGTGTAACATCCTCTATGATATATATGTCTGTATCCCCGTTGGAAAATGCAGCATCAGCACAATAAAAAAAACTCCGCAAACAAACTACGCAGGTCGTATACTCCCGTTAGTGCAGCTATGCGATGGGTTTTTGTTTATCGCTTCGTAATTTGTGTTGTGCGTACGCACCTTACCTATCGGATATTACAACCTTGCGTGCTTTATATTTGAAAGCCGGTTCTAAGCCTATACCACCCAAAAATATAATCAACGTTATGAATATTATTAGAACTATGTACGAGATATATAAAAAAAATTAATTCTATTTTTTTTACCTACTTAAATAATTGATGTGATTTTATGTATCCCACACTATTTGTTTGATAAAGATTTTCTTATGCGGTCTTAGTTTTCCGCAATTTTATTCTGCCTCTTAACACTAATATATATTGGATATTAAAAGAGGTGAATGATTTTTATTTTTTTTATTTTAGTTTTATTTACTCGATGTTATCACTAGAGAATCTCAATTTTAAATGCCCAAGACTTTCGGTTAAATAATATCATATTACAAGTTACTACCGCTATTCGGCATACAGGAAAACCTCAACTTATCCAAATTCCTATGTATATATTAACAATAACAGACATTATGTAAATTTTGAGAGCGTTTATGGCGGGTACGTATGTATGGATCGATATACACGCCATTTTTATTAGACAAGTTATACATTTTATTTTAATTTATTTTTGGTTCATAAACATTTTAATTATTATGTAATAAGTATTTATTTTTTGTAACATGTTTTGTTTATTTATTTATTTTACTACCACCATCTTATATGTTTTGTTTTTTTGTAAATTTATTTATTAGACGAGCGCGCGTGCGCTCATCACAATATCCGAGACGAGACTGTTTTTCTCTGTGTTGTCTTTTTGTTATTTCGTTTATCTGTTCTGTTTTGTTTTGTGTCGCGCGGTTGGTATGCCTGCCTGCAGACGACAGCCAGTGCGCGCCGTCTTTGACGTGTGGCGGTGAACGCATGTATAAATGCGTGACCGCCACAGGACTCCCCCACAAGTAAATTTCCCCCTCTGTCTTGTTGTGTGTGCGTATGTGATGTTTGTGTGTGTGTGCAAGTGTGTGCGTGATGCTCGTGCGTATGCGAGTGGTGTGCTGCTTGCGTGCGTGTGCAAGTGTGTGCGTGATGCTCGTGCGTATGCGAGTGTGTGTGGGATGCTTGCTTGTGTGTGTCGACCGACTTGCAAAATAGTGACTTGACAGTTTACGTCTGACATTTTCGTGTCACGGTTTTGTCAGTCTCGGCCCTAGCTGTCATTAGCTGGCCCCAAAACATGCGCCGGACCAGAATGGTATGTTCTGAAGTCCGACGTAACCTGTTCTGGGACCAGTTTCGGTCCTGTCTGAGAGTGAGGAGTTGGGTGTGGTCGAGTATGGCTGGGCGTCGTTTTGCCATACGACGTTGGAGCGAGCCATTCAAATGAAACACAAAACAAATTTATTGATCGAAAAAAAAGAGAAACAAAAAATGGTGGTAACAAAATTTACAAAAAAGAAAAAAAAATTAATTGATGGTGATGTGATGTTGTTCAGGTGCTGATGGTGTCCTTGCTGTTGCTGTGTCGTTGGTGGGTGTCGTTGGTGGCGATGATGATGACGGCGATGACGACGACGATGGCGAATGTCTGCTGGTGTGGTGATGGCGGTGATGGTGCTGATCGTGATGGTGGCGTTGATGATGATGTTGTTGTTGCTGCTGATGCCATTTTTGTTGTCGCTGTTGTTGTAGCTGCTGTTGACGATGATATCGGTGATGGTGTTGATGATCATGTTACCGTTCGTGCGCATGTATGTTTGCAATTACAAATCTGACTCCGTTATTAGGTACTTGTTATAATATGCGCAGTTGTGCTTGACACTGAATATACATAACTGAATAGATAACTGTATATTGTATTGTGATTGGTTATGTGACCTCATGTGTTCGAATATGTATGTGTATGACTCCGCGAATGTATGTAAATGGCAAAAAATTTTCATTTTTTAATTATCATATGAGTACCACGTTTCACAAAATAAAAAAAAAAAAATAGAATTTGGTAAAAATGTACTCACCGCTGGCCGGTGCGTTAACTCGCACTCGGCCGATTAAAGTGCTTATTCACCAAAAAAAATATAACTGCGAACTACTTTCCGTTCATTCCACGTGCGGTGGTCACCACTATGGCGGGTACGTATGTATGGATCGATATACACGCCATTTTTATTAGACAAGTTATACATTTTATTTTAATTTATTTTTGGTTCATAAACATTTTAATTATTATGCAATAAGTATTTATTTTTTGTAACATGTTTTGTTTATTTATTTATTTTACTACCACCATCTTATATGTTTTGTTTTTTTGTAAATTTATTTATTAGACGAGCGCGCGTGCGCTCATCACAATATCCGAGACGAGACTGTTTTTCTCTGTGTTGTCTTTTTGTTATTTCGTTTATCTGTTCTGTTTTGTTTTGTGTCGCGCGGTTGAAATGCCTGCCTGCAGACGGCAGACAGTGCGCGCCGTCTTTGACGTGTGGCGGTGAACGCATGTATAAATGCGTGACCGCCACACGTTATACTTAAGCTACCTGTTTCAAAAAAAAATTATTCTATTGCAATTTAAATAACGTAATGACATGTTACCACGTTAGTATTATACGTTATATACAGATTATATGCGTAAAGCGCGATGGCATGTTACAGCATTTTAAAAAAAACTTAACTTTCGTATATTTTATTACAATATTTTTCAGCTAACGGACAGATAATATGTATGTGTTTTTTAAGAAGCTTTAGTTCAAAGGTTAGTTATTGAAATTGATCAATTTCAGAATGTATATTTGTATCTTTCGAAGAACAGTCGGATTTTAGTTGATTTCTAAAAAAAAAAACAATAAATTAAATATGCTCAAGGACAGTTTTAAAACAACACTGTCTAACTAATGGTATAAATAGCAAATGGTGATTAAATAGTATTAAATATGAAAACACATTTTTTTTTACCAATTTTGAGTATTACTAAGGCTCACGTAATAATACATGTTTACCTTAAATATTATATTCATAAAAGAACAAAAAAATATTTATTCTCACAATATAATATAAGCGAGTGTAGACAAGCATTGATTTAATTTTCATTCGAACACACCAACATATTTCCCAAAGTCACTTAAAATGAAATAATTCAACTTTAATATAAAAAGACCCACGCGTTCATCTGAAAAATATTATTAACATTTTTGATCCCATTTTTCCCGCTTTGCTTGATGAAGGTAAAATATGTTATGTATTATACATATAACATGATATTTGTACATTATGTGTATATATACCAAGTAATCTTTTGTATATCTGTCGTTGACCTGACCCGTGGTGTTATTAGTGAAGGCTAACTGAGTGTTTTATGAATGCAAGGCAACACGATGTTTTTTCGAGCATATAATATTGTACTATATTATAACTAAGTAATGTAAAGCTTAAATATACGGTAAATGTAACAAAAAAAAATTCCCACAAACATCAATTTTCAAAATACCACAAATATATAAAGTAAAAATATTGGAAATCTATCTATCCAGATTACATAGTTATGGAAATTTTCTTTTCTTTTTTATCTGCTGCTGCTTCTTATTTTGCAAGCAACATAAATCGAATTTCCCCCCCCCCCCCATCTTACGAGTAACTATAAAAAAATGAATTTTTTTATTTCCGTTCACCTGTCATTCCAATGATTTATTTGACTTTATATTTAGAAACGGAAAAACTTTTATTGATTTGAAAAATTTTGTTTGATGCTGAAAATCTGCATGAATTCAATTTACACAAACAGAAAAAAAAAAATAAAAAATTTGAATATTATTACAAAACATTATGAAGTATGTACTCGTATAATACATATAAAGGTTCGTCTAGTCTAAAGAAATTAATCGACATTATAAATCTGAGTGTAAACATCTTAACACCTTTGCCAAGTGAATTTTTCAATTTATTTTCATTAATCTTATTAATTTCTCATTACATAAAAATCAATTTATTAAACAAGTTTGTTATTTTTTTGTATACCATTCCATTATGAAAAATAAGTTTTTCCGCCGTATATACATATATACATATGTATGTATATACATATATTAAGAAGGAAACACTGTATTTTCCATTCATATTTTTTCGGTTTCTGTGCGCTTAATCTTGATATTTTCATTTTGTCTGTATGAATGTACGAGTGTATAGATGTGTACTCGTGTATAATGAAAAACGTGTTAACAGCAAAATGAAAAGTCAGAAAATAGTTTAAGATTTTTCATATAAGATTTTGCCATGAAGCATTAGAGTTGTGTAATATGCACAATTTGTAAATGAAGGAGTTAAATGATGTCAGCCATCCAAACCAAAATACGAATAAATATATTATGTAAAATTTTATTTTTAATACTCGACGTACTCGTACTCGTACAATTTTTTTGCAGGTTTAATTTATTTTATTTTTAATATCATGGTTCATTTAAAAGCTAATCTTGTTGATAGTATTAAAAAATGATGGGTTGTACAAAAAAAAAATCGCTGAAGAGAAACGCTGTATGCTGAAACGGTATATATAAGATTAATATTAATTGTTATCTACTGAGAAATATGATCAGACTGAATATCAGAATATAATAATGAGCCTTGGTACTAAGAATAAACAAAATCAAGTTAATTTCGATCAAATTTATAACAACAACAAATAATAATAATAATAAAGCTTTATTCAATGTATATAAGCAGAGCCTTCTAGAGTATAGAGCCATAATCATCATGACGTATTTTACAGAAGCTTTTTTAGTGGTTTGAATTTCCATTGTTCGCCATAGGAACCCATAGTAAAAATGATGTTTTTAGCTTCAAATTTTTCTATGAAAAGAGCAAAAATAGTATAAAACGTTTATATAAAAGTTTTCTACGCATTTAAACAAAATTATTTTATTAGTATAGGGCTCTTTATTTTTGTATATTTAAGCTTGAGCTTTCAATCCCAATTCGGGATCATTATCAAAAGTATAATGAAAATTATTTCATTTCTTTTCATTTCAAAAATCTTTATTAATATTTTTTTTATTTTTATTTTTATTTTTGTTTTTATTTTAATTACAGTAAAAATGGAGATTCGCCATTTTTTCTTTCTTTTTGCCGTGACTTTTATTATGTGGATATTCGATTTTTTATTTTTATTTTAAAAAATAAAATAAATTAAAACTTTTTTATTAGTTAAACACGTATATATATTTAGGAACAAATATATAATAAGTTTAAAATAAATTAAAATGTCTTTCTTTTCGTAATAATTATTTAATGAAATTTAGGAGACCGGTTTCGGATTACATCCATCGTCAGTCCAATTTTTTAACTTTTTTATTAATAGTTATATGTAAATATGTACAGTATTGTTTTGACATTTGTTTTTCTAGAGTAACCTTTAGGTTTTATATAGGTTTGTGATTATTGTAATAGTTTTGGTAGTGGGAATTGACATCCCAATCCAGTGGCATAACTAGGTTCCCGCAGCACCTGCAGCCGCGGGTTCACCCGCGGTTGTTGGGGCCCACGATATTTCCTTTATTAGTTTAAATTTTAGATAAGATAGCTCAGATTAAGCTTTTAGTGCAAATTTGCAAAACGGTACATTTCTTGGAAATTTTTTAGAAAATGCGGTGGTCTAATTAATTAAAAAAAGAAAAAATCGCTCCTGTTGCTATTAAATATTTTCTTCAGACAGGGTCAATCATTTCTTCCATAGAAATGCCGTAGAAATAAAAATGCCTTGAGGTTCTGACCGATATTTAGATGTAGAAGAAAATTAGCTAAACTCGTTTAAAATAAAAGCTTTCGACATCAAACGACAACGATTTTTGTGTTTGCTGGATTGTTTTATTTGTAATACGTTTTGCGTAACTCTAAGTTTACCACTATCCCATTTATCAAAATTTAACCTTTTACAAATCAAACTTTGAATAAAAAGGTTGAATTTGATTTACCAATAGACCATCTGTTTATCTCGTAAACTTAAAGCATCCAATTGTGTTGAACATTACTATATTTCAGATAATTTAAAAGTTGACTGATTTTTGATAGGTTAAATAATTATTTAGCGTAGATCCTGGCAATGTTCAGAAGGCCCCGCACATTTCTTAGAATAGCTAAGCCATACAGCGGTCAATGTCACCAAGCCGATACAATTATGATGAACTATAATAAAATTCACAGTTTTTGGAATTTTTAATAATTTTGGATTATTTTAAAAGTTTTATATCGCCAACCACAGAGATGTCCACAAGGTCTTGCCCATATTTTCAGATAACTTGGCCCTCTGCCAGTCTACGTGGCCAACCTTATCCAAATGTGATGAACTACACTATACTTCACAGAATTTAAATTTTTTTACAATTTTATTGGTTTAACAAATTGTTGTATCGCCGATCCAAGTGATTTCCACAAGGTCTTGCCTATATTTTCGGATAACTTGACCATATGCCAGTCTACGTGGTCAACCTTATCCAATTAAGATGAACTATACTATACTTCACAAAATTTAGAATTTGTAATAATTTCGAGGCTTTTAAAAATTGTTGTATCTCCGATCACAGAGATGTCCACAAGGTCTTGGCTATATTTTTAAATAACTTGGCCATATGCCAGTCTACGTAGTCAACCTTATCCAATTGTGATGAACTATACTATACTTCACAGAATTTAGAATTTTTAATAATTTTATTGGTTTAACAAATTGTTGTATCTCCGATCACATAGATGTGAACAAGGTCTTGCCTATACTTTTGGATAACTTGGCCATATGCCAGTCTACGTGGTCAACCCTATCCAATTGTGATGAACTATACTATACTTCACAGAATTTAGAATTTTTAATAATTTTATTGGTTTTAAAAATTGTTTTATCTCAGATCACAAAGATGTACACAAGGTATTGCCTATATTTTTGGATAATTTGACCATATGCCAGTCTACGTAGGCAGCTTTATCTAACTGTGATGAACTATACTATACTTCACAGAATTTTGAATTTTTAATAATTTTATTGGTTTAACAAATTGTTGTACCGCCGATCACAAAGATGTCCACAAGGTCTTGCCTATATTTTCGGATAACTTCATATGCCAGTCTACGTAGTCAACCTTATCCAATTGTGATGAACTATACTATACTTCACAGAATTTAGAGTTTTTAATAATTTTATTGGTTTAACAAATTTTTATGTCGCCGATCACAGAGATGTCCACAAGGTCTTGCCTATATTTTCGGATAACTTGGCCATATGCCAGTCTACGTGGTCAACCTTATCCAATTAAGATGAACTATACCATACTTCACAAAATTTAGAATGTGTAATAATTTTGAGGCTTTTAAAAATTGATGTATCTTCGATCACAGAGATGTCCACAAGGTCTTGGCTATATTTTTAAATAACTTGGCCATATGCCAGTCTACGTGGTCAACCTTATCCAATTGTGATGAACTATACTATACTTCACAGAATTTAGAATTTTTAATAATTTTATTGGTTTAACAAATTGTTGTATCTCCGATCACAGAGATGTCCACAAGGTCTTGCTTATACTTTTGGATAACTTGGCCATATGCCAGTCTACGTGGTCCACCCTATCCAATTGTGATGAACTATACTATACTTCACAGAATTTAGAATTTTTAATAATTTTATTGTTTTAAAAATTGTTGTATTTTAGATCACAAAGATGTACACAAGGTATTGCCTATATTTTTAGATAATTTGACCATATGCCAGTCTACGTAGGCAGCTTTATCTAACTGTGATGAACTATACTATACTTCACAGAATTTTGAATTTTTAATAATTTTATTGGTTTAACAAATTGTTGTATCGCCGATCACAAAGATGTTCACAAGGTCTTGCCTATATTTTCGGATAACTTCATAAGGCCAGTCTACGTAGTCAACCTTATCCAATTGTGATGAACTATACTATACTTCACAGAATTTAGAATTTTTAATAATTTTATTGTTTTAAAAATTGTTGTATCTCAGATCACAAAGATGTACACAAGGTATTGCCTATATTTTTGGATAATTTGACCATATGCCAGTCTACGTAGGCAGCTTTATCTAACTGTGATGAACTATACTATACTTCACAGAATTTTGAATTTTTAATAATTTTATTGGTTTAACAAATTGTTGTATCGCCGATCACAAAGATGTCCACAAGGTCTTGCCTATATTTTCGGATAACTTCATATGCCAGTCTACGTAGTCAACCTTATCCAATTGTGATTAACTATACTATACTTCACAGAATTTAGAATTTTTAATAATTTTATTGGTTTAACAAATTTTTTTGTCGCCGATCACAGAGATGTCCACAAGGTCTTGCCTATATTTTCGGATAACTTGGCCATATGCCAGACAACGTAGTCAACCTTATCCAATTGTGATGAACTATACTATACTTCACAGAATTTAGAATTTTTAATAAATTTATTGGTTGAACAAATTGTTGTATCGCCGATCACAGAGATGTCCACAAGGTCTTGCCTATATTTTCTGATAGCTTCATATGCCAGTCTAGGTGGTCAACTTTATCCAATTGTGATTAACTATACAATACTTCACAGAATTTAAAATTTTTAATAATTTTATTTGTTTTAAAAATGTATCCCCGATCATAGAGATGTCCACAAGGTCATTCCTATATTTTCGTATAAATTGGCCATTTGACACATTTCTGTGATCGAAGATAAAATTTTTAAAACATTTAATATTATTAAAAATTCTAAATTCTGTAAAGTATAGTATAATTCATCACAATAGGATCAGGTTGATCACGTAGACTATCAGATGGTCAAGTTATCCGAAAATATAGCCAAGACCTTGTGGACATCTCTGTGATCGGCGATACAACAATTTGTTAAACCAATAAAATTATTAAAAATTCTAAATTCTGTGAAGTAGAGTATAGTTCATCACAATTGGATCAGGTTGATTACGTAGACTGGCATATGGTCAAGTTATACAAAAATATAGGCAATACCTTGTGGACAACTCTGTGATCGGACACACAATTTTTAAAACAAAATTATTAAAAATTGTTAATTCTGTGAAGTATAGTATAGTTCATCACAATTAAATAAGGTTGACCACGTAAACTGGCATATGGCCAAGTTATCCAAAAATACAGGAGAGACCTTATGCACATCTCTGTGAACGGAGATACAACAATTTGTTAAACCAATAAAATTATTAAAAATTCTAAATTTTGTGAAGTATAGTATAGTTCATCACAATTGGATAAGGTTGACCACGTAGACTGGCATATGGCCAAGTTATCCAAAAATATAGGCAAGACCTTGTGGACATCTCCGTGATCGGAAATACAACAATTTTTAAAACCCTCAAAATTATTAGAAATTCTAAATTCTGTGAAGTATAGTATTGTTCATCACAATTGGATAGGGTTGACCACGTAGACTGGCATATAGTCAAGTTATACAAAAATATAGGCAGGACCTTGTGGACATCTCTGTGATCGGAGATACAATTTTTAAAACAAATAAAATTATTAAAAATTCTAAATTCTGTGAAGTATAGTATGGTTCATCACAATTGGATAAGGTTGACCACGTAGACAGGCATATGGCCAAGTTATCCAAAAATATAGGCAATACCTTGTGGACATCTCTATGATCGAAGATACAACAATTTGTTAACCCAAAATTCTAAATTCTGTGAAGTATAGTATAGTTCATCACATTTGGATCACGTTGGCCACGTAGACTGGCACATGGCCAAGTTATCTGAAAATATAGGCAAGACCTTGTGGGCATCTCTGCGGTCGGCGATATAAAACTTTAAATATAATCCAAAATTTTTAAAAATTCCAAAAACTGTGAATTATATTGTAGTTCATCATAATTGGATCGGCTTGGTGACATTGACAGCTATATGGCTTAGCAATTATAAGAAATGTGCGGGGCCTTCGGGACATTGCCAGGATCTGCGCTAAATAATTATTTAAACCATCAAAAATCTGTCAACTTTTAAATTATCTAGGTTAGGATAGGTTAGGTTGGAGTGGCTGCTTACGCACACTTAGACCGGTGACGGTCCATTGTGATACCACAGGATGTATCCCCTTTTACCCCTATTGGAACCATTTCGAGCTACTTATGTAGCGTAAGACGTCCCGCACTTTAATGTTTTCGAGATCCGAGAGGCAGTCCATCCTGAACTTACCTAAGTGTTTGTGCCTTCTGAGAGCCAATGCTGGACACGAGCAAAGGAAGTGGACCAACGTCTCTTCCTCCTCTTCGTCCAAGCAGCTTCTGCAGAAGTCATTAGCCTCCAGACCCAGCCTTCTTGCATGTTCTCCAAAAAGGCAGTGTCCCGTGAGAATTCCTACGACCGTTCTTAATTCACGTCTTCGTAAGGATATTAATGCCCTAGTGCGCCCCAAGTCCAGCTTTGCCCAAACTTGTTTTGCAACTCTACAGGTGAGGGCGTTAGACCACCTTTCCCCCGCTGAGGATAGCGCATGCTTCCCAAGTGCTTGTCTCAGCGCTGTGATAGGCCTCCCCAGACTTGCCCTTTCCGGTTGCAGCTGGAGAGTCGTACCATGCCTAGCAAGTTCATCTGCCCTGCAGTTCCCCATGACGCCCGAGTGACCTGGGACCCAGACTACCTGGATGTTGAAATGCTCACCCATCTCATTTAGAGATGAGTGACAACTCAACGCCACCCGTGACGCCAAAGACACCGATTCTAACGACCGGATCGCCGCTTGACTGTCCACATAGATTGTGATATCGTCTGAGGATAACACATTATGCTTCAACCATGTCATGACCTCCTTAATCGCTACGACTTCAGCTTGGTACACGCTGCAGTAATCAGGGAGACGAACAGAAATATTTACATTTAATTTGTCACAGAATACTCCAGCTCCTACTTTGCCGTCTAGCTTGGAGCCATCTGTGAAGAATTGCAACGCTTCGGTTTCCAATAACGGTCTATCCCTCCAGGATTCCCTTGAAGGGAAGGAGGTCCGAAATCGCTTCTCGAAGCGTAGAGTAGGTTTAATGTAGTCAAGATTCGCCAGCTCATCCTTCAACGATCTGACTATAGTAGAGTGTCCTATACTAAGACACCTCCACTGAGAGACGGCTGCAAGTCGTACAGCCGTATTTGCCGCCATCTGTTTGCCAAAAATGTCGACCGGAAGAAGGTGCAACATAACATCTAAGGCACTTGTCGGTGTCGACCTCAATGCCCCGCTAACAAGCATACAGGCCGTTCTTTGCACTCTCTCAACCTTACTTTTGTAAGTTACCTTATCCAGAGCTGGCCACCAAACACCCACCCTGTATATGAGTACAGGTCTCACTACGGCGGTGTAGAGCCAGTGTACCAGCTCCGGCTTCAGACCCCATCTATGACCAATGGCGTTCCTACAGGAGTACAAAGCAATAGTAGCTTTGTTTATTCTCTCCAACATGTTGGGCTTCCAACTAAGCTTACTGTCCAAGATAATGCCCAGATATCTAGCTCTATCAGTAAAAGCAAGTCTCGTGCCATTTAAGGTAGGAGGGACAACTACCGGGATTTTGTATTTCTTAGTAAAGAGTACCAGCTCTGTCTTGGACGGGTTAATACCAAGTCCACATTTGCCAGCCCATTTCGTAACGATGGTAAGCGCATTCTGCATTACGTCTACAATCGTGCCCAGGAATTTCCCGGTAACAGCTAAAGCTGCGTCATCTGCGTACGCAATAACTCCAATACCCTCTCTCTCTAATTCAAGTAGTAACCCGTTTACCACTATGTTCCAGAGAAGAGGGGACAGAACCCCCCCCCCCTGCGGAGTTCCCCTAGTTACTCGCCTCTTGAAGGTGAAGTCCCCCAACTTCGAGCTAACAATCCTGCTTCCCAGCATATAATTGATTAACCCTATCAGAGGAACGTCCACCTCCAAAAATGACAATCCCTCCTTGATTGCCTCCGCTTTCACATTATTAAAGGCGCCTTCTATATCCAGGAACGCCACCAAACAGAATTCCTTCGAATTAATCGATTTCTCAATCGTACACACCAAGGCGTGCAGAGCCGTGTCCACAGATCTACCCTTTGTGTACGCATGCTGAGACGATGCCCACTTCCTGGCACCTATTTTATCTCTGATGTATACATCCAGCAGCCTTTCCAAGGTTTTCAAAAAAAAGGATGATAGAGTTATTGGTCTTAGGTCCTTAGGATAGACATGTGAGCTTTTCCCCGCTTTCGGTATTAACACCACATTAACCTCCGTCCAGTACCTAGGAATATAGCCCAGCTTCAAACACCCTTTGAATATAGCTTCCAGGTAAGGAAGAATAATTACAGAGTTGTTTTGAAGTTCCGCTGGTATAATTTGATCCGGACCATCCGATTTAAATGGTTTAAAACCCCTCAGTGCCCATAGGATCCGTTTTCTGGTTACGATATCCTCTGTGGTTACTGACAGTGATTCCTGATGATTACTACGCACCAACAGGTCTTCAAAGCTCCCTAGGAAGTGTGTCTCGAAGAGAAGCTCCAGAGATTCTCCACTAGAAGCTGTCCAAGATCCGTCCGGTTTTATCAAAAAACTAGGACTAGATGTACTTTTGGAAAGAATCTTCCTCAGGCGGGAGGTTTCGGATACCTCTTCCATATTATCACAGAAGATTCTCCAAGACCTCCTTTGTGCCTTTCTTAATTCTTTCTTATAAGTTCCGAGTTTCTCCTTATAGGAGTCCCAATCCTGAGCCTCCCTTGTATTTTTGGCTCTATTAAAGGCTATCCTACAAGCCTTTCGATAGGTTCCCAGTTCCCTGGACCACCATACCGGTTTTTGCCTACCCCTAGGCTTAGCCAATGGGCTAGCAGCGCGAAAGGATCGGTTGCATGCGCTAGTAACGCGAGCCACCTTTCCTCCAGCTCCCCAACGGTCGTCGGGGGCTCCATAGCCCTCGTCGGTAACATTTCCTCCAATAATTCCCCATATTTGCTTTAGTTGGTCCTTCTAGGGTTCCTGAAGGCTTCCCGGGTAGCAGGGTGAATATCGAGGCTATAGGTTAAATATCGATGATCAGAAAAGGGGTGTTCCTTATCCACCCTCTAATTTTTAACCATATGAAGAATATTATTTGAGGCAAGGGTCACGTCTAGAACCTCCTGCCTGTTACTAGTAATAAATGTGGGTTCCCGCCCAATATTACACACTGAAAGGTTAGTACTCATCAAATAATAAAAAAGCGACTCACCTCTTTCATTAATGTCAGTGCTTCCCCCGATAGTGTGATGCGCATTAGCATCCACTCCCAGTACCACACCTACCTTTGATTGTTCCGCTTTACGGATCAGCTCCTTCAGGTTATCCGGAGGAACCTACTTCTCCCGGTCCATGTAGGCTGAAACTAGCCAGAAACTACAAGTGCCTACTTCCAGGCTAACTGCAGTAGTATCACCATTGCTGTATTGAGAGAGAAGGAAAACATTAATATTATTTTTCCCAAGAATACAAGATCTGATCTTCCCAGACTTACTAGAGGATATAATTTTATACCCCTTGGTTCTGAGGCCACAGATCCTGTTGTTGTTAATCCAAGGTTCTTGGATTAGTATCACATCCTCACCCGAACTAGTCAGCCTGAGGAGTAGAGCTGCCGAAGCAGCCTTAGAATGGTGAAGGTTAATTTGAGTTATCTTAATCATAACCATTTTACCTCTACCTACCTCTATGATAAATTCCTGCTACCGCAAGAATATTAATTCCCGGTAATTTAGGATGCGCCGGGTACGCCCGTTTTGCCACCCCTCGTACCCTCTATAGAGGACTTGTCAGTGCCCCCCGTCTGGCCGGGCTGTCGACATCCTCCTCCATCGGTACACCAGCTCCTTCGCTTATGTGCACCTCCTCATCCTTCGAGAGAGTCCTTGCCCTACCGAGGTCGCCGGATTCACTCTCCCCCCTACCCTCAGCTTCTTCCCCTATGCTGCTGGTACCCCCTTCAGGCCTGGGCGGGTTGCCACCGTCCTCCGGTTGGCCTCCCGTACGCGCTTCCGCCCCATCCTTCTTATAAACGTTGAGAGTAATTGACCCGAAACCGAAGTCAATTACTCCCTTCGTTTTGTGAAGGAGGGCAAGAGACTCCTTATTTATCACCATGATTGATAATTTCGAGCCCCCCTTGGCGTCCTCCTGCTTGACGATCTTCCAATTTACTGTCGGAAGATTCGGGTTACTGGCCTGAATGATTTTCAAAGCCCCGTCCGGGCTAGCCGGTTCGGATGGCAGCCATACACGTGCCCGCGGCCTGCTGGGAATTTCCTCCTGGCTAACTGCCGCAAGCTTTGCGCTTGGCCACACCTCCCCTACTTTGGCTATAGCCTTTTTGTACAGATCCACAGATCTAGAGTCCGAGCATGCAGTCATCTTTACACGCCCTTGATACCATCCCGCATCTCTGCAGGATGGTGGTGGTCCCGGATTTTCACCCAGGACCTTTAAAAAGACGAGGTTGAGTGCATTATACACCAACCTCCATTTTTCCGCCGTGATGCTCCCATCTTCTTGACTTTCGTCAATGACGGCTAGCATCAACACATGCTCCCTCAGGACCTCGCTGAACAGCTTTGTCCCTGAGTTGGAGCTCGGCTTCTTTTTAGTCACCAACTTGGCCCGCTTGCTGTTGACTACTTCCACCTCGTCCTGGGACCGCTGTCTTTTCGACATATGGTCCCTTTCCGAGCTACCGCAGCCCATAGTGCTCCTTGCCCAAGCTACTGATCTTCTTTGCTCTTCCGTAAGCTGCCCCTCGGGGGTCGCAGCCCACTTCTCGAGAATTCGGAGCGCCGAGCGGCGATTCCTGTATCGCCTTTTCGCCGGAGGAATGTCTCTCGTCCCACTCCCCTGTGCTGCGTTGGTACCGCTAACTCCCGGGACTTGTGCCCTAGAGTAAACCACCTTTGCAACCTTAGAGGCCCCACCCGTCTGGTTCAAGGTACCTCCCTCCGCTGATACCGGCTTTTGAGGAGAGCCGGTGCCCTTTGTTTTTGTTTTTGATCTATCCATTGGATTCCCACGAGTATCGGAGAAATAAAGGTCCGCCTGCGCAGAGAATTGTATACGCAGGTATGGCTAATTACAACTGGAGGTCGCCAGGTATCCAGAGGGCTCCGTTAGCAACTGGGCTTTGTTAAATGGGCCCCCAGCCTAGTAGACCATCAGCACGGGTCGCTTAACGCCCTAATCCAGTCCATTCGGCCCGCTAGCACCTTGGCCTCCCTGCACCCCCTTCCCTCCGCCCATTCTCTTCCCCATTCACCTAATCACATGGAGAGCCCAATCCAATGGGATCCATTCCATTCACCGGGTCACCCGTTTATAGGGTCCCCCACTCATCATTCGCGGAGACTCCGGAGGTGCAGAGAGGACGTGACGCCCAGTCCGCCGTGGTTATTGGTCGATGGTTTTCTGGCGCCATTTGTTCGCCTTTCCATGCTGGGCATCATAGGCACTCAGAATTTAATGAACTCAGGTTAACCACTCCCCAGTTCCCTGAGACTCTTTCCCCAGCTGGACTGCGGTTGGGGGCGGCTTATTTAATTCACCGCTAACCTACCTATCGATAGGTCGTCCACTATCCACCACCTGTGACCCCCCCGATAGCTGCAGTACGCCACGGGTTTAAATTATCTAAAATATAGTAATGTTCAACACAATTAGATGCTTTTGGTTAACGAGATAAACAGATGGTCCAGCTATCTGAAAATGATGAAAAGAACCTGTTTCCTGATGAAAAGAAACTGTTTGGTTGTACGAAAAATCCAAAATTACAAAAATTTAATTTTCATGTAATTTCAATTTTAATTGGAAAATATCTACTTTAACAGTGTAATTTTTTGTTATTTTTTTTAGCATAGACTTCACAATCATTGTATTATTTTGGTGTTTATAAAAATCAAGAAGAAACTAGAAAAATACATAAGTGCGACTGAAAATAAATTCTTGTTTCCCTAGGCTTCTCTAGTAGGTTTCATCTTTTGATCACTTCTTAAAATTTCTCGAGATTTTTGGAGTTTAGCAACGAAATGAGATGCACGATGTTTAAGACATATTTGGTGATTCTATGTTATGAAACAGTCAGGTTATTCGAGATTTTCGAGAATTGGATCTATACTTTTGAAAATGACCCAAGTAGCACTTTTAGAAAGTCGACTTTGGTCTTTTTGAAATTAATCTATTCAATTTTAGAGCCTAGACGAAGAATACGATTGTTTGATATTTAAAAAATTACCCGATAAGATCCGAGGGTTCTATACTTATTGCATTTCGCTTTTTTGAGCTTAGCCTTAACTTGCTTAGTAGTATTAGTATAACATTAAGTTACTTGAATTATAAATATAATTAAAGAGCTAATAATTCCATATTTACGCGAGATTCACGTTTTCATATCGAGATTTACAGAATAGAGATTATTCGAATTTTTCTGGGTTAATCATGATTGTTGCGCGGTTTGTTCTAGATTTCTTAAGTTTTTTGACATTTCTAGAATTATTCGAGATTTTTAAAGATTTTCGAATTTATTCGAATTTTGTAAGGCAATGTTCTGCGGTTAGCTCTGAGCTGTAAGAACTTGGAGTTACACAAATAAATCTAAATGCTGATATTTAAAAGATCTTTTGAGATTATGTTACAATTTTGATACTTCTATGATTTCTTGTAGGTTATTCGAAATTATTCAAGAATGTCCAGCTTATTTACATTGTATAGTGAAACCCATTTTGGATGAAGTATATTTATAATGAGAACAAATTTTCTGAATTTTTTACAAAAAATACCCGTTGTAATATCAAATTTCTGAATAAAATGATTTGAGTTGAAAAGCTTCGATAAGTGAAAGCTCTTAAAACTAAAAGTTCTCGACATTTCTTCCAAATACATGATTTATGCTCATAAAACATTTTACCGAAAGACAAAATTTATGGAAAGGCACAAAAATTACCGAGAAAGTTTAAATAAATTATAAAGCTTAAAGCTCATTGAAAACAATTACTCTAAATTAGTCCCAAAATACCACCTTCCTTTATAATATCAAATTTTAAAGTCAAATGGTTTGATTTGAAAAGCTCTTAAAACTAAAAGCTCCTAATAGTTTATATTTAGCACAAATATAATAAATCCTACTCAAAATTCCGTCATCCCTTGTAATATCAAATTTCGATGTAAAATTGTTTGTTTTAAGAGCTTCGATAAGTGAAAGTTCTGAAAACTAAATCTCTTCACAATTTTTTCAAATACTATATACAATTTATGCTGATCCATTGATTAAAAATCAAAAATTATTGAAAAGTTAAAAAAATGTTAAAAATGTGTACCCCAAAAAGGTAGAAATTAATTGTCAAACTTAAAGCTTATTGAAAATAAATATTCTAAATTTATTTCAAAATCCCACCTTCCTTTATTAAAATATTAAATTTCAGAATAAAAAGTAAATGATTTGGGTTAAAAAGCTTCGACACGTGAAAGCTCCTAAAACTATGTTGATAAAACTTTGTAACAAAAACCTCAAATAATAGTTCAAACCCAAAAAGTATGAATTAATTGTTAAGCTTAAAGCTCATTGGAAACAAACATTCTAAATGTATACCCTTTGCAACGGAATTTTGGGATAAATTGTTTACAAAATTTCGATCAGTGAAAGCTCTTAAAACTTTTTTTAATATTTTTTTAACCTAGTACATTGTAAAAAAAACCTAAAAGTAATAAAAGGCTCACAAATGTTAAGTTTAAACCTAAATACTTAGTATAAATTAATTATCATTAAATATCAAGCCTATAACTCATTGTTAACAAATATTCTAAATTTATCCGGAAATTTCGTCGCCCATTTTAATACCAAATTTCGGAGGGAAATTATTTGGTTCTAAAAGCTTCGATAAACGAAAACTTATATTATAATAGCAAGTTTCCAAGTAAAATGGTTTGGTTTGACTAAAAGCTCTTGTTAATTTACATTGAGAACAAATATACTAAATTGTCCCTAAATTCCATTACCCTTTGTAAAATTGAATCTCTGAGTAAATGGTTTCGTTTAGAAAGCTTTTCTTATTAGAAGCAATTAAAACTAATAGTTATTGACATTTTTTGCAAAACACAAATTTTGCTAATAAAACATTTTAACAAAAAACTGAAATTATGAAAAGGCTCACAAACATAAAGTTTGCACCCAAAAGGTGTAATTTAATTATCAAGCTTTAAGCTCATTGAATATAAATATACCTTCCTTTATAATATCAAATTTTAGAGTTAAAAGGTTTGGTTTGAAAACCTCTTAAAACTAAAAGCTTTTGATGATTGTTGATTAACTTTGAGAACAAATATTCTAAATTTTAACCGAACTTCCTTCACCTTTTGTAAAAAGGTGAAGAAAGTTTGTTGAAAATTGAAAGCTTATAAAATTAAAAGTTCTTGTTTTTTTTTGCAAATACATAAAACATTTTAACAAAAACCTAAAAGTGTAAAAAAGGCTCAACGTTAAAAGTTAAGTTAAAACCCAAACTTGTTTAAATTAATTATCAAACTTAAAACTAATTGACAATTTTTGCAAATATATATTTTATGCTTATACAATTTTTTAACAAAACTTACGGATAATTCGATATTTGAGAACTTTCTAGAATATTCAAGATATTTATCTATAAACTTAAAAATCGTATACTTTATCGATATACTTAGAAATCGTCAGAGCCTTGAGTTGTAAGATGTTGCGTGTCATCTACTTTCAGTTAATGCGAGACTAGACGATATGAAGAAATAAGTTTTTCGCTAAAATCATTACAAGAAGCATTTTTAGGGGCCCAAAAAAAGGTTGCTAGGGCCCGAAATTTGCAGTTACGCCACTGTCCCCATCCCCGTATGTACAATACTTTTTTTATTGTTTTTTGTTTGGTTTGTCTTAAAACTATTATATACGAGTACATTATTTACAACTTATAAACTATCTTCCAACTGCCTTAATTTTAAATTACAATGCTAAGCGCTATAACGTGCATAAGCGACCTGCCAAGCTATTTAGAATTGGTGAGCGATACTGTTAAAGAAATTGCATGCTAAGAAAAGCAGCTTGTTTAGCCGATTGTACAACATTGTAGCCGGGAAGCTATCGATTTAATTTATTTGAGCCATGTCATAGAGAAAGGCAGTCAAGGCCTGTTAATACAGCCGATATGGCCAGCTATCGAAAACATGACGTTGTGCTTTATTTTGTATGCATTGTAGGGTGGTTCTCTGTGCTGATGTGATTAGGTTATACCAGGCTGGTGATGCATAGGTGATTGTGGGCTTGATGTACAGTTTGTACACTAGTAGCTTATTTTTGTAATTCAGCATACTCTTACGATTGAGTAGGCGGGGTAGAGGATTCTGACGGCATTCGCAGATTGTTTACTGATTGATTTAATGTGGCTGTTGAAATTAAGGGTACTGGTAAGAGTGACGCCTAGATATTTTGCCTCCCTTGACACCATCAGGTTTTCGCCGATAATGATAATGATAGTGACGTCCACCGCCTTGTTAAATTTGTTTTGGTGAGGATAGAAATAGACCAACCAGCTGGGTTTTGTGGCATTGATCCTGACATTCCAGGTGTCGAAGTTGTTCACCAGCGTATTAAGGTATGGTTGGATTCTGACAGAACACTGCTGTACCTGTAACCAGCTGTAACTGCTGGAATATACAGTGGTGTCTTCGGCATATGCTTGTAACCTGGGGCTGGTATGTCGTGCATAATAAATAGTCCCAGGAGCACCGAGCTACGCTCGTTCCGAATTACATTAGCGTTTGTTACACGTTCATGTCACTGAGTTTCACCTCATTCAATTGAGCAATATGTTAGTTCCATTTAGACTGTCGATTTTCCAGAGAAATTTCCGACACTCATGTTTGAATCCCATTCTATACTAAACAAATCTTATTCTATACAATTCATCCCAATTGAAAGGAAATGGTTTAATTCTATTGAAACTAGAATAATATTCATATTCCCATTTTACAATCCCATTTTCATGGTACATACCGAGTTCTATCGAAATCGGTTGAGAAATGGCTTTGGTCCATTGGAATTGGCCATTTTACAGAACCTATACGATCCATATTTGGAACTAATTTATGATCTCTATATAATTCTCAAAAATCACAATTGAACAAATAAAAAAAACAAAACACAATGCAATATCAATAGCAATAACAACAATTAGATTTCCTTTGTTAGAAAATAAAATAAAAATGAAACCCGAACCTCTCCAGAAAGCCTACTAAAATATTTTTCCAAGAAATCAAAACCCATTACAATTGCTTCCTTTCACTAGAAAATTTCCATCTAACCAATTACTATTAACAAAAGAAAATAATAAAAATATGAATTCCCATAGGAGGATCCTCTTAAACGAATTTTACTGAAATAAAACCACCCCAACCAACATTAATAAAAATCAAATAACCGTTTCAGAAACCGGTAGTAAGTTAAAAAGTAAGATAAAACCAAGCAAACAGGGGCTCACCGGACGAGAACTTCCATAACGTTTTTTTTAAGAATCAATACCCGGTGTTACCGCGTTTTGGCACTCGAAAACTCTCTTTCACCAATTATGATCAATAAAAAAATATTCAAAAAAACGAACCCCAGGCCTATTAGAGGACCCACTAAACGACATTTCCCGAAATCAAAGTTCACTGCAAATGTTTCCTAACACTAGAAAATCCCTGCTCACCAATTATTTCAAAAATCGTTGAACTTAAAAAATGGACCTCGACCATCCGGAGGACCCTCTAAACATATATTTCCCGAAATCAACACCCATTGCAGACCTTTCAAAACCCTATTTGACTTCAATCAATATCCATGGCGATCGCTTCCTGCCGCTCGAATATCTCTCATTACCAAATGTTTACCAAAATTGTTAAAATGAAAAAAGGAACCCGGATACCACTGAAAGACCCTAAGCTAATTTTTTTAAACCAAGACCCATTGCAATCTCTGTCTGGCACCCACCCGCTAACAAATTTTTACCAAAAATGTAAAAATTAAAAAAAAAAAGCCCGGGCTCAACTGGAGAACCCCCTAAACGAATTTTCCAAAAATTTATACCCTTCACAATCGCTTCGTGGCACTCGAAAACCCTCTTTACCAACTTTTAACAAAATAGTTAAAATTTAAAAAACCCAAGTTCCAATGGATGACACTCTGGACTGGTAAACATACTTACTAATTTTCAACAAAATCATTAAAACTATAAAAATGGAGTCTGAATTTTCCTGAAATCAAGACGAATGGGGATCACCTTATACCACTTAAAAACACTTCTTACCAATATTTACCAACATCGTGAAAATTACAAAGGAGCCCGAGTTCCACTGAAGAACCCCCTAAACTATTTTTTTCGAAATCAAGACCGGTCACAATTGATTCTTGGCACACGAAAACCCCAGCTTACCAATTTTTACCAAAATCGTAAAAATTAAAAAAAGGCCTGGGCACAAATGGAGAACACCTTCTAAATTATCAAGACCCGTCGCAATCGCTTCCTGGCACCCGAAAACCCCCGCTCACTAATTTTTTAGCAAATTCGCCAAAATTAACAAAAAAGCACCCGGGCCCACTGGAGAACCCCCTAGACAAATTTTCCCGAAATCAACACCCAGCGCAATCGCTTTCTAGCACCCGAAAACCCCTTACCAATTTTTAACAAAATCGGTAAAATAAAAAAAGGCCCTGAGCAATACTAGAGGACCCTCTAAACGAATTGTATACGAATCCTGTAATCAAGACTAGTCGCAATCACTTCCTAGCCCTCAAAAATCGGTTTCGAAATCGTTGCACAAACAAACAAACAGACAAACAATTTTATGCCGTTTAATAATAGTAGATAGATAGATAGATAGATAATAAAAGTGTTTTATTCTTTTTAGCTCTTTATTTTAATATTTTTTATATTTACCCGAGTAACCAGATGTCACAAAAAATCATCAAATATTTCACAAATTTCTGTGAATTATCGACCAAAATGTGGAAAAAATTGGTCAAATTTTGGTCAATAATTTGTCGACAAACGATACCCTAAATTAACAAAATTGTCACATTTTGGTTGCACATTTTGGTCATACAATTTCTGATGAAAAGGTGATAATTCTACAAAAAAAATTTGTGAATAATCTGTAGGGTATTTGGTCATAATTTTGTGACAAGTTTCTTGATATTTTTTGTCAAAATTTTTTATAAAAATTTAAAAAATAATTATTATTTTGATTTAATTTTTTTTTCTCGCGTTTCAAAATACTGTGTCCGTTAACAATTCAATTTCAAAGTTTATATTTATGTTATATTGCACCACCATTCAAATTCTTAAATTATTTCAATCATATCAATCAGCATTTTGTATTTTCATATTGCTTCCATCCGGTCACCCCATCTTTGTACTAACCTCGGCAAATGTTGCTTGACGTCGTTGTTGAAGTTATGGTCGTATCATCTTTCTCATCTACGTGGTTATACAGAAAATTGCTAATATTTTAGTAGATATGAATATTTTACAAATTTTCAACAAATCAAATGTGATTGATATACATATACATCATTCTCTTCAAAATTATTAAATCGATGTAATATTTTTAAATAAAAATCAACACAAGCAAATTTAATGAAGTTACAATGATCAAAACAATTGAATATTAAAAATCAACGAACATTTAAAATTTTAAACGAACAATTTGAATATTAATAATCAACGAAATATTTAAAATTTTAAACGAACAATGAGTGCGTTTTAAGATTCAGTCTAAAGAAAACTGTTCGTAAATCTGATGTTTCTTAAACCTTTGGACCGTTAACCAAAAATGCGAAAATTAAATTTGTTAATTCAATTATTTTGATTATAGGTACTATATTTCATATGCATATATTGTAATTTAAAATTAATTAAGATTAACCAATCATTCTATGCTAAATATGCTGCTAACTAGGTGATAAAAAGCGAGTAAACCATACATTATTTAAACAGTGATTAAAAATTGTAGAAATTTGATAATTTTTTTATCGTAAATAAACTTTAAAACTATTAAATATATTTCAGAAATACTTTTCACCACGTTTAATGTATTTTTGAAGATTGAAGATAGGTATAAAGAAAATAAAAAGTTTAGATTTTAAAACTTTTATGGACACATTTACACTACATGATATTCAAATTCTCTAATTTTTAAGCAACGTTTCTTAGTGTTTTGAACAATAAAATTGGACCAACTCATCAAAATATTAAAAAATTACCCTTTAATTTATAATTTTAGTTGACTACGTATGTACTAATTATTGAAATTTTAATTAATAAAATTTAAATCCGCAACATCATTATTTCCATACTATAGACAATGGACTGGACGGTTTTAGTGGTGGCGTTGCGGCATTTGGATAATTTTTCCAGATTTGAATGCTTTACAAAGTTTTCCCAGACATTAGACCAGTCTCAATCGCATTTTCATGCAAAAACACGTCATATAGCCATTTTTCGCCAACGAAATCGCTCTCGAAGTAGTTTTTCGTGGAGACATATATACATACAATTATTGCTCGTTTAATAATATAGATAAATAAACTAGGTGCCGGAATCTACAGCAACTCTAGTGTTGATATAATTTTGATTACAAACCTTGCCAACGTGTGTGTTATTGTTACGACCAATATTAATCAAATGATCTATAAGGCGCTTGTTTCGACGCGTAAGTCTTTTTGATTAGATCGACTCAAATTTAGTCAGTTTGCCTGCTTACGACCATGTCCCTATAATAAATATTGCTGAAAAATTTTGCCACCACAATGTAACAAATTATCAAAATTTTCGCTCGAGTTAATGATCCTTCACCCAAATGCGTATATGTATGTAGTTCACCCAAATTATACCGATATACGTATACATTGATTACCGACGCGAGTGAAAATTAATGATATCTGTGTAATATTGTGATTGGCTAGCTAACCATTGGTAAAAGCGGTCGAAATATTTACTGCAATATAAGTGTCGTATATGAATAACTCAGTATAAGAATCATTTGATCCCCGATTAAGATAATTATCTGGAGTCAGTAAAAATCAATTCTAATATATTCCGATTAGCGATGATACCGAATATTTTGAAGGTAAAAACAATACCGTTTAAATTATCAATCTTTGCATCTATTGTTGCAAAAATAATATATATAATATGGTACTGTAAATGTATGTATTGTACTTATTTCGGTAAATGTATAGACATAACTTGAGAAAACTTTACAAACTTAATTCGAGCGAAAATCTTGAAAATTTCTTCTAAATCTAATTTGAAAAAAAAAAAAAAAAAAAAAATCCCAGCCTCAATTTACATCATTAGGATTTAATTTCCACTCATTTTCGTGATTTTTTGGTCAAGAAAATCACTGGAATAATTAAATCCTACAATTGAAAATTGAATCCAATATTTCCAGAAAATTATTTCAATATCGATTTCATATAAATTTTCAAGATTCTCGCTCGAATTAATGATCCTTCACCTAAATACATATATATATATATGTAGTTTCCCAAATTATACCTACGTTTACTGATATACATACATTTACCGTAGCTTAAATGTAAATGTAGTTTTTGTAGTTAATTCTTGATTTTTGTGAACGTAAATGTCATAATTGTGCCTTTGCAACACAAATAATTTACTATAATAGCCTAAATGTAGCTTACAACTTTTACATTCATCTTTTATTATTATTTAATCATACATGCCATATAAATTTGAAAAAAAAAACGAAAAAAAAATTTATCTCAAGAATGTAATTTTCGAGGTTCGAACTACGATCTAAAATTTTAAAATCCACAACGCTAACACCTAGACTACTGCGGCATGGGAATTTGCGGAAAAATTACTTGGTTTTATAAAAAGTTTTGAGCATTCTACTAAATTTTATAATATGTAGATAGATTTACACAATGTGACGTATCAACATAGAGAAAGATAAAATTTGTCAGATCTTTCTGTAATTTGGTATACAGATGAAGAAAAATATTCTAAGAATAATTTCCTTTTACATCATATCGGAAAAATCACGGAAAATGCGAGAAAATCGCGAATTTCCACTCGGAAAATTCGTCGGGAAAAGACTAAAAAAAATATGCTGATCATCCAACATTAATTTAAATTTTTTTTTTTTTTTGTTGTGATTTTTGAAAAATGGACATCCATGAAAAAAAAAATCATAAAAAAAAAATTAAATACATCCCAACTCCGTATGCTGCTAACTACGCAGCTGTAGTATTTAAAAAAATCATCAAACATTCTTTTCTATAAAAAAAAATACACAATACATATCGCTCATTTGCTGCAACAATGACACAATTTAAAAATAACAAATGTTATAATTTGAGAGACATTTCCGTTTGTCTTGTAGTGAGCTTTATAGCTTTAGGTGTGTCGTTATATCAGTTTTAACTATATTAAAAAGCCGATATTTCTCTATAAATAAGTCAAAAACGACCGATTTTGAGTTATGCCATTGTGGTAGCAAATGAGCGATATACAATTGACCATTTTAGAGATGGCGCTGTAAAATTTGGATAGTTTTTCCAGATTTGAAGGCTTTACAGAGTTTTCCCAGACTTGAGACCAGACTCAATCGCATTTTCATGCTAAAAGACATCATATAGTCATTTTACGTCAACGAAATCGGTCTCGAAGTAGTTTTTCGTGCGGACATATATACATACCCGCAATTATTGCTCGTTTAATAATAGTCCCAGGAGCACCGAGCTATGCTCGTTCCGAATTACATTAGGGTTTGTTACACGTTCATGTCACTGAGTTTCACCTCATTCAATTGAGCAATATGTTAGTTCCATTTAGACTGTCGATTTTCCAGAAAAATTTCCGACACTCATGTTTGAATCCCATTCTATACTAAACAAATCCCATTCTATACAATTCATCCCAATTGAAAGGAAATGGTTTAATTCTATTGAAACTAGAATAATATTCATATTCCCATTTTACAATCCCATTTTCATGGTACATACCGAGTTCTATCGAAATCGGTTGAGAAATGGCTTTGGTCCATTGGAATTGGCCATTTTACAGAACCTATACGATCCATATTTGGAACTAATTTATGATCTCTATATAATTCTCAAAAATCACAATTGAACAAATAAAAAAAACAAAACACAATGCAATATCAATAGCAATAACAACAATTAGATTTCCTTTGTTAGAAAATAAAATAAAAATGAAACCCGAACCTCTCCAGAAAGCCTACTAAAATATTTTTCCAAGTAATCAAAACCCATTACAATTGCTTCCTTTCACTAGAAAATTTCCATCTAACCAATTACTATTAACAAAAGAAAATAGTAAAAATATGAATTCCCATTGGAGGATCCTCTTAAACGAATTTTACTGAAATAAAACCACCCCAACCAACATTAATAAAAATCAAATAACCGTTTCAGAAACCGGTAGTAAGTTAAAAAGTAAGATAAAACCAAGCAAACAGCGGCTCACCGGACGAGAACTTCCTTAACGTTTTTTTTAAGAATCAATACCCGGTGTTATCGCGTTTTGGCACTCGAAAACTCTCTTTCACCAATTATGATCAATAAAAAAATATTCAAAAAAACGAACCCCAGGCCTATTAGAGGACCCACTAAACGACATTTCCCGAAATCAAAGTCCACTGCAAATGTTTCCTAACACTAGAAAATCCCTGCTCACCAATTATTACAAAAATCGTTGAACTTAAAAAATGGACCTCGACCATCCGGAGGACCCTCTAAACATATATTTCCCGAAATCAACACCCATTGCAGACCTTTCAAAACCCTATTTGACTTCAATCAATACCCATGGCGATCGCTTCCTGCCGCTCGAATATCTCTCATTACCAAATGTTTACCAAAATTGTTAAAATGAAAAAAGGAACCCGGATACCACTGAAAGACCCTAAGCTAATTTTTTTAAACCAAGACCCATTGCAATCTCTGTCTGGCACCCACCCGCTCACAAATTTTTACCAAAAATGTACAAATTAAAAAAAGAAGCCCGGGCTCAACTGGAGAACACCCTAAATGAATTTTCCAAAAATTTATACCCATCACAATCGCTTCGTGGCACTCGAAAACCCTCTTTACCAACTTTTAACAAAATAGTTAAAATTTAAAAAACCCAAGTTCCAATGGATGACACTCTGGACTGGTAAACATACTTACCAATTTTCAACAAAATCATTAAAACTATAAAAATGGAGTCTGAATTTTCCTGAAATCAAGACCAATGGGGATCACCTTATACCACTTAAAAACACTTCTTACCAATATTTACCAACATCGTGAAAATTACAAAGGAGCCCGAGTTCCACTGAAGAACCCCCTAAACTATTTTTTTCGAAATCAAGACCGGTCACAATTGATTCTTGGCACACGAAAACCCCAGCTTACCAATTTTTACCAAAATCGTAAAAATTAAAAAAAGGCCTGGGCACAAATGGAGAACACCTTCTAAATTATCAAGACCCATCGCAATCGCTTCCTGGCACGAAAAGACGACGTTCTTCGAAGTTCGACGAAGAAATGACGTTCCAAGCATCTGATTTTGTATTAAAATAAAAAACTAGTGTTTTTTAAATAAACAACAGTAGTTGTATAAATAAATTTTTTATTTGTATTATTTTTCACAAATGATTTTGTACTATTATCATGACCGCTAGCCCGCTACAGATATTTTCGAGTCGAGGTGCATTATCTCTATTAGCACATTTCCTTCCGATAGTATATACCGAGAGTGCTAAGATAATTATTGGTGATTCAGAATAGGAAAAATCAAAAGGGAAGTTCAATAATCGGGGAATTGGTTAAAGTTGAACCAAATTATGATTTATACGAGGACGTTGATGGTACCTTGATGGAAATATCGGATAAAATATCAAATATTGTTTCAGTACCACCGCATTCTTTAGCCACAATTGGATAATTCTTGAAACTGCCTGCATATTCAGATGTGCTATTGCGCGCTAAAATAAAAGCACAATGCTTACTACTCTTACCTTGTTTACCGGAGATGGTGGAGGAATAAAATTTATAGTCTGTCGCTAGCTTCATCACTCCTAACGCTACCACCATTTGAAGTATTACGACAATTATTTTATTTGCTCTACTAAACAACCACCGATGACGCTTGAAACCAAAAAGCATCCACCAGTCAACGGTGTTTTAATAAAACTTCTTTTTATAGTTGCGTGAAAAACGCTTTAGTAAAAAAGTGAAAGTACCACCCAACGTATCCTATGGGGTAGTCATTGATCCAAACATTTATACTGTTGACAATGGGCACTTGAAAAGAAAAAACTAAAATAATTTTCAAAACTTAAACTATTTTTATTAATCAATTTATTGTATCATCATGTCGTGTTGCTGTTTCAGCCAACGCTAACATGGCTAAAGCGGTAATACTTCGTACATTTCGGTGTTCATCAATTAAACCATTTATTATCACTTCGATCAATAGCTTGATAATACAAGATGAAATCGCGTTTATTCGAACAGCGATTTGTTGTACGATTTTTATGCCAGTATAACGATCTTGCCATTTGGTACTCTGGCAGACCACCTTGAGGAACGATAATAATGTTGGAATGCCAAAAACAATTGCGACCACCACAAAACCATGTGCAATGGTATTTCGTATATACGCCTCTATATTATCGATATCGGGACGCATTGCAGAAATCATTGCTGTTATACCGGTCGAATTTACTATTTTTGAGATTATCTCGTAATCTTTATATTCCTTAAGTTCAGGGTCATAAATAGTTTCTATAATTTTCAATAACACAATATCTAACAGATATTTATCATAATTTTGTGCATCCACAAGCGAAGGATTAGTATCGCATTTTATTTGAGGAGTTACATCCCATCGATTATACCGCGTTGGTTTTGATACTCGTACCTTATTTTGATTTAAGAACGATTTTTTATGTGATATTTTATTTTTATATATTTATTCTATTCCACTCATTTTCGTGATTTTTTGGTCAAGAAAATCACTGGAATAATTAAATCCTACAATTGAAAATTGAATCCAATATTTCCAGAAAATTATTTCAATATCGATTTCATATAAATTTTCAAGATTCTCGCTCGAATTAATGATCCTTCACCTTAATACATATATAAATATGTAGTTTCCCAAATTATACCTACGTGTACTGATATACATACATTTACCGTAACTTAAATGTAAATGTAGTTTTTGTAGTTAATTCTTGATTTTTGTGAACGTAAATGTCATAATTGTGCCTTTGCAACACAAATAATTTACTATAATAGCCTAAATGTAGCTTACTACTTTTACATTCATCTTTTATTATTATTCAATCATACATGCCATATAAATTTGAAAAAAAAACGAAAAAAAAATTTATCTCAAGAATGTAATTTTCGAGGTTCGAACTACGATCTAAAATTTTAAAATCCACAACGCTAACACCTAGACTACTGCGGCATGGGAATTTGCCGAAAAATTACTTGGTTTTATAAAAAGTTTTGAGCATTCTACTAAATTATATAATATGTAGATAGATTTACACAATGTGACGTATCAACATAGAGAAAGATAAAATTTGTCAGATCTTTCTGTAATTTGGTATACAGATGAAGAAAAATATTCTAAGAATAATTTCCTTTTACATCATATCGGAAAAATCACGGAAAATGCGAGAAAATCGCGAATTTCCACTCGGAAAATTCGTCGGGAAAAGACTAAAAAAAATATGCTGATCATCCAACATTAATTTAAAATTTTTTTTTTTTTTGTCGTGATTTTTGAAAAATGGACATCCATGAAAAAAAAATCATAAAAAAAGAATTAAATACATCCCAACTCCGTATGCTGCTAACTACGCAGCTGTACTATTTAAAAAAATCATCAAACATTCTTTTCTATAAAAAAAAATACACAATACATATCGCTCATTTGCTGCAACAATGACACAATTTAAAAATAACAAATGTTATAATTTGAGAGACATTTCCGTTTGTCTTGTAGTGAGCTTTATAGCTTTAGGTGTGTCGTTATATCAGTTTTAACTATATTAAAAAGCCGATATTTCTCTATAAATAAGTCAAAAACGACCGATTTTGAGTTATGCCATTGTGGTAGCAAATGAGCGATATACAATTGACCATTTTAGAGATGGCGCTGTAAAATTTGGATAATTTTTCCAGATTTGAAGGCTTTACAGAGTTTTCCCAGACTTGAGACCAGACTCAATCGCATTTTCATGCAAAAAGACATCATATAGCCATTTTACGTCAACGAAATCGGTCTCGAAGTAGTTTTTCGTGCGGACATATATACATACCCGCAATTATTGCTCGTTTAATAATATAGATAGATACAGTAATGGTCCCAGCACCGATCACTGAGGCACTCCCGCTGCGATTCTTTTTGTTTCAGAGTTGTGTCTGTTGTTCACGCAGATAAAGAACTCCCTTCCTTCTAGGTGCGAATTAAGTGGTGCGATGAGCGCTGAGTTAACCCCACATTTGACAAGTATGTATGTGAGCCCTTTGTGCCAAACAGAATCAAACGTTTTCTGTATGTCCAAGAATGCTACCGCCGTGATCTTGCGACGTGACTTGGCTCGTTTGAGGTATGCAGACGCACCATTGCGTCGGTTGTCGACCTATGGCAAACGAAGCCAAACTGCCCCACCGGGTTCAAGTGCTGAACCGCCGACCATAGACTACGATGGTCCACTCTTTCCACCAGTTTACTGAGTATAACAGACTTATGGGCCTCGTATTTTCCGGAGTGCCTGGTTTACCGGTTTTGGGAACTGCTACCGCATAAACCAGAATGGCATTTGTTATCTGATTGCCCCTTTAGAGATGACAGCGACCCCCGGCAATTTTTTATTTTTTAGTTGTGCTACATACAATGTTTGTTATTTCCTTGGCGTTAGTCGCCTCAGGAAATACTGCAAAAGGCCCTCTTTCATTAACAATGAAACCGTCTATCTGGTCTAGTCCACAAGATTATTGGCAGATGTTGCAAGATTGATGCATAAGTATATGCGCTATTATATCAGACAATCAAACGGCCTTAAAGGCTCTTAGGACTTGTACCGTTGATTCAAGGCTAGTATGGGATTGTCTAAAGGTTATTACCTTAGAAAATCTGAGTTGAGGCTGCTAACTGGCTTCCTCGCAGATCATGTCCCTTAAGGTATCACTTTAAGAAGATGGGCCAAAATAAGACAGATGGATGCCGCTTCTACGATCTGGAAGCGGAATCAGGGGAACATGTTGTGTGCCTATGCCCAGCCATTTTTCTACAATGATTGTAAACTCTAGGAGGGAGAATATTGTACTCATACAGTATGTATCTTGTACCGGCCGGTAGTATTATCAGATTCATTAAGAGCCTGAATATTGACTGGACGGATAATTAAGCAGGGTCTAGCACAATAGATCTTTTAGGTCGTAGTGCGAGTTGGCTTATGGTCCACATGGCCATTCAATTTTAAGAATAATAATATGTAATATATGACATAGTTTTCGAAAAATTGTGAGTGTCGGTCGTTTAGTCTGGTCTCGTTTAGGCACAAAATGCTAGATTTGTGTTGGTTTAGGAATATCGATAGCTCCTGGAGACGGGCAATATTGATTAGGATGTTGCAATTTAAGGTGACAATCTTCATTGCAGGAATTTTACAACGAAATTTAGGTACTCTGCCTTTTGGCTGGCTACGTCTTGGTTATTATTTAATTGAAATAAAAATTTAGATACGTGACTGGTGGGGAGGTAAAGCTCATGCCGAAAAGTTCCTGCGACTTTGCAAAGACCTCAGCAAGTACACTACTCGCTCCGGATGGCTCAGAAAAAGGTAGTACATGAAGGGCTGAAGGCCTTTGGCCGGGTTTAGGTTTGAGAAAGTCCGCATAGGAGACACCTATTTAACATAGTTTGATGCAAACATTTTGGGCTGAGCATTGTTTACATTTAATGGATTAGGTTTAATGAGCTTACCGAGTTTTTTTTGCCTCTCTGGATATTCAAAGAAGGTAGCCAAGTATCCTCCGCCACAGTTGCCGCATTTTACTGTGACCGATTTGTCTTCATTCCTGGGACAGACACCTGCTTGATGTGATCCCGAGTACTTCACACATTTATATTGCATGCTGCACCCAGCAGCCACATGTCCGAAGCCTTGGCATTTACGGCACTGCGCTATGGGGATTTTACTTTTATTCTCCCCGCTGACCTACTAACCGAAGCATAAGAAGCTTAATTTGTTTCTCCAAACTGTCGTTCTCCTTGATGGTTTTGTTTATGGGGTACACATTTTGGACCGCTGGCGCTTTAATTACTAATTTAGCTTTGATGTCTTCCATTTCTTTATCCTGTTGAATACCCATCATCAATATCACTTTTGGCTTTTGGTTCTTTTGCATATACGTGAAGAACTGTACGTCGGCCTTTTTGTGCTCCGCTACCAGCAGTTAGTGGTTTTCCAGATTGTTTGCATATAATATTGTGCTGCTAGGGTATACCTTGAGCAGGCTGCCTGTGAATTTTCCGATGATTACTTTGAGTAGGTTTATTTTCGACGAGCCAAAGCCTTTAAAAATTATTAGTGGTGGTTAAGCTACTCTGGCTGCGGATTGCCTTCCAGTGCCCATATTGGTCTTGTCAGCAGGTACGACTGAATCCAGTATATTGAATTTCCCGCCAATTATGTCGCTTGGGAAGACTACATTTTCAGTTTCAGAATCTGTATATTTGTAATCTGAGCTTTTGTCCAGCATCATTTTGACCACCTGTGAGACATCGTTCTGCGGAGTGTCGCTGCTCTTACACACTCTCTTACTGAAGTGAAAAAACCTTTATGAAAATATAAAAAGTAACTCATTTTGGAAATAATTTTCATTACGCTTTTCATAACGACCCCGAATCGGGATTGAAAGCTCAAGAGTAAATATGCAAATATAAAGAGCCCTAGAACGAGTGCTCGAGAACAATAGAGCCAGCAACATTAGCAGCAGTAAAATACATGAGTTTTTTTTTCTATTCGTATTATTTTTTTTTGCTCAATTATTTTGGATATCTTAAATTTAACGTAAATCATTATTTTTTTTTTTTAAATATTTTAACACAACATTTTTTTAATTATTTTAAAAAAATTTCTACCTGTTAAATTTTTTTTTCCTTATTGTAAAATTCTCACCACTGTCATCAACGGTTAATTTACCGTTATTTCATTTTATATTCGATCCTAAATCCTAAAAATTTGTTTCTAATGGCAGAAATACAATTCGAACTGCAAAAGATCACTAGTGATCGTAAAAAATGTATACACATGCCCTCTGCATTATCATCGGAGCACTGCAACATTGTATCTGACCTGCTAGAAAATCCCCGACCTCCAATCGTTATGAAACTATAAAACAATTATTGATCGAGCGATTCTCTCCGTCAGAAGAAAAAAGACTAGAGACGCTTCTTAGTGGACAGGATTTAGGTGACCGACGATTGTCGGAAATTCAACAAAAGATTAGCCGGCAAAAATTGTACACAAACCATAGTTAGATCACTTTCGATAAAATGCTTTCCCGAATTTATCAGATTGGAATTAATGGCGCAGCCGGAGTCGGTAACTTCTGATGACTTGGCGAAGACTGCAGACAAACTGCGTGAAGCATTATCTTTCACAAATACAATCGGCGCGGTGCAGCAACAATCTAGACCGACGTATAAAGCGCAGCTAAGCGACTCAAGCCAGGGTCGAGATGGATGTCGCCCAACATCAACCATTCATGCCACTCTCGAAGAACGAATATCAAAAATGGAACAAATACTAGCCAGGCTCACAAATACAAGTCGAAGCCGCTGACGCAGCCACCAATCGTCTTCGCGAACATTTCATTACATGTAATATAAAAAATTAGATCTAGTTTTATCGGCTGCCAATGGCACAACTATTAATACCTATGGTAGCAAACTACTACAGGTAAATATTGGACTCAAACGTAGATTCACTCACGCTTTCATACTAGAAGATGTGAACCATCCAATAATTGGCGCCGATTTCCTGAGTAAATTCGGACTGCTTGTTGATCTGAAAATAAACGGCTGGTTGATTCAGCGACTAAGCTGTCAATCAATGCCACAATGGTGGCATCCATTTCACAGTCAACAACGGTTACGGCATTCTGCTTAAACAATTTCCCTCACTTACAACAAAGCCAAACTATAATTTGCCAGTCCGACACAACGTGACCCACCATACTGTCACAGCAGGCCATCTGCCCGTGTCAAGACCACGCAGGCTAGATCAACTCCGCCATCAAGCCGCATTCGCAGAATTTCAACACACGGTGGAATTAGGAATTTGCCGGCCATCTGCATCCCCCGTATCTTGTCCTCTGCACTTGGTGAAAAAGAAAGATCACGATTAGGGACCATCCGGGGATTATCGGCGACTAAACACGGTCACAACACCTGATCGTTATCCGATACCCCACATACAATACAAAATTTTTCCATGCACTTACATGGATGTTAAATTTTTTCAAAAATTGATCTTATCAGAGCCTATCATTTAATTCCCATTGCACCTGAAAACGTTCATAAAACGGCGATCACAACCCCTTTTGGCCTATTAGAATTCACCCGAAAGCCATTCGGTTTACGCAATGCCGCTGAAACCTTTCAGCGCTTTATGAACGAAGTCGTACATGATTTAGACTTCATTTTCATCCACATCGACGACTTTCTTGTAGCTTCACACTCTGTGGAACAACACAAACTTCACCTGGAGCAACTCTTCCACAGGTTAACTGAGTTTGATGTTCCTAATGGTATTCTGCCGTCTGAAGAACGAATTAACGCCATTAGGGAATTCCCAGGTCCTACTTCAATCAAAAGTATACAGCGATTTGACGGTATGATAAATTACTACCACCGATTTATACCAAAACTCGTACAAACACTCGCACCAATTCACAGTCACTTGGCAGCTTTACTTAAAAAGCCTAAGACAGCCAAGAACTTCTATTGTCCCGTCGAATGTCAAGACGCATTCACATCGCTTAAAACTGAGTTGGCACAGATAACACTCCAAATCCACTGAGTGACTCCAAGCTCAGTTAAACTACTGACGCTTCAAACACTGCCGTCGGTGCAGTATTGCAACAGTACAATAACGAGTGTTGGGAGCCGCTGGGATTTTTGTCCAAAAAACTCTTGGATGCCGAAAAGAAATATTCCGCATTCGATCGGGAATTACTCGCAATTTATCTGACAGTCAAACACTTGAGATATTTTGTCGAGGATCGGGACTTCACTCGGGGGTCGGGGCTGACTAGGGCAATTCAGTCAGAACTGAACGTAATCCGAGGCAATCTTGCCACTTGTATTACATTAGTCAATTTACCACGGACATTCAGCATGTTCAAGGACATGACAACGTTGTCGCGGATACGCTATCCCGCACTACCGACAACGAAACGACAACAGTCGAGACACATTTCGACTTAAATAAAATCGCAAACACACAAAAAGCTGACCTAGAACTTCAGAATTTATTTTATGGTTCCGAACGTCACACTAGTTCATCAATAAAACTAGAGCTTTTTAAACTGCCTGGCCTCGAAATCATCTGCGAAACATTGTTACGACTGGCATACGTCTCCACTTCATACAGAGGAAAAAGAAATTTTTTTTGCGAAAATTCCAAACGCTCAAATAATTTGAAATTTTTTTATCGTTATAAAATACCATGACCACCATGGTGTTTATACCTATGCTCGCTGTTATGATTTCCGAATTTAAATTTAATATTCCCTCCGATTGCTATGTAAACATATTTTAAATTTTTTTTTTGCATTTACTTGTTTTCTATATTGTCATGTACAAGCATATATATCTCTTGCGAGTTGGTGTGTGTACATGTTTTATGTAGTATGAGATGGAATGGTTGCGTTATTAAAATGTTCAATCTGGAATATTCTATTTTTCTTTCTGGTATCATTGGCTTGAATTAAACGCGTGATATTTGCTCTGAGTGGGGATAGAACCGATCGGTGTATTAGACATGAATCCGATGCGGCCGTACAGATAAGTATGTACATATGTTCGTTGTCGTTGTTCGTCTTATTCGTTGTATTTGTGTACATAAAAAAAACATAAATACGAATAAAGATTTTACAATAATAAAAATAAAAAAATAAAAAAATGATGAAGATGTGCACAAATACAACGAGTGGGACGAACAGCGATGCGAAGTAGAAAATAGGAGGGGGAAATTTTCTGATTTTTTTGATGTAAAATATTTTTTTTTGATTGAAGGAGTCTAGTTTTGAGTTCGGAATAAGACAGTCGAGTCTTGGTTTTTTTTGTATATAAAAAAAGTCTAGTTTTTGATTTAAGACTGTAAAGTAGTGAGTTTTGCCCATTGTGGTTATTTTTTAATTTATTTTATATAAAGTTTTTGCCGAGTGGCATTTAGTTTTTTTTTTTTTTTGCAAAATTTGTTGAGTGCCATGTGGCCACCAAACTGTTTTGTTTTTGAATAAAAATATTAAGGCTTAATGCCATTGAGTTTGAACAAACTATAATTGTGCAGTGTGGCGTTGTTTTGGTTGAATAAAATTATATCTATAACATTAAATTTTTTCATGTTTTTTTTATTCATTCCGAAGTATTCGGTAACCTTGGTGTAAACGGGTTAAACTTTACTGAACGTTATATATTAAGTCAGTAAAGTGTGTGATTCATCGGTAATATATAAGTGAAAAAACAAAAAAACTTTTTTTGTTGAGAAATGCTGCAACGATAATAGTTCTAAACAGAACAAATCTAATTAATTTCTTGGTGCCAGTAAAATTTATTGGGTTAACGGAAAGAATAAACTTATCTTTCGAGTATCATATTTTTTTTGATTTTTTTTTGTTGTAAAAAAAAAAAAAAACTATTCGTGGTGTGTTTAATTGGAGAGTGATCCGAAGTGTTTTGGTGGTTTAAATAAGAAAAAAAAAATTAAATAAAAGCATATTAAGTATTACCGCAATACCGGTTGTTTCTTTATTTTTTTTGTAACTCAGTCTTCTTATTCGGCGAGTGATCCTGTCTCGTGAATCTGATGGTGTAGTGATCCGTTTTAGCCAAAAATAAAAAAAAACAAAATAAAACCGAAAATTTAACTTGGATAAACGGAACTGAGTGATTTAGTGCAATTGTGAAATAAACAAAAAAAAAAAAACAAAAAAAAACTTTTAAAATCCTAAAATCCTAATCTGTCTGTCAACCATTCTGTGTTCGGAATTTATCTTATTGCTTGTTGTTGCGATATATGGTTGATTCGTATCTCAATAGTCAGATTACATCAACTTAAGTGGCGAGCATTCTACTTACTAGCATATGTAACAAAAAAAAAAAAAAAGAAGAAAAAACAATAATTTTTCGTTGATATCTTGAATCAATATTCCGCCCGTGGGGGCAGGCAATCAATTGTGAGGGGGATCCTGCGTCGGCGCTGGTTGCGGTTGGTCGGACGGGCCTTTAAAACAACAAGGTAAAACAATTAAGGGATAAACAATCTGGCTAAGTAAATGTTAGTTGCTTAAGTTGTAACAGGTTGTTTCTCCTTTCTATTTTCATTATATTGTACATATATTACTATTTTTACCGTTTGTTTTCGGCGTTTCGTAGTGGTGCACCGATTTGGTGAAAACCCCACTCAGAGCAATTATTGTCAGGTTATATTTTTTTTCCGTCATTTTGATTGATTGCGTTTGGAATTTCCGTTCTTTTTCTCTTCGCTTCTGCTCGGTTGTCCGTTTTTGGGTGTGGTTCGACCCCCATAACGGTTCATTTTTTTCAGGTATTTTTGTGTTTTCCCTAATTTTCTTAAAACAGTGATAGTGAAAGTGAAATCTAACATTAACGTAGATTCAGTTTTAACGTAATTTATCTTGTTTAATTTTAAATGTTTTCTCTTTTATCATAACCTAAAATTTTTTCTTTGAATTTCTTACTGTAGTGTGCTACGCCGCACCATGTGCGGGTAAACAAATAATTGATCGGATGATGTGGGGTGTGGTCATGTGAAGGGTCGGCCTTTTTCCACCGTTTTCCGTGCGTGCCGTTCGTTCCTCCAGGACAGGCTGTGCTGGAGGGCGGCACGCCATATGAGTTGATCGCGTCGGGGTGACAGTCTCCGTTCCGGGGGATTGTCGCTGGGATTGTCATGCGGGCGTCCTTCCCTCATAAATGGCATCGGTAGCGGTCGCGACTGGGAAACAGCATCCCAGTAGGCGGGCCGATGAGGGGAGGCCCGTGTGGCAGTCACGGCGGTGATCGCCTGGGGTCACTCCGGATCGATCACTCCCAGCTTATCATTTTCTTTTCCCGCTGAGGCCGTAGCAACTTAATTTTAATTTCCTTTGTCCCTCCAATTTTATTGTTATGCGGTTATTCAAGCATGAGAAATATGTCTGAGAATCCCCACGCCGCACCGTGAGCTCTAGCCAGCTACTATACCGCATCAGACCGCTATTCTCATGTCTGTTAACGTAATCCCTTGGGGGATTTCGTTACAACATGTACTGGGAACAATCGTCCATACATCGCAGATTTATTACGTCGAAGCATTTTCGACACATTACACAACATCTCGCATCCTGGTGTCCGTACAAGTCGTAAATTGATTACTTCTCGCTATTTTTGCCCAGTACAAACAAAGACGTAGGCAATTGGGCTCAGTCTTGTTTATCCTGCCAACGTCCTAAGGTCCAATGGCACACAAAATCACCCCATGAACAATTTAAAATTCCACCTGGTCGATTCGAACACATCCACTTAGCTATTGTAGGACCACTTTCTTTGGCTGATGTATACACATACTTGCTCACCTGTGTCGATCGCTTCACTCGCTGGCCTGAAGTATACTGCATGACCAATATGTCAGCCGCAACCATTGCCACCACTTTTGTCAACAATTATGTATCACGATTCGGCGTGCCTCTTCATATTACAACTGGTCAGGGAACGCAATACGAGTCTAAACTTTTCACTGAGTTAACAAAACTCCTCGATCGGATACGGACAACGGCTTACCATCCACAAGCCAATGGCATGGTCGAACGCTTCCATCGGCAACTCAAAGCCGCACTAATGGCCAGATGCAATACAATTAGTTTTAGCTCGGAAATAACAATCGTACTACTTGGAATCCGAGCAACAGTGAAAGAAGATCTGAAGTACTTACCAGCGAAACTAGTTTATGGTCAAACCATCAAGCTACCCAGTGAGTTCTTCGTCGAATACCATACGAAGGTCCGTATAAAGTGATACGTCGCTTCCCAAAAAAGTTCGCAGTGTCGATCAACGACAAGAATCACATTATCTCAATAGATAGACTAAAGCCTGCATACGGAATACTGGGTTCCATTGCTCTTAGATCAGGATCCAAAACGCGCAAAACTGTCCCCATTGCTACATAAATATTCTTTTCGCCGGGGATGGAGGAATCACTTCCAGGGGAGTCCTGTGGCGATTATTATCCACCACAATTTTATTCCAACTCAAAATTTATTATATTTATGAATTTCATTCAAACATCGCAATTTTTTCTCATGAACATAGTCAGAAGTTACCGTGATTATATAACAAAATATCGCGACGTACCCTAAAATTCATCATCAATTATTATTCATCTTTTCTATTCATCCACACCAATTACGTACATCGTTTTAAAATCGTACCTATTATTCAATTCGGTAGTCAACCTTTATCGTGCGCGCTTGTAGTCAATTATACGTAATAATTCAGTGGCGTTTTTTATTTCTAAATACTTATAATTATGTTATGGTGGTATAAATGTTGAAATTCTAATAATAAATTGTGATCTTAATATAATAATAAATAAATAATAATATCAGATATAAACTTAATTAAATTATCCAACTTTATAAAAATCAAAATAAAAAATGTATACCCAAAAACGCGTTTATTTATTATAAATTCTTACGCCATTTTGGCGTCGAAACAAAAATATCGGGCGTTAAGTTCTTCAAGCCACAGATAATATAAAGAATTTACCCAATATATATAAAAGTAATTTATATAATTTTCTGCCCTGGTAAAATACATTATACCATAGGTATTACAAATTTTTTCTGCTGAAATTTTATACAGATTTTTCCTCCTAAAATGTTCTCCTAATTCATCATCTAGGGCATGCATTTCAACAAAATTTTTTGCCTTTCTTCGATTTTTTTTTTTTTTAGCTGAATTATCCGCAAAAAGTCGCAAACTACGAAAATAATTAAAATTCATAACGGACATTCCTTCGTTGCATTTATACCACAGGAAAATGAACAATACTACGTAAACGCAAACGACAATTGCAGCAACGATTCAATTGAAGTCCATTTAGACTTTTATTGAATATAAATCAAAAAGTGCAATGATTTTACTATTAGTAACATAAAATACAAGCACAACAAAGTTGACAAAATCACGTAAAATGTTGCCAGACGAAAAAACTTTATCATATTCCACTGAGCAAATAGTTAAGAAAGAAAACCGATTTGTTGTTGCACATACCCAAATTATTTACTATAAGAACAGTATAACATTCCTATAGTCAAAAAGTAAACTTTATATATAAGAGAACTACTTACACGCCATAATAGAACATACGAAAATTTGTGTTGGTTTCTTGGGTAACTTTTTATTTTATGGCACTTTTTTATTTTTATTACTACTGTTATTATTATTTTACCGCTCTCACTCTTAAAATTTGTTTCGAGCTTCGAATAGACTTTAACATTATACACAATTTTCATATACAAGCAAACGATGGTCGAAAGAAAAATTGGATGAAAATAGTGGAAAATTGGTTGAATGAACAATAATAATCATAAGACGAAACAAGAAAGTTTTCAATTTATTTTTGTTTGGAAATTTTTATTTTTTAATACTTTTGCAAAAAATTTATTTATATATTTTTTTGCCATCTATTCTAACTTTGGAAAAATAAATTTAAAAATTCAGTTTTTCTTTTTTTTTTTGTTTTGCGTTTTCATTATAACAATTGGTTATTATTATTATTATTATAAACATTAGTTTTTTTTTGTTGGAATGTTTGTTTTAAGATTTTAAATCTGGTTGTTTCTCGCTCTGCATGATGCTATGTAGTACTTGCATGTTGTGTTAGTTTTTATTCTTCGTACATGTACGAAACTTAGAGTGATTTATAGGTCGTTTGAAAATTAAACTGGGAAATGGAAATGTATTGTGGTCGTTTTTGCGCACAAAATAAGAATACAATACATATAGTTTTGTTATGAAATGATGACGCACACTTTAAAGATTCCCAATCTCATTTTCTAAAATGTACCGTTGATTACATTTTTTTTTTTTTTATTAAACTGTCTTAAATGACGTATTATCTAAGCGCGACAGAAGTGAACCTTTTTAAGTTGTAAATTTGTAGTTATACTGTTGGGGCAATGACAGTCGTAAGTAAATCTGCACTGGTTGTGGTTTATGACTCGTGTTTGCTTTTGTCCCAAGTTTATATTTAGCGGACTGTATTTACGAAAACGAAAGTTGATTTTTTGCTCCTTACAAACACGTTGCTCAATGTATTTATATGTAATTCAATTAATTTTATTTATTTTGAATATAATATAAATTTATGATGTTTTTGATAAATTGGTTTGGAGTATCACAAGCATAATGAATTATATGCAGAAATTGGATAAACTAGTTATTATAGTATCGTTTGAGACATCTATGTCATATTGTACTACTTTTATTAAGACATAAGTATTACATGTAAACATGATTAGCCTGAATGTTACCTGAATGTAATAGATACAAAACATTTAAGTTAATTAGTGACGTTAACTTTAAAATATTGGATACAATAATATTGGTAAGCGATTGATTTTATATAATTTTGTTAATTTGTTATTCAATGGACTTTGTGAGCTGATGAAATTCTAATTTCAACTTAATTTTATAAAATTTTTATCGAAAATCGAGAGAGTAGAAGAGTAAAAATTTTTTTGGTGTCAATCTTTTCTTTTTGGAAAAATTGCGTACGAGTGAAAAGTTCGAAATTTTGCGTCATGGGGCTCTAACCGAACGACAAACGGTGTACATGTGTTTTTGCAGTGAAGCAAATTAAATCGAAATAAATCGTACTGTGCTTTAAAATCACAATATTTTCAAGTGCAAAAAGTTCATTTAAAATTGTCCTGGATTCAGTTCATTTCTTCATTTAAAGCGTGGCGGACATAACAGGCCCCGAAGGCGGGTGAATATACGTTGTGTTGTTTCTTTATTTATTAATAAGATTCATAGAATGCTAATATATAAATTATAATCAAATTGTTGAAACAAAATTGTTCAAAGTTTTGAGTTGGTGAAAGTGTTTCGTGAGCGAATCACTTGTATACACTTGAACATATCGTTTATACTATATATGTACGTGTGTGGGGTGCAATTATTCTCTCGTATAACGAATTGTGAATTTCAAGAGATCGAAAGGAACCTACCTTTAATCTTTGTGAGTTGTTTCATACCTATACTGTTGAAGTTGGCGGAAAGTTGCGGGCCGGAAGTGAAAGGTCGATAATACAGATTGAGTTAGTCCAGTAGGAAGTAAAGAAATGGTAATGTAGATTGTGCAATTCCCGTCAAAAGTGGAAGGTCGATGGTGCAGATTACGGTATTGACATTCCACCCAAAAAAAAATTGGTAGTTATCAGGCGAAAGTAAATAGGATGCATGGATTTAAATAAAAAATTTTATAAATAAATCGGAAGAATCAACAAATTGAGGGATTGGACATGACTTTCGAGTCAAATGGTTGTGTTTTTTTTCCTCGAGAATTAAAATTTATTAAAAATAATTATTTTATTGTAAATTGTAAATTCGATAAATTCAGTGAATTGTGAATTGTGTAAGAGTGCATGATTGTGCATCGCTTTATTACGGTTCAACATTTAGGGAAAAAACATTAGGTATAATGTGTAAAGTTTTGATTAGACAGGTGAGATAGGGAAGTCTTGGAATATATGTCAAAACTGGAAATGCAGTTTATTGATGTTAAAAGAAGCCTTGATGTAATGAAACTATTGGTGATGTGTGATGAAAGAAAATAAAAAAAAAAAAACAAAAATTAGATAATTTATAAATTATTAGAGCAAACTATAGAGTTACAGTGTTTAGTGATTAAAAGATAACAGAGTGATATAACAAAGGGTACTGAATTTAATAAAGGAATAATTAAGTATATAAATGATAAATGGCTAACTAATTATTAAACTAGTGTCTATGTGTTTAAAGAATTTATTTGAAATATAGAGTGTAGAATTTATTTGAAACGTAGGGTTATATGAAATGTAGTGAGTTGATGTGATGAAATTAGTGTGTGATGAAATAGAATTAAAATTAAAATTAAAATTAAAATAATTCATAAATTAAATTATTTGGTATGCTATTGAGTTAAGAATTTAGAATTTACAATTGTAGTGGAATAGCTGGAATTAATAACTAAATTAGAAGGTAAGCTAAGTTAAATAAATCGGTAAATTGGCAATATTGTATTATACAATGCACACTCAGTATTTACTGTTAGACATGGAAGTACACAAAATACCAAGTGATGGAAATTGCCTTTTCAATGCAATCATCCATCAGCTGCAACTACAAGATTCTCATTCTTCAACCTGTTCAGCAAGTGATCTCCGAGCTGAAATTGTCAGCTTTATACGCGGTAATCTTGATGATTATTTTCACACAATATTGGATCCATGTCATCAGATCTATAATCCCAGGGAAATTTTGAATCACACTGGAAATCAATTAATATTAAGATATTTATCCGACCTTCAGCAGACTGGATTTTGGGGTGGCGCCGAATGTCTTTCGGCCGTGTCTAAATTGGAAAAAACTAAAAATAAATATTTATTATGTCAAACATCAAATCACTTTAACACCGACCAGGAGAACGTATAACACTGAAATTAATTTGCTATATACGGGGTCACATTATGACAGCTTAATGTTGCAACAGGAACATACCCCATTGCTTGCTAACACGGCACAATATTCCGATTTGCCTAACATAGCAGAGAATGTCCACCGTAAAATTTCCACCACTGACAATCCTTATACACTAATTGAGGAATCACAGTTAATTGAGTCACCAATCCTGAACCTTCCCGTCAACTCATTCTGCCTTGGAACTTGGAACGTTCGAGGCCTTAATAACTCCCAGAAACGTGACGCCATTGACAGAATTTTATTAGAAAATAATGTCCATATATGTAGTGTCTCAGAAACAAATATGCCCTCTGGAACCTGTTCTTCAAAAAATTACATTTGGCACCTTACAAACGATCCCAAGACAAAAACACGTGGCCATAATTACTCTGAACGGCAGAATTGAGAATAGGAGGATCATTGCCATATCCGTTTATGTTCCACCTCACACTTCCCAATACAATCGTCGTTTCCACAAAGATATTCTCAAAGTTACTTTCGATAATTGATCGTTGCACGCAACAGATCGATATCGTCTTATTTGGAGATTTTAATGCTCATCTAAAAGAAGATGATTTGCAGTCGAAGAATGAGAATGGAGTTTCTCTAGAACTACTAACTCGGTCGACTCAACTTTTAATCACACCCTTCATGGACGTCGGCGGAAACTTATGACCTGGACCGACGGTCGATTGTATTCCCAGTTGGACTATATTTTAACCCGTAAAAGCAATCGGGTTATTTATGTTAAGTCGGTGAAAGCCGCCTGTTTTTACCCGTCACTAAGCGATCATCGTTTAATATGGATTGTGTGCACCATGCGAAAAGTGCAGTCGCTTGCCTGTCCTACTAATGTAAAGCCAGTTCTGATCTCTGCAGGGCCACCTATGACCTATCCATTCAAATCTTTGAATCTCTCGTTACTGCAAGGAGTAAACATACACAAACAATATCAGTCCGTTTTAGCAAAATCATTTGCACAAGCAGTTTCAGATATAAATGATTGTAATCTATGGCATTTGATAACTACTTGCATCAAGGAAAGCTCCCAACAGTTACTCACCACCAAGACGCCCCTGACACCTAAGCGTAGGAAAGCATTGGCGCTCTTTAAACAGGCCCAATTTCACAAACATGCTCATCCACAGGAGATGAGCTCTCGATTGCGTCTACAAAGTGCCAGGAAACGTTTGTCTGATGCCTATTCCAGGCACAAATCTTCTGAATGCAAACAATTTTTAGTCGTTTGACTTACTATTCTCCTCCAGAACGTCTTCGAAGAACTTATTCATATTTTAAGATTCTCAAACAAAATTGCTCTTCCTTTCGCGGAAATTACATACCAATTTCCTCCTGGGTAAATGAACTTTCTACCATTGAAGGAACCTGGCCGAGCCTTATAGAGGAACAGGATTACTTTCCTCTAGGTCCTCATTTGGAGGAGGAGGAAGACATTCAGTCCAAATAAGGAAGACATTCAGTTATTCCTGAATTTAATCCGCCCAGGCACTGCCCCGGGGCCGGATCAAATTCTCATTGAACTATTTAAATATGCACCCAACAATATTGTTGAAGCGCTTCATAAAGTCATAGAAACTGCATGGATAAACAATGACCCACCAACCGAGTGGCTGGAGACCATTCAGGTTCCAATTCCTAAGAACAAGAATCCTCGTCAAACCAGTGATTTCCGACGCATAACCCTATGCAATGTAGGATACAAGATCTATGCCAAGCTTCTTCTTGAAAAGTTGGATGATTATCTCGAATTACCGCCTTCATACCAAGCTGCGTTTTTGCCCAATCGTTCGACTGATGATCACTTGTTTGTCGTTCGTCGAGTACTGGATGAAGAATGGCGCTCCGGGAATGAAACTTTTACCTTTTCTATTGACTTAGCAAAAGCATTTGACACAGTCAATCGAAAGGTCGTAATCGAATGTCTTCAACAATATGTGCCTCATTATCTGGTAAACCGCATCATAAAGGCTTGTTTCTGGGAGAAACCCTCCATCAAGTAGTTTAACACCTGTACAGCTAGAGTTAAAAAGAACAAAGGGGTAAAACAGGGTTGTCCTCTATCACCAAGACTTTTTAATTTCATTTTGAATGAAGTATTGGTAACTGTTGCCGATCAGTATCCAAAATTATGTTTAAATCAAGGAGGGACATTGCAGCTTCCTTTAATTCTAGCATATGCTGATGACATTTTAATTGTCACTCGGGACCCTGCACGCTTAGAACCCATTCTGATTGAGTTGATCGCTGGATTAGAGATTGCCGGACCAACAGTGAATCCAAATAAATGCACTGTACTTATTAGAAACCCAGACTCCTTAATACCCATCCCATCCAATGTCAGAATAGGTGGAATTACTTTCACCTCAGTGAAAACATTACGATACTTAGGCACCTACTTCACAACTAGGCTTAGTAGGCCCCCCACTATCCGGACCCGGTGTCGCCAAGCGCTCGGGGTCACAAAACTAATGCAATCTTTCATTAAAAGAAATAAAGTATCTTCTAAGATAACCATCACGATGTATAATACTGTCATAGTTCCCATGATGATCTATGGATTGAAAACCACCGCCCTTACACTTGCAAATCGGAAGAGATTAAGGAAATATGAGCTCTTTTTCTTGAGAAGATTACTGGAATTTAGTAAAGATAAATCCACCCTCGGAGCAAGGAAAATTAAAGAAATTTTGAACGGTAAAACAATAACAAAGCGCATTAAGTTCCAGCGGATCAATTATTGGGGACATGTGTACCGCCGTCCGTCTATCCATATACTCAAGGCTGCTTTCACGTACAGTGCTGGTCCTAGGAAACTAGGACGACCATGTTTTACCTGGCATGATTCGTTACACGAGGATTTAAATTATCTCAACAGATCGCATAATAAATGGGAACCTCTCTTATCCTCTCGAGTTGATTTACGGAAAGCAGCTGAAGGGATTTACCAATGCGAAGAATCAGATTCAAGTGAGCTTCTTGAAGATGAAATTTCGGAAGAAGAGATAGCTAAAGTAATGTAGGTTGGATATTACAACTTTTATCAAATATTCATCGCTTACGTACATCAGAGCGATGTCAAGCAAGGAACTAATGGGTAATTAATTAATTAATCAACTGCTAAACAAATCTAGTTAAATTTATTTAAGTTAAGTAGAGGTAAAATAAATAGATATAAATGGATTGACATAGTAAATAAATAATTGAATACATATATGTATAGTTTATTTGTTATAATTTATAATTGACGAAGGGTTTGCGGTTGTAACGTCAAGGTGGGAGAGATGGTGGTTGTGGGCGTTTTCGGATGGGAACAAATTTGTAGTTGGTTGTGTTCTTATATGGGAAGGGTGGACTATTCATAACATGCTAATTGGGTTCAAAGTTTGAACTGTTTCAGGTACATTGCAGAATTTATTACTCTCCAAAAAGTTAAGTAGCGAATTGAGACTAATTTAGTTTAATTTAGTTATTTATATAGGAAATGATCAAACTTGATGGAGCATGCAAGTGTCTGGATGGATTAAATAAAATATTATTAATAGATTGTTCCTGCTCCTGGACAGGATTGTTACTAGATGATTAATTATTTATTTATTTAGTATAACTTAGGGTAGGAAGTAACTAACCGAGGATTGCTGAGAAACATATTTAACCTTATTAAAATAAATAGTGATTAAGATGATGACATGTTGGACCTCAGAAAATTAGCAATAGATTAGATAATTCTGTCAGAATAAATTACAACAATAATACAAAGTTAAAATTTCAGACCTGAAGGAAAAAAAGCAAAGTTACCGGTCTTAAGGAAATAAGAACTTGTAGATAGAAATTATGCCGTCCTGTGATAACAAATTATTATTATTATTATTATTATTATTATTATTATTATTATTATTCCCGTGTGGGGTTGGCTAGTTCCCCCATCGGGCGCCTCCCCAGGTGGCGGATAGGGGACAGCCCGCCAGATATGGCAGGTACCGGGGAAATCAAATACTCGGGGTGGACCAAAAGCTAGCACACCCAAGCTAAGGTGACACTACATGCGCCGATAGCTGCATGGCTAAGGGGGTGCTTAGTCGCTAGTATGTGAACTCCGAATTTGGCGACATTCGGTTTAAACCCATAGCCTTCCTATGATAACGCAGAGCTCTGTCATAGGTGACCGTTATTTCTCGTGCTACTCGTGGGAACAATTATGGAACAAAAAAATAAACAAACAAACATAGTAAATGGAAGATCTAGTGAGAACACAGCTATACCCGCAGATCTCTTGGGAGCTGCAGTGGGCAGCCAAGCTGCGACGAGCAGTTTTGGGGGTTTAGGTGGCTCGGGAAGCCCGTTTAGAAGAAGTGGCTGTCTGCTAAGGACACCGCCGCAATCACCAGAAAGGGGAAGTCAGGGATTGGAGGACAAAATGCTATCTGCACAAGAGAAAGAGAACGCCGCACCAGTACAGAGCACCAGTGTGGTTAGCGAAGGCAAAGATGGCAATTCGGAACGAGGAAAGGAGGTGACCAGGTCTGAAGCGCATATCTTTGACAGGCATCCTTACATTCCTGAGACGCGAGAGGAAGAAGACAAGCTGATGGTCAGGATCAGACAGATTATGAGGAAAATGCAAACTGCCACTGTAAAGCAGAAAAACATATCCAACGAAGTGAAGAATGGGATCCTGGAACTGCAGGATGCATTTGATGCCCTGGCCAGTAGCAGAATTAAGGCAAGAGCGGCTGAAGCTCTGGTGCCTACCACGACTGGGTCGAAACAACAACACCTTGTTGGAAAGAGTGGCTCTGAAACTCCTCAAACAGTTAGGCAAAAACGGCCCGCTTTAAGCCCGGCGACAGGGAACAAGGAAAAAAGAGCTAAAAACGGAATAGCTAAGGAGCAAAATGAAATAATATCCAATATGGAGGACACGCCTGGAAGCCAGTGGAAAATACAGGAGTCGAAGAGAAGCGGAAGACTGCGAAAGCTTGCGGCGAAAGAAGGAGAGAGGCAGAAGGCAGCTAGAGATAGTAGCTCGACTCTGCCTGCTGTTATCATCCAAGCAAACCCAACGAAAAGAAAGCGCAGAAGGCCGCGCAAGAGTCGAGCTGATGCGCTCCTGATAAGACCAGCGGGAGACAAATCTTACGCGGAAATACTTGGTGAGATTCGCAGTAAAGTTAATCCGGAGGAAACTGAGGCAGACATCAAGGCCATCCGGCGAACCAGGGCCGGCTGCGTTCTGCTTGAATTTGGACCAAGCAACAGAAGCAGAGATGGATTTTGCGGAGCATTAAAAAAGGCCTTGGGAGACAAGGCTAGTCTGCATAGCCTTGAGTCTAAGGTATCATTGGAAATACGCGACCTGGACTGCTATACAAAAAGTGCCGAGGCTGTCGTCGAAATGCGGGACAAGTGGGCGTCAAAGCTCCTAAAGCAGGGTAAAATTAAAATTGGCTGGGTGTATTGCCGAGTAAGGAGAAGGGCGGTTGTAACACGATGCTTTAGATGCTCTAGCTATGGTCATATTGCCAAAGATTGTAAAGGGCCAGATAGAAGCAAGCTGTGTTTCAGGTGCTTGGCAGCCGGGCATAAGGCGAAAGGCTGCACCGTCGTGAACCAGTGCATACTTTGCTCAGAGAGGGGAGGGGCAAGTGGAGATCTACGCCATGTCCCGGGTTCAGGTAAATGCGCCGTGTATCGGGACGCACTACAGGCCGCAAAAGACAACTTATGACGCGCATCCTACAGGGAAATATGCATCGAAGCAAAACTGCCGATCAACTTTTGTATCAGTTGGTCGCCGAGAAAAAGATTGATATGCTGCTCCTAAGCGAGCAGTATCAGGATAAGGGGGCCGCACTGTGGTACTCTGACCTTCTTGGTACTGCCGCCATTTGGGTTCCGGATGGAACACAGCAGCTTACGGGATATGGAGTAGGCAGAGGGTTTGTTTGGGTCGAGTACATGGAGGTAAAGTATTTCAGCTGTTACTTTACCCCAAACGAGGCGAGCGCGGACTTCCAGGCAAAGCTGGACGCCTTAGAGGACGAAATTCTTAGGGTGGCTGGACGGGTCGTCGTAGCTGGCGATTTCAATGCGAGGGCTATCGAGTGGGGGATGCCACAGCCGGACGTCAGAGGAAGTCGCATTCTTGAGATGGCAGCGAGAACAGGACTATTAGTGGTGAACATCGGTTCTGTTACGACTTTTCGCCGGCCGGGATATACCGAGACAATCCCAGACATCACTCTGGCATCCGAATCCTTAGTGCCACTCGTCCAAGGCTGGGTTGTCATGGAGGACTACACAGGGAGCGACCACCAATACATTACATTTGAGGTTGGCGGTAAAAAACAAAATCCATTGCGGGATAAACCGGTGCGATGGAATCTGCAAAAGATGGATACCGAGAAGTTCAAAGAAGAGCTGGCGAGAGGTGTACAGAGAACAGGGACGAGAAGTAGGGATGAAAGGTCGATAACCGATAACCTTGTGGCTTCTACAATGCGCCTGATCAATTCCGCTTGTGAAGTATCCATGCCACGGAAAAAACCGCGCCATGACAAGCCAACAGTATATTGGTGGACAACCGAAATTTCGGAGTTACGCAAGAGATGCCTTATGTTACGGCGTAGGGCACAGCGTGCAAAAAACCGCTCTGAGGCAAACCTCATATCGGCAGAGCATAAAAGTTCCAGGAAGCAGCTACGATGGGCCATAAACCGAAGTAAGGCGGCCTGCTGGAAGAGACTGGCTGAGGATATAGACCAAGATCCATGGGGGCTTGGCTATAAAATTGTCACAAAAAAGCTTGGAGCTCAGAAACCGACTGGCGTAATGGACTCGGCTACTATGGAGAAAATTATCAAGGGCCTCTTCCCTAGCCACCCCGAGAGACCTAGGACTAGCTGTGGACGGGCAATAAATGTCCCCCTCTTCTCCGAAGACGAATTAGAAAAGGCGGTATTGGCTGGCAAGGACAAGAAAGCTCCCGGGCCGGACGGGATACCCGGGGAAGTGCTGAAGATGGTCTTTCGGCAAGAGCCAGCTCTGTTGCTGGAGATGTACAACTCGTGCTTGGTGTCTGGGGTCTTTAGCTCCTGCTGGAAGCGTGCACGGTTGGTGTTGATTAGGAAGGGTAAGAGTGACCCTGGCTTACCTTCATCCTACAGACCCTTATGCATGCTCGATGCTGCGGGTAAGGTCCTGGAAAGACTAATCAGGGAGAGACTAAAGGCTGCGATAGAGGCTGCGGGTGATCTGTCGCCAAGGCAGTACGGTTTTAGAGTGGGGCGATCTACAATTGATGCTATCCAAGAGGTTGTTTCGGCAGTTAGAAGGGCTGAGAGTCACAATCACTTTTTAAAGCGGATTGTCCTTCTGGTGACACTGGATGTGAGGAATGCCTTCAACACCGCGGCTTGGAGAGACATGATTAGCGTACTTGAGCACACGTTTCAGGTACCGGAATATTTATTGCGTATTCTGAATGATTATCTCAACGATCGTAGCATACTGTGCGAGACGGAAGAGGGGCAGAAGAAGATGAGAGTCACCGCGGGAGCGGCCCAGGGGTCGGTTCTAGGACCTGACCTTTGGAACGCATTTTATGATGGCCTGCTGAGAGCTGAGATGCCTGAGGAGACACATTTAGTCGGGTATGCTGATGATGTCGCGGCGCTTATTGCTGCCCGGGATACTAAACAGGCCCAATGGAAGTTGAACCAGGTGATGAGGACCGTGAGTAGCTGGATGGCGGCGCATGGTCTAGCACTGGCCCTTGAGAAGACTGAAATTGTTATTCTGACTAAAAGGAGGACCCAAACGATTTTACCCATGTGGATTGGCAGGGAGGTGGTGGAAACCAAATCAGCGGCAAAATACCTGGGGATTATGATTGACTCCAAACTCAACTTTTTTGAGCAGATTCGTCGGACAGCAGACAAGGCTGCGAAGGGAGTTACAGCGCTGAGTCGACTAATGGCTAATGTTGGGGGCCCTAAAGCGAGCAAGCGCCGGCTTCTAATGTCGGCCGTTCAATCGGTCCTGCTCTACGGGGCAGAGGTATGGGCTGATTCATTAAGGAAAGAGATGTACCGCAAGCGGTTAGCACAGGTACAAAGACGGAGTGCGCTGCGGGTAGCCTCGGCATATCGCACTGTTTCTGAAGTGGCAGTTCTGGTTATAGCTGGTGTGACTCCAATGGAGCTACTGGCTAGGGAGCGGAAGGCTGTCTATTTTAGAAACTCAAATATAAGTAGAGAGACAGCAAGGTTGGAGGAGAGGGCCCGCACCATGGAGTGCTGGCAAGCAGCTTGGGAAACAGAGAGCAGAGGGAGATGGACAGCAAGACTCATCGAGAGGGTGAGCGCCTGGACTGAACGGCGGCACGGGGAGGTGGGATACTATTTAACCCAGTTTTTGAGCGGCCACGGCTATTTTCGGTATTATCTACATGGGATGCGGAAGGTTACTTCGGCGGAATGTTTATATTGCCCAGGTTTTTTAGATGACGCGGAACACACGTTCTTCTCGTGTCAGAATTGGGGGGAGCAAAGGAATTTGCTGACGAGGGAGGTGGGACTATGGTCAGTACAGACTGCTGTAGAGATCATGCTCCGTGGAATATACGAGTGGGAACGAGTGGCACACTACGTGGAAACCATCTTGCGGCGGAAGAAGACGGATTTGGATAATAATCCATAGCCCAGGAGGTAGCTCGTAAGGTAGCATAAAAAACAAAAAAAACTAGCTTGAAGTAATGTGAGTAACGGTTCCAGGCTAGTTTTTGAAGTATGGGGAGGTGTTTTTAGTCGGTAGTCCGGAAACGGGAGTCCGGCACAACGTGCATAAAGGCATTTTCACCTCCCCTCAAAAAAAAAAGAAAAAAAAAAAAATTATTATTATTATTATTATTATTATTAACAATTGTTAAACTACTAACTGTTGACCGTCAAGGTGTCTGTAACCGGGTCGAACTCAATCCTATACTAACAATCCTATCCAATCCTTCCAAGTCAATGTAAAAAGGGTGTACGGTGGGCTCGGCGTCATCCGGGAGATCTTGCTAAAGGCTTGGTCGTACAACCCAAATCAAATCAAATCAAATCAAAATGGGCTTTGTGAGCTGATAATTATCTTACATAAGTGAAGATAAATATATTGATATACAATTAATTTAATAAATGACGAATTCAGTGATTATAATCAAATTGACATTTTAATTTTACGTGAACCGGCTACTCTGGATTTTGATGTTTTTCAGCTATTCAACATACACTCCCCTATGAACTAGCTGGTTCAAAATGAAAATACATGGGTGGAAAAGGAAATATTTGAATTCTTTATATTTTCATGATGATGTTTGCTGTTGCGTTTTATCTGAATTTTCTGGAGAAATTGGTAGAAGACATAGTTCATTTATGGAACGTTTGAACTCATTGTTACTGGATTTCAATGTGACTACTATGGCCAGACCATCAGAACCGCGATGGATTTCTAAGACCCATGCAAGCCACCACTGGTTGACGGGTAAGTTTTTGTCTTGTAAGACAACGTCGTTTGCCTGGATTGATGTTTCTGTGGGTCTCCATTTGGATCTTAGCTGCAGAGAGGTGAGATGTTGGACGAGTTACCATCGAGTTAAATACGATACTTTAAGATGAGGAATGCCCATTTCTGGAATTTTAGTATGTGGAGAATTAAGAAGTGCAATGATGTAAGTAGATCGACCCCTACATCGTTGGTGGTGGTTAGAGGCCTTACTTTTAAAAGTTCCTCTTTTTCGGCTAACAACGTATTCTTCTTCTCGAGGGTTAAGATATGTTTCCTATTAATCTGTTGCGATAAAATTCGTGGATTTATTGCCACCTCCCGCGAGCCACCAAAATGTGGGGAACTTGGAGGAATGAAACTCCAGTTGATGCGATTACTATACGATAAATTCCTCGCCTTGCCGTAAATCTTTTTAGAGCTCCTAGGAATGAATAGCTAGATAAATCACTTGCAAGTAAACAGCTTTGGTGCTTAGACATATGAATATACATATGTAAGCTTTATAGGTTTTTTGCCCTCGTCCCTTTATTTGGTGGATTGATATGGGGCATGGTCAACACCAGTTTTCAGAAAATGTCCAATTAATTCTAGTCGTGCACTGAATAATCTACCCTGTGCTTTAAATTTGGAGCAATTAACGCATTTTCTAATGATTTCTTTTGCCGTCGTTTTCCCATCCGGTATCCAATATTTTTGACAATTAATAGAAGAAATGTTGGACCAGCGTGTTTATTTGCCAAATAGATGTTTTGAAGAATAAGTAATGTAATTCTCCATTGAAGTTGTATGATAATCGAATGCTTTATTGAATATGGGGCCAAACTATTGGGCAGTCTACCACCAACCCGAAGTAATTCAGAATAATTAAGAAATGAATTCAATGATTTAGGAAAACTGGATTTTCTGTCTTCTCCTTCTGACTGCAAGGCTTTTATGTAATCTTTGTAAAATTGCTGTTGCTCGTGTTGGCAAATTATGCGCCCTACGTGGGGTAGTTCGTCACTCTTTAAATGATTGCCTTCGATTCTGGATTCAACGGGCTTTGATGCGTTGCCGACGTATCGCAAAATATAGCACACAACTCTTTGCAATTTGGGAAATGATGAATACATACTGATCATTTCGTCGTACCATTCATTGGACTTAGTGCAAGTAAAAGGAAAAGTGATCGGTTTCATCAAGATTACCATAATGACGTGCCTGAGGCGACCAAGAAGCAAAAGCTTTATGCAACTTGGTCCATTCCATCATAACAGATGCGATTTTAACTCACTAGCTGATGAACTTCTGGAAGTGCAGCCTGCCGGATTGTCGGCCGAAGGCACGTGTCTCACCAGACCGTATCTCAGCTGTGCGGCTTGCGAGCAAATAGAGAACAATTTGGGAATTAGTCCAGGCGAATATTTCGCTTATATTGGTATTTGTTTCTCGTTTGATAAATTCCAGATTTATTATATACTTTCGTCACTTGGTTTTCTCGAGCTTGTGTATTTATTTTTCGTTATTATTATTATTTTTTATTTCTATTGTTTATATATTACTCTTACATATTGAATTATTTTGTCGTTTCTTTTTTCGACGCAAAGCATTTGTTATCAAATTCTTTTTATTTATATTTTTTTTTGTTCTTTGATTTTTGAATTCGTATTCTTCTTTTTTTCGCCTTAAAGTTTGAATTTTTTTTGTATATACACTATTATCAGCGTTACTTCACTCAAGTCAAGATAACCCTTAACCATTTCGCAAACGATGAATTTCTCGTGGAATGTCAAGTTCGTAATTTCCAAGGAACGGCCATTGCAACTTATCACCTACTTAAAGCTCAATTAGCGTCCGAACTTGTTACTCCGGTGTTAATTCCAAATCGGGCTCATTCAGCAGCACGTAAAAATCCAAAACGGGAAATTATTAAGTGCAAAGCCAAATTACAAAGTAACAAAAACATGATACACGAACTTGGGAAAGTAACGGATAAAGATGATTACAGCAAAATGTATTCTCGTTTATTGCATGTAGAGGGTAGAGTTCAAAGAATTTCACACTCTCTTTCGGTAAAGGAAGCTATTCCTGATTTACGGGTAATTGTTGACTCATTGAAAGATTGTTTGAATAAATGGCCAACTTAGCATGTCGATGATGCGGGCGATTCGTTTCTTAATACTACTTTGTCGAACATTTCCATCGATAGACCCTTGGAGAAAAACTTGGATTCAGAATCCGACCTAACGGACGACCACTTAAAAAAATATCATCCTGAAAAACCTGCACCAGTTGCAGCCCAGATCCCCGAGGTCAAAGAAATTTCAGTGGGCAACTCTCCTAAACCATCATCGTCAAAGGATTGCATAGGATCCGTTCCATTAGAAACAATTATCGCATCTAAGCGTCCACAAGAACCCAGTAAGGAATACGACAAGGTAGATAACTTAATCGATTTGATAACAGAACGTATGGGGAAATTTGGTAATCCATTGTTAGATTCTCATGAAAATAGTAAAACTATTGATAGGTCATCACCCGAACACTCAGGAGCCAAACGTAACAATCCGGAAAATCCTATATCAAATCTTTGTCACGGACATAGCCACAAAAATGTAACTTTTAGCCCCGCATCGAATACATCATCTAGAGATGTGTACAAATGGAATTTAACGTTTGAGGGCTCTTCTACGGAAAAGACTGTTATTGAACGATTTTTGTATAGAGTAGAATGATCCGCAGTACGTTATAATGTTTCGCAAGTTAGTTTGGTCGAATAACTTGGTGCTCTTCTGAGAGGAGAGGCTCTCGAATGATACTGGTTGTTTCTAGAGCGAAATGGTTTAGTTTCTTGGGCACAACATCCCGCAGAGTTGACCCGACGATTTCAACGACACTTATCTGAAGATGATATACTGCAAGAGTTAGATAATCGTAAGCAACGTCTACCACGAGAATCATTTTATGATTTCTATAGTGCATTACTTAAGATTGTCATGAAGTCGCCTACCACGATTACGGAAGATGAATTGTTAAGGAACGTCAAAAAGAATATGCCTCCAGGTTTACAGTTTCATTTACAAATGACCGACAAGAAAATTAATTCGATGGATCAACTCATTGCATTGTGTGTGGGTTGGGAAGAAACTTGGAATAGAAACGGTTATTGTCCAGAAAAATTTTTTCAACACAAGAAATCTATTCATGAATTATCTTCGTTGCACCACTCGAGGCTTACAATTTTCCTAGGAAATCAAAAGTGTCTGCTAATGATGATTTTATATCATCAGTAAAAAGGGAAACTCAATTATTATATGTTGGAATTGATATGATATAGGGCATCGGTATCAAGATTGTTCGGTGACACCTACGCATATTTTTTGTTACGGTTGTGGTGCTGAAAATGTGATCAAACCAAATTGTTTAAGATGCAATCCTACTAATTCAGAAAACTTGCCAATGGAAATGCGCACGACTGGGCGAACGCAATTCCAAAGTCCGTCGGTACCCAGACCCAACAATACTAATCATTTATGTCATCAAGAGTCGGACCGGTTGAAACTTCTGACGCAAACCGGCACTCAAATCCCAAACGCCAAATAATTCCTAATCACGATATCTCTTTTGACTTTCCTACATCATCATCTACTTTGCCTACTTATTCTCGTAATGCTAAGTATTGGTACAATCGACGCAGGCTTAAATCCAAATGTTTAAAAACGATTATACAGGATGAAACCGATGGAAGACCTTACGCGGATGTGTTTGTCAATGGACTTGGTATGCGCCGACTTTTGGATAGCGGTGCAAATATAAGTGTTTTGGGATCAGGAAATGAAGATTTACTCAAGTCATTAACCGCAAGTGGACAAAGAAACGTGATTCTCGGTCATATCAACATACCTATCACTTGTTTAAACAAAACTCGAAATATCCGATTGCATATCGCACCGGACTTACAGCAGAATTTATACTTAGGTATAGACTTCTGGAAAGAATTTAGGTTGGCTCCGGTTGTTGTCGAAGATTTATATCAGCTCCCTGTAGGTTCAGCCACGAGTAATCAGCACGATCTTTCGGATAGACATTTCAATGAGCTGAAGAAAAGCATAGCCCTTTTTCCATCATCAGAACTTCTGGGGTTAGGGAAACCGTCTCTCACCACTCATTCCATTGACGTCGGATCAGCGGCACCTATTAAGCAAAGATATTATGCTGTATCTCCGGCATGCCTGCACTACCGGAATTGGAGGCGTATTATTTCAGAAGGGTCAAGATGATGAAGAATTTCCTATATCGTACATGTCGAAAAAACTAAATAAAGCTCAACGGAATTATTCCATTAGTGAGCTCGAGTGGTACGCGGTGGTATTCAGTGTTAAGAAATTCCGAGCCTATGTCGAAGGATTCCATTTTGTGGTCATCACCGATCGTGCAAGTCTCCAGTGGCTAATGTCTCAAAAGAACCTCTCTGGAAGATTAGCTCGCTGGAGCTTGAAATTGCAAGATTTTGATTTTGAAATACAATATAGGAAAGGAGCTCAAAATGTGGTCCCTGACGCTCTCTCTCGTGTCAATGTCGATGAAATAATCAAAAAGGAAACCCCATTGAATTATTATCCATTGCATGTAAATTTGAATGCCCTAGAGTTTACCACGGATGAAGATTACGTTAATCAAATTGTGAATTTCCTAAAGCTTAATAATGTCAATACTAATTTACGTTATCTTTTGGTACAAAAATATGCGAAACTGATGTATCGGAGTGGAAGTTGGTGATACCTCAGTCCCTAAAAGGTCAACTAATGGAACAAGCGCACTCGCCCTACGTTGGGCGCCATTCATTTATAACGTTCGCCTAACGCTACCGCTACAAAAAAATCATTCGCCAGGATTAACCTGGGCACAGTTTGGCCGGCTACGGACTCACGGTAGTGGGGTGGGATAATTTTCCAAGTTCCTAACAAACATGTCTAACTGAGCATATCTCTGCTCTACTTTGTTCCATTCCCGATCACCATATCCCCCACCGACGGGCTAATATTTAACGCATTTTTACAAAAATATTATACACATAAGAAACATGGTATATCCATTAAATTCCGAATCAGTAAAATCAATAAATTAATTGTATCAACCAAAACTTAATTACAAAAACAAATAGAATTAAGATAATAACATTTTAGCACCTTTGAAATGTTCCTAGCTGTAAATCCCACCGCAATTTCTTCACAGCTTAATACCGAAGACGAATATTCCGCAGTCCAACTAGTTTGCTTAAAGTCATTCAAAAGGTTACCGTCTATACTCGATGATGTTTATTGTGTTAAAAGAAAAAATCAGTAGGCGACCGTTACAATTTTTAGATGAAATGCTGGAATATGGTCAGTTAGGATAGAACTTGGAGATTTAGGTCGAGCTAAGTTGAGTTGACGTAGAATTAGGATTTAGTTAGCTTGCATTGTGGCATTTAGTTAGCTTGCATTGTTCGGTTGGGGAAATTATTTAAGGGTTGATTTGGAGTTAGGTTAACGGTTGATTTTCAAGTTGATTAATGGTTGATTTGGTGATTTAATTATTGGTTTGGTTGGTCGTTAATTTAGTGATTGTGTTTAGGATTGTGTTATGATAGAGATAGATGTTGACTTTTGGAGGTTAAGCTGAAGATTGACTTAAGAGATTCATTTCGTGGTTGATTTAATCGTTTAATTAATCAACAGCGAAGCTCCGAAGCAAGATGTTTCAGCCCTTTATATTTTAAATTTGAAATCAGAAAAGTCCCTGTATTAGTAACTCGTTTTGAAATTTGAAATTTTTTTAAATCAATCAAATTTCTAGATTTGTAAAAAAAAAATTTGTATATCAATGAATTGTCTAGACATTTTTATCTTTTGTAATTCTTGACCGACAAATTTACAAATTCCAGAAAACCCCTAAAATTTATTAATTTGTTAAATTCGGGAAACTTTAGAAATCATTTATCAACAACAATAAGACATAAATCAATTAATTAATTTCAATTATACTAAAAAATTTGGTAATTATTTTATTAGGAAAGTTTAGGGTTTTCGAATTTCCCTTTTAGTTTCTTGGCTTTGTGTATTACGGCGGTTCTGATCTGGTCATCAATAAACTCTACTTTTTATGACACTTTCAACCCGTTTTATTTTAGTTATTGCTCAGCAAAAGATATTTAGAGCAATTAGTAATTTTTTGGCTTGTATGAGTTCTTGATTTAATTACAAATGATATATTTACAGCCGAGCAATCCAGGGGGTTATAAAGTAATCCTGAAATCTAATGATGTTATTCTTTGTATTGAAGAGCGCATTAACCATAATTTTTAATTTATAAATGTTGCATTGAAAAAAAAACATTAAAATTGAAAGCCAATTAAAACTTTTCTATTTATTTATTTTTCCTTTTAAGAAAAACATTTCTCTTGTACTCTTGTTGCTGGAATCTAAAACAAAAATTTTAAAAACTTAATTAAAATTTATTTTTGTGTAAAGAGAAGAAAATACAGTAAAAAAATATTTCTTCATTTAATTGTTTTTCTTATATTTTCTTACCTTATTCTTTTATTGTTTTTTTTTTTGCTAAATAAAAAGAAATTATTTAAGAAAAAATAAAATTATTAAAATATTATTTTTTTATTTTCTGTTTTTCATTCCATTTCACTTCGTCTACGGTTGAATGAATAATTTATTTTGTTTTCTTTATAACTTTTGTCTTACGAACATAAAATTTCTACGAAATAAATAATTAAGACAACAAAGTACATCTTTTATAATTATATATCGCCTTATTGAACGCTACTTTAATTATCTTCACTCAGCTATTAGCAAACCTCTTTGTTTTATGTTTTTATGCGTTCTTTATTAAAAACTGATGAAATGATAAAAATAAACCACATCGCAATTTTATAAAAAAAATCTCAACAACAACTTCATGAATCACGATATTATACGTTAGCATAAGCTTTTCGTCATAAATTTCAGACTAACAAGAAAATAAAAACTTTTCCCACCCAATATTGGTAAAAACAAAAACAAAATGTACGAGTATCTATTACATTCAAATAATTTGTTCTGGCACTATAGAATACTAAACGATTTTGTTGCTGTATTGTGGCTCTTTTTTCAGTTTTTTCTTTTTTTTGTATTGCTTTCCATACATAATAAAATAAAATACAAAACAGCAGAAAACTGTATATGACTCAATGGAAGGCAACTACTGTATACAAAAAAGTGTTAAAAACAAGGAAGTTCAATCGATTCCATTTCTAAAAATTTTATTTTAGGATTGTCTATTATTTCGTTTATTTTATTGTTTGAAAATAAGGAAAATTTCATGTTTTAAAATTTTCAATTCCGTTTTTCAAACAATTATTTATTGAATTGTTCTCCATTTGTGTGTGTGTGTGTCTGCTATTGTTTTTACTTCCCGTTCGATTTTGATTCTTTCTTGTTACATAAGACGAAATATATCTTTGAAGCTTTTATTCTTCGATGTGTTCAAACTGTGCACAAGAAGAATAGACAGATCATTATGTTGTTGGGGGTATAGTGTTACCAATTCCTTGTTTTTTTTTTTTTTTTTTGGAAGAATGGATTTTTTTAGGTTACTACTAAAGGGAATTGAACTGCAATATGATAAGACATAAGACGGGTTTTATATTCTTATCGTTTCATACAATGCACACAAAAAAACTTTTTGCTTTTCTTCTAATGCACTTACATAAGAATTTTCATTGTACGTAGTGGCAACACATTAATTTTATATTAGTAATCAAAATTTTATAGTCTGAAGCATTATTTACCGGTAAGTTTTTCCTTAGGGGCATAAACTTAAAAAGAAAAAGTTTTTTTTTTGTCCAAATTTAATCCTTTGAAAGTCTATTATGTAACATTTTATAGTTTTACATTGAGAATAAATTAAATTATATAAAGTTTTGTAAAATTAAGCTATTCCTTCCACTGGCAATTAAAACAATGAAATAATGTTAAAGTAACCATCAACTCTCGGAATAAGTTAAATAAAACACCAAATATTAGTCAACTAGGCAAAGATTTATTTCTGATTTAAATAAGGTTTGAAAGCTATTTTTCGAAGTTATTTAAAGTTATCGTTTTCCATCCAAAATCCCTGTAATTAAAGAAAATTATACAGTATTGTTGAGATTTGAAATGCCACAAAAGGCTCTTTACTCTTTTGTTACTTTGTCTTGCATATACGCAAGGTATAATAACTGTAAAACTCGCAAATCACATTGTGGATTAATATCATGCCACAATTTATAAACGAACGGCAATTCTTACCTCGATAGCCAATTTGAGAAGATTGAAGTCGATGGCAATGGTAGAAAATGCAGCAGTTAAATCACCAATAAGATAAATTGACCTATAATAAAAATTGATCTTATCGCTTCCAAGGTTGATGATAAAGAGAATGATTATATTTTATTTTAGCTTTAAGATGTAGTTCTACAATAATTTTTAGTTCATTTAATTCCCAATAGAGCCCAAGAAACAATTTTTAACGATGGTTAAAAGTCAACCTCTGACATTCCAAGGAAAATCTTAGAAAATAATTGTTATTTTGCCTTACAAGTGATATCGCCTCCTGGTTCACGTTCCTTGGGAAACGGGTGGACATCGGCAAATGAAAACTAAAATAAATAACAGAAATTGGGCGGATTAAGTTGTAAAGTATGCTAAAGATTTACTGGGCTGGGTGCCCATTTAATACAGCCCAGTCGTCACAGCCGGCTAGATACTCGGTGACCACCGTACTCCGGCTTTCACACAAAATCTAGCAACTCCTTTTTTCAAGTTTGTGGGAAATAAAAATTTTACTTTTCAAAGTTTGGAGGGCAGAGGGGGGGGGGGAATATTTCATTTTGATATATTTATTTTATGTATTCTTATTCATAAAATATTATATTTTCAAACGTAGTCATTCGTTTTCCAAAAAAAGCAACCAATAGCAAAATCATAACTAATTGAAGTTGACGAAAAAAATTTCCTAGCAAAAATTTGTGACTATTTCATACAAACCCTGGGGCGAGATGTTGTAATTGCGAATTTTCGAAATTCGAACAGAAAGTCGAAAATTGGTATGTTGTAAAATTTTCGAATCGCGATAATGATACTTTAGTATCACTCAGTTTATTTAAAGTGATATACGAGCGATTCGTAAAAATATAAAATAAATAATATAAATAAAAAAGTGAATAAATTTTAAATATAATTTGAAAAATAGTCTGCGTAAGTAATGAAAAAATATTAAATTTATTTACATTAAATAAAAATTAAATTTTAATAATATTTTTGTTTTGTACAGACATAACCTATAACTTTTTTCTATTGATCTATTTTTAAGGCAAAAAAAATTCAACACATCAAAGCAATTTGAAATATTGGTTGGAAAATCACACAGACGTGGTGACTGGATGCTTCTCCAGCACAACGACCAAAGTTTCGCTGAGTGATAATAGGTCGGAATTGTCAACTTTGCTAAATAGCGAGGGCCCTCCGACACGAGATGCCGATTCGTGGAAAAAAGTATGTAGATATATTATAGATATTTTTAGGCGTGGAAATTAAACGTTTGTTTATTATTTCATTAGGTCTGAGCAGATTATAAAAATTTTTTTTTTTTAAAAATTAGGAGAATCCAAATGGATATACACGGGACTGATAGTGGAAACATACCGTTTTCCTCTCGGCTTTAGAGAACCGGGTCTTGCGGCTTACTAGCGTGACGGAATCTTTCATTGGTTTACCTGGCCTTAACACCGGTCATGAGCCTGAATAACAGGTAACAATTGAGTGGGACACGCCACATGAAGTAAAAGAACTGGTACAAAAAACGGTACAAAGGACGGTACCACCCAAGACGACGGCGACGTGTCACTGCAACTAGCAGATTATTTGAAGAACTCAGGGTCTAACGAAAAAATAAGGAAGCACAAGCCAAGAAACAGGTATAGTTCCAGACTGAGCTGATAAATTTAATAAAAGAAACCAATGTAATAAATAATAAACGACTGATGGTTGAGGAAAGGTGATTAGCAGTAGAGGAGAGGCGATTAGGCTTGGGGGAAGAAAACATGAAATTGAAATCGAGAAATAAAAAATAAATATGTAAACCTAAAAATGGAATAAAACGACTGTATATTCTTTCTAAAATTAATAAATGAGTTTTCACACAAAACATAAAACATTTTTAAATGGTGTTTCCAATCTAAAGCAATTTACAAGGCTGTTCACTTTGTCCTAAGTCGTCATATTCAAATTTTGACTCGTTTATCGGAGCATTTTCTTCCTAAGGCCTTGGCAAATTGATCATTTCCAGCTTTTTGATTGAGCACATGTTATATAGCGCCGCACAGACGTTAACAATTTTAATAACTTTCACAGGTTGATACCTGAGTACCATTTCTCCTAAGAGACAGCGAAAAGTGTTCTTCATTACACCTATACACCTCTCTATGGAGTTTCGGGCTTTTGAATGCAATGAATTGTATTGAGTATATCTCTCATTAGGATTGCGATATGGGGTCTTCAAATATTGTTCTAATCGGTACCCTGAATCGCCAAGCAACTATGTGTTACGTTCTCCATTTTCAAAAGCAGCTTGTAGTTTTCGCCGATCTTTTGAAACCTGCCATATTGCCGAATGGTGGGTTGTTCCCGGAAATCGAGCGCAAACCGAGAGGATTTACAGGTCATAGTTACATATCTAAAAAATAACAACCGATCAATAAAACATGCAAGTACGTAATCAAAATAATTAACAATATTACCAATTGCACATTCGTCGAATGGTTTCCTCTCCGTCGATCCACAAAAATGTGTTCATTTTCACGTGGTACGATAATATCCACGTGTGTGCAATCAATGCAGCCAATTACACCGGGATGGCTGGTCTTCTCAAAAAACCTCTGTTTGTAGGTGTATTTTGCCCGTTCGTCTGGGAATTTTATATATTTTTCGCAGATCGTTTCTTCTGATCCTTGTGTCATCTCAGCTACGGTTCTGGAAACAACTGATTGGTCCATGCTGTGTAACGATACATCACCGATAGTACGCTGATATGACAATGTCGCATAAAAATTCAGCACGGCCGCTAATCTCGTCTCTAAGGGGATTTTTGTGTTCCGCTCTGCCGTTCTACACTGCAGTGTAATTTCATTAATTAAATATTTGATAACATCTTTGGATACACGAAATGATTCTAAAAACCTAAAATTGAGATTATAATAAACAAATTAGGCACTGTTAATAAAAACATGAGTAACTTACTTTTGATTTGATAGATCGGTAAGATTATATCGATCTCTTAAAAATCTTCTTTCGATTATTATTGACGTTGTCTGTCTCGTCATCTGCAGGCTCGGTATCGACTCCACAAATAACTAAAGGCACCGTCCATCATAAATTGTTTTTTTTTAGTAAAATCTTATAAAATTAATATTTACTTTAAGGTTGTATAACACCAACGAAATGTCAAAATAAAATTGTTGTTGTTGTTTCAGCTTCGACAAATGGCGGCCATATTGACGTATCACTTTGAAGTCGAAAATTTTACAACACGCCAACTATCACTTTTTCGAATCGACTTTTAAAGTCGATTCAAATGAAAGTGATGGTACAATATCCCAGCCCAGGTATCTTTGAGAGCTACTAGGTTCTTTTTAAAACTGGGCGAAAATTTTACACTGAAAAAAATAAAGTAGTTTCAATAAAAACCTAGTAATCCCAACTTCCTATGTTTTGTATAAAACTGCAAATTTTTCCATGTAAATTATGGTCGATGAGCTGCAGCAGGCTTGTCGAAATAAAAATTAATATTTTAACAAAAATTAGTTGTACAAAATTAAAAAGACTTTTAACGAAGATTATTCGGCTTTTATTTATTAATAATTTAAAAAAACTGGCCTTTTAGCTTATTTTTTCAAAAACGTTTATTCAGTTAACGTTTAAAATAGTTTCATATGGTATAAACACAACTGAAAAGCTACTTAAAAATTGTTATTTTTAAATAAAATTATTAAATTAAACAATATTAAAAAGTTAAAAATTATTTTAACTTTTTAAATTTCAATTAATTGAGAAACTTACATTTAGGTAAGCAATATGTCTCCCTAAGTCACTTATCTTCTAGATTTTTGAAAGTTATAATATTTCTTAGAAAGGTGGGATTGCCATCTACCTTTATTGATGTATGTACACTTGGGTACTATCTTTGGGCCAGATTGAGAATTTTTTTAATATCCAAACTTGGACACTGTGCGTTATGGTACTAGCGAATCATACTAATACAGATAAATTCTCTTACAACTTTTTCCTCTTCACGACATTCACACAGCTTTATTTGTGTGTACGCTAATTTTACTTTTTTAATTTTTTTTAATGTACATTAATTCATGTAATTTCTAATATGTTACCGGTGTTCTGCAACACGTCTGTGTGTTTGTAGTAACAATCTTTTGGACCAAATTGAGTAATTTTTATATATCACTTTTCTAATGAACTTTGATTTTTTAAATTGTTTTTTTTTTGGACAATTTAAATTAAGACTTAAGTTTATTTAGAAGTTTTTTTAAAAATTCATAATAACGAGAGATTTATTATTCTTACTAAAACATTCACAGGAAAATCAATTTTTAGGACAAATGTTTAATTTTAGCACAAACCTCACACATTTGTACAGTCGCGTGAAGTTTGTTCTAAATTTTGTTTCTGTAATTTTAGGATAAATTTAGGACAAACTTCACGCGAATTTATCAACACATTAAATCTAACAAAAATTGTTTTCAACCCATGCCCCATCATATCTAATTATTTTGTTATTTACATGCACTGCCATGAATTCAAAACAACATACATTTACCTAGAATAACAGTTGCTTTGTACTTCATACACAGACACAATATATATTCCGATAAGAACAATTCAACTAAGCCGAAATACGATCACAAGAAAAACAAGAAATTTAACAATTTTTTTTTTTTTTTGGTTTTAATCTATGCAATCTGTTCTGGGGCTCAAGGAACTCCCAACTATTTCGCAGTTTACTTTTACCGTCCTACTTTACGCGGTAGAAGCCAAATCGAGGACGTACGGCATGCATTGCTTCATGCCAACCTATAGTGCTGACATGAAAGGTGGGTCGGATCATGGATTCTGCACTCTCAACAGGGGGTCATATATGTGTTTATCTTCATCACTGATCGTAATCAGATGATGAAAAATCCCTTTTTGCATCCCGCCCCTATAGGGATTCGAACCCGGTACCTCCCGATCCAACCGCTGCAGCTTTAACCACTGCGCCATTTGGTCGGTAATTGTTGTTGCAATATGAAGACATAAATTATTGTTGTTTTCAATTTTTGATGCATTTCCATAAGCAATACCTTGTATTAAGCTTTGGAATTAGGGCTTGCAAAACCGGTTTAACTGAAACCGGGTTTTCGGTAAAACCGGCCAAAATTGAAAATCGAAAAAACCGGTTTCATTTAATTTAACAACCGGTTTTTGAATAGATTATTTATTTTCTATTTGAATGACGAAAAATATAAAGAAATTGTTTCATCCGTTAACCAAAATTCGGTCTGGCATTATTTTGTTCGAGGTAGTGGAAATGCCAATAAAAATTCAAGAAAATGTACAAAATGTTGCAAAGTTATTCAGAGTACCGGTGGAGTACAAGTGGAATGCACAACCATTTAAAATCCATACATAGCATAATTTTAGAAAAAGCTAAACCATCAAATAGTAGCATGGCAAGTACAAGTACTGCTTCGGGGATGTCTGGAAAACTGACGAACGTCTTACTGCGTGTCATGGAATATCGTTTAGAACGATTTGTGAATCAACTGATTTAAGGCGATGTTAACTAACAGCACGTGGGTTAACAAATATTCCAAAATCAGTTAATGGAATATCTAATTTAATTAAGCAACATGGCGAAAATATAAAAGACCTAATTAAAAATGAATTACAACTTTTAAAAAAAGAAAACCATAAATATAGTTTAACTTCGGAGTGGACTTCTGTAAGAAACAGAAGATATCGTAACGTGAGTCTACATTCAAAAAATTCGTTTTGGAACTGGGGAGTGTGTCTAGTTAAAGGATATATGCCAGCTAAAATTTGTGTTGAAATTATTGATGAGAAACTTCAACAATATGGTCTTTGTTTTAAATCCGACATTGTAGCAATAATAACGGATGGCGCTTCCGTAATGAAAAGGGTAGCAGATATAATTTAAGCTGATCAACATATTTGCTTAGCACACGGCATACATTTAGCAGTTTTGGAGGTACTAAATAAAAAACCTGTATATGAAAATGAAATGTCTATCGATGAACCAGATACTACAAATTTTTATTTTATGCGAAAAATATTTTTTTCTGAAAACCGGTTTAACCGGTTTTTAAATTTTGGAAAACCGAAAACCGGTTTTTAGAAATATCGACGGTTTTGCAAGCCCTATTTGGATGGAATGCTTGTTATGTATTGCGTACAGCCGATTCTGAATTCAATTGAAACGTACTCAATTATACGAAGTATAAGAATCCCATTTAAATCGAACACAAATCAATTTGTTCTGCATACAGTTACAACAAACCAATGGAAATGGGTGGGTTTTGTGGTCTATTGTTTTGGACTGATATATAAGCATGAAACAATTTTTGACGAGAGAGATTTGTTGGTTATTTGATGGAAAAAAAGTAGATAATTATGGTGACGTGATAGTGAGTGTATTAAAATAAATGTTTTTTTTTTGTTTGATTTTTTGAAAGTAAACTGAAAAAAAAAAATAAAAATAGAAAAATATCAAATTAGAACAAGTTAAAACTAATCATGGTGTTTATGTGAATATATGTGTCTATTAGTTACAAAAACCCCTAACTCCACTTTTTAAAAAAATTGTGTTAATGATGCCAAACGATAGGTGGCATCGTCTTATATACGATAAACAGGCATCATCATCGAAAAAATTGGTAATTCCCATAGGAAACATGAGTTTAAATTCAAGGTTATGCAAAAACCACTAATTCCATCGTGAAATCTGTTTCAAAAATCAATAATTCCACTATGAAATGTTATTGTCAAAAATCAACAAATCCTTTCCATCACCAAGTCTTTTTAAAAATTTGAGTTACAAAAAACCACATATCCTATTGAAATTTTACCGTTAATATTATTGTAAATTTATTCATTTTTATTTGTATTTATATGCAGTAAGAAAGAAGTATCAACAGGAGTAGGTTGTGTGATGAAATATTGTGTTTTTTTTGTAAATTGTTTTAATTTTGATCAAAATTAGTGTGTTTTGAACGACCAATAAAATTAAAAAAAATGGAAAATCTTGAGAGAGCAACCAGCTGCCAGTAAGAGTGGTGGCAAATCACGTAAAATTCGAATAAATAAAAGCCCTTGGAAAAGGCATCAAGAAAAGAATAACAGGTAGGTATTTTAGCAAACTTGGTTAAAATAATTGTTTTCATTGATGTAACAGATATAGCATGAAAAAGTTACCTAAAATGCCGACATGCAAGTACGCCGGATCGAAATTAAAATGCTCGAGTCTCAGTGGCAGAGATACGTTGGAATTTTCAAAATCATTTTATGTTTCTCATAACAAAATAGAACGAGACAAATTCACCTTAACCTGTTGTAATATAAAAACCACCAGCAAAAATCGACCGGAAGTAAGATAATTTAACCATATCTAGAAAAATAACGATAGACCATTTTATTCCCAAAACAAATGGGGTTAGAATATGGGTTTGCCAAAAGGCTTTAATTGATATTTTATAATTAGCCAGCTTTGAACTGAATGGACGTTTGTTTTTTTTCTGTGTTGTAACGTGCTGTCTCAATTGGTTCGTCAACGCGCGATGGCTTGGGTAGACTCTGAATTTTTTACTCACTGTGCGTGATTTTGGGCGCCAGTCTACCAGCACGATAAGCCGGCTTAGCTCGATTGCGAGCAATATGACTCGGGCGGGGTGCAAATAAACACCACTAAAAAGCCACCGCGTGTTTTAGGGTCTTTCTAGAATAATCGCGCTAACGGTAAAAAAAAACACACATACAAAATCGCGTATCATGAGACCATGCGACAAACCGTGACGGGACAAGAAACAATAATAAGGGACGCACAACTCACCTGAAAAACCCTTCTGCTGGCTCAAGTTCTCTGCAGCGAACTGATGATCTCCCCTTAGTGCCTCCACGCTTGCTGTTTATCACCTTGCACGTGTCACGACGCCGACTCACCACTCACTTATGATTTTATTTTAGTTTTTCTCGCTTTGCACTGAGATCACTAAGAAAACACTTTTCACCACTAATACGTTCAATTGCTCTGTCATTGGTTTTTGTTCCGTTTTATTTTTTTTTTAATTCACTTCACCTCTTTTTTATTTAGCCACAAACTTCTTTTTATGATCAGACTATTTATTACCTCTTAATTTTTATTTTATTTTTTTTTTTTAACAATCCGAATTATGGCGGACTCAGCGAAGTAAGCGAACACAGCTTGTAAAATAAAACAACCGCACTTCTTATATCTTTATAAAATGTATTTTATTTAATTTTTATTAACATAATACAATAACCATTCATTACACATTTTGTTTATGTACAACAAAAATAAATAAACAGCGAATACACAAATTTCTTTCTATTCGCACACCAATTTTATTTTGCTTTAATTTAAATTTTATTTCCTGCTTTTTGTTTCTTTATATCTGACCAATTCTCTGATTCAGACTTGACTGCCCGTCATCCGATCTTACTCGTCTAAATATACCGGCACCCCCTTCTCCTCGTCATCACCTCTTCTTCAATTTTCTATTATTTTTCTATATTTTCTTGCACTTTTATAGTTTTCGCCATTTCCCTCAAATTTTTGAGCGCTAATTTTAAATAATTGTTTGCTGCATGCCTAGCGCCATCTGTTGCCCCGAAACTGCTCATCCGAATTATTATTGTTTAGCAAGTTTTTTTTTTTGTGATTCTGGGTTGGTTTCCCAGATTGAGTTGCCAATCTTCGTCGCCGTGCCATGGTGAATAAAATAATAAAAAAATATTTAATTATTGGATTAAAAATTGTTTGTTCTTGTTGTTGTTTTTTTTTATTGCATTTATTTTATTGCACCGTTTGTTACACCAATCATCCAGATGAGTTGCGAGGAAGGATGGATATACAAAAAAAAGGAAATGGTGGACATTTAAGTATATTGAATGAGGACAACGTTCGAATGGAACGGTTCAGCCGCGAAGTTTCATGACCCGCTTACCGTTTAATCCGTCAATGAAAACATACACATGGTGGCTTTGTCCAATCATAAACACCTGAACACCTGAACGCTACACTACATTCTACCGTACGCAACGAAAATTTTTTGAAATAAAATTAATTTCAAAAAATTTTCGTAATAAGTAACTACTTAAATCTAAACATGAAAATACAAACATACTTCACTCTCAATATATGATTTGTCTTACATCTGTAACCCGATATAAATTATATTGATACAAATAGTTCATATTGTTTGATGATATTCCCGAATATCATTCGCGTGAAATCGACCGATTCTTTTACCGTCTAAAGTCTCCAATTCATACGTATTTAAACCTATTTTTTCTTTCACCCTACATTTCTCGTAGACTGAGTCGAATTTCGCATTGTATTTGTCAGCAGCCCGCGACTGCCTAAATGCCTTTTTCAAAACTATGTCCCCTGGCGCAAATTGTCTCGGCCGTGTTCTTAGGTTATAATGTTTCGAATATTGGCCATACGCCTTAGTCAAATTCTCCGCAACTGCTTTATGGATCTCGGACATCTTCGAAATATGTGCTTCCTGGTCTTGATACATCTTGTTGTGGTCCATGACCTCCTTCCGCGCGCCAGAAGTAACCATGTTTCTACCAAAATTCACACAATAAGGTGTATATTTAGAAGATTCGTGCATTGCTGTACGAATTGCACAGGCTATATGAGCAATGTTTGTGTCCCAATTGCGGTGGTCTTCATTCAGATAACTTCGTATCGCCGACAAAATACTCCGATTTACTCTCTCGGCAGGGTTAGCTTGTGGATGATAATTCGCATTTAGCCAGTGATCCACATTGTACTGTTTTAGAAAAGCCATGAAATGTTTTGAAACAAATTGGCTGCCGTTGTCCGATATGAGAGCCGAGGGCACCCCAAATACCAGGAATACACTTTCCTCCAAGTATTTAGTCAGAGAAACCACTTCAGCCCTTCTAGCAGCCTTCAGCATGACAAACTTGCTAAAAATATCAATTATAACCAATATGTATTGGTTTCCGGACTTTGATCGAGGATAAGGCCCCATATAATCCACGGCAATGACTTCCCAAGGCCGACTTGGTATTCTTGGCTCACCCATAGGTACTTTCGATATTTCACACTTCGGTTTGTTTACTTGACATCTTTCACACACTTTGACGTATTGACGCACATCCCTTGCCATCTTTGGCCAATAGTGTTGTTGTTGGATGCGTTTTAGCGTTTTGTAAAATCCAAGGTGTGCAGCTAAAGCATGATCGTGGTTATTAAACATCACTGTTTTACGCTCAGACAGGGGTACATATAATTTCCAATCCCAATCATGTGTTCCATCGCCTTCTACAGTTCGACAGTATTTGTACAAAATTCCATTTTGAATCTGAAAATTCGGGTACTTGTCTGGTGATTCAATGACACCCTTTTTGATCTTCTGGTATGATTCATCATTCCGCTTCTCCATATCCACCTCAATGGACTCAACCGCACGAGACAATGCGTCTGGGACCACATTTAATTTACCCTTTCTGTGCTGAAGTTCGAAATCGTGCCCTTGAAGACGCATTGACCAGCGAGCCAATCTAGATGCCGGATCCTTCAGATTTCTCAACCAAACCAATGAAGCGCAGTCCGTTACTACCTTGAATTTAACACCATCTATGTACGGCCTGAACTTTTCAATGGCCAACACCACGGCCAAGCACTCCCGTTCTGTTGCTGGATACTTCCTTTGCGTGGATGTCAGTTTCTGACTCATGTAAGCTATGACGTGCTCATCTCCATCTACTTCCTGCGTTAAAACTGCTCCAATTCCCGTATCCGATGCATCCGTCTGAATAGTGAAATCCTTTGTAAAATCTGGGTTTACAAGGATCGGGGCAGATACCAGCAAACCTTGTAATTGGATGAAAGCGTCGTTAGCTGCGTCGTTCCACTGAAACTTCTTATTTGCTGATTTCCTTAATAGGTTGGTGATTGGTGCGGTTACTGTTGAAAAATCGGGGATAAACCGCCGATACCAGCCAGCCATCCCTATTAATCTTCGAACTTCTTTAACGGTTTTTGGTGTTGGAAAGTTCAGAATCCCGGTAATCTTCTCGGGGTCGACTCTTAACCCGTGCTCGTCGAGGATGTATCCGAGATACTTGATCTCCTTGAGACAGAATCGTGACTTCTCTAAACTAATTGAGAGATTAGCCTTCCGCAGACGTTCGGCCACCTCCTTCAATAGTTCCAAATGTTCCTCAAACGTCTGCGACATCACGATTATGTCATCAAGGTAAACAAATACTTTCGGTTCCAAGTCAACTCCGAGAACCTTGTCCATTAATCTGCAAAGGGTTTGGCTCGCATTGCACAGCCCAAATGGCATACGCTTGTACTGGAAGAGACCTCTTCCAGGTACAATGAATGCCGTTTTAGGTCGACTTGCTGCATTTAACTCGATTTGCCAAAATGCATCGCTGAGATCGAGACTGGACAAGTATTTTGTACCACTTAGCTGACCCAAAATCCTGTTAATATAAGGCAATGGGTATGTATCCTTCACCGTGACCTCATTTAGTCTCCGCGCATCCAGACAGAATCGGATTTTCCCCGAGGGTTTCGGAACGCAAACTACAGGATGTGCCCATTCAGTGGGGCCGGCTTCTTCCACAACTCCCAACCGAATCATACGATCCAACTCAAGATTCAAGCTTTTCTGAATGTATGGAGAGATGGGTCGAGCTCTCGTTTTAACTGCCTTTGCATTTCCCGTATCAATGTTGTGCTCAATCATTTTCGTATGACTAAGCCGGTCAGGATGAGTTACAAGAAATGAAGTTTTGATTTCTTCTAATGCTCGTTTTTGATTAATATCCATATTATGCTGGCTATCTGAATCATTTACTTTTACAATATCGACGCATCCAATATCAAGTCCATCGTTGGCCTTATCCACTGTCGGCCGGATCCCAAAAGCCTTCCAGAAATCAATGCCGCATATCAGTTCTTTTGGAATTGAGGGAATAACCAATGATCTAACCACTCTGCATTTTCCTTCCACAACGAACGGCATGTTCACCGCATGATTGACCTCATGAATTGTTCCATCCGCTGTTTTGATTTTAGATTTGATCGGTACTAATTCCAGCCCTAATCTCTTCAATAAAGCACAAACATCTGTACCGCCAAGTATTGTACAGCTTGCTCCTGAATCAAGTAAACCAGTTACCGCGTAACCTAGCACCTCAACCTCTATGTGTGGTCTATTATCACCTACGATATCAATCACGCTTTCGATGATTAGCTTGTTATTTCCAACGCCTTCATCTTCAAAAAATGTGTTACCAAATGTCTCACTGCTCCTGTCACGTTCTTGTTTTTGTCGACGTTTTCTATTTATTTGTGGCCTTTTAGATTGTATTTGCGTTCCAAAATGATTTGCACTCATCTCTTCTAAGCTATTTGACTCGAAAGAAGAAGTTGTTTCGTCGCACGATTTTTCCTCTTCCGCACTCCAACGATTCATTAAAAACTGTGCCACTGATTCATCTGTTTGGATTTCTTTCGATTCATAAATTGGGGTCTTTATTTTCTCGTTTGGGGCAAGGCGACCCTTTACTTGCCCTTCTCCTCGTTTCCCTGAATGGCTGACTCGAAAAGATTTCCGCCTTTATGTCCTCTGGGACACTGGTTCGCTGTAACTCCTTCCTTGCCACAACACCAACAATAAATGCGATTGCGCGGCTTTGAACAGTCAAAGTGACGATGACCTGGCTCATGACAGTTCCAGCATGTGATACTTCTCGATTTTCCGTTGTTGGTAAACCGTCGTCTTGATTGATTATTTTCGCTGTTATGAGTAGGTTTAAAATCAACTTTTGCCACCTCTTCCATCTCCTGACATTGATGAAAACCTCTTCTTCTGGGAAAACAAGCGGTTTCTAGATAGTTGGCATTTTTACCACAAGCCTTCACCCGTTGGTCTATAAACTTGGCTTCATCCATATTTTGGCATAGACTTTCCAATTGCTCCACCGTTTCAATATTTGTGTTAGAAAGCTGTAGGCGATATTGAGGCAGCATATTCCGCAAAAGCACGTATACCTTGTATTCTTCTTCCAATGGTGGATAAATCTTCCTGAAAAGTTTCGACATGTACATCAGAAAAATGGCAATGGTCTCGTTTGGTTCTTGGATTCTTGCCAAGATTTCTTCGCGCATCATGAAATCATAATGTTTTGGCAAAAACCGTTTTTTAAAACCCCTTACAAGCGCATTCCAGTCCTCTAATTTATACGCGTTTATCTCGTACCATTCCAATGCTACACCTTCAAGCAGCTTGAACACACTTTTATGAAGTTGACTTTGAGTAACGTCATCTGCTCTAGCATACATTTCTAGTCGTGACAAAAAATCTGTTAGCGAAACGTTGCTCTCTCCACTGAACCTGATGGGCCATTTTTCGACTGGTATACGACGTCGATCTCCGGTGGCTATGAGGTCAAGTCTATTTGATACGTTGGCCGATCCCTCAATTTCTTTCAATCTTTCTTCCGCCTTGTCTTCAATTCGAAATTTTCTCAGTAATTGGTCAAAGTCTGAAAACTCGGTTCCAGATTGATTGGCTCGGCTATCTGTTTCGATCCTTTTTCCCCTCACGTTTGACCCAGAAGCTTCACCTCTACCTTCATTGCCTAATTTATCGATGCTGGGGACTGTTTTACGTCCACGACCTCTCCCCATTCCGGAACGATTGTGATCAATGTGAGGATTTTCTGATAGTGGCATGCCTAAACCATTAGAGATTTCCTCTACTGATTGTCGAAGCATTCGCTTAATGTTTCTTACCATCCCATATAAAATCGCGTCTTTTTCTTCGTCCTTTCCCATTGCTCGATAAGCTCTATCTTGAAAATGCCTAATTCGTGCCTTGATTGTTTTCTCTTGATTTTGGTTATCATGGCTGTTTTCAATTCCGTTTGAAGGTTTTGTAAAGCCTCAATTGCCAAATTAAACTCGCCGTCATTTTCCTGCGCACTTATTGGAGGACCATCTTCGGCCGCTAAAGCCTTCTGGAGTACTAAAACTTTGGTTCGATTGGTGCCTTCCTCCACTATGTTCCTAATCTCTAATTCGTATAATACCTCGGCCTCTGTCAGTTCTGCGGGGTGCATGACAAAATCCAATAGCTCTCCCATTTCGAATATTTTTACTCAAATATTCAATCGTAATTCAATCGTATACGTTTCTACCCGAAAAATTCACGGAAATATTGAGAAAAAAAAATTTGTTTGTCTGTTTGTAAACACACTACTTTTTTAAATATTGGCACTTAATGTCTTAATATCAAAATTTATTTAAAGAAACAGAGATTTAATAAATATTTACGTCACCACTAACCGTTTAAAGACCACAAGTCGGGTTGTCCAAATGAAATTTTCCCAAATATTTTATCCACTCGATAATAAAATTAAAACAAAAATTAATTTCGTACAAAGTTAGAGAGACAAAAAATAAATTATGTTATTAAACCAACAAATCTTGACACCTTTTATAAATATTTATATAATCAAACACATAATAAATACCTAATCTAAATAATATTTGCTAATTGCAAACAAAAAAAAAAACAAAATGAAAACCGCGTGATTTTTTTTTTTGCAGTTGAACTTTTTGCATCAATGTTTTTTTTTTATTTACCGAACACAACGACCTTCCAACAATGTGATCACTTAAGAACGAAAATCTAACGGAACTACCAAAAAAAACAGAAATGTATTTGTATCTTAATATTTCTTCACGCCTAATTTCAATTGGCCCACGTTGGTCGCCAAAATGTAACGTGCTGTCTCAATTGGTTCGTCAACGCGCGATGGCTTGGGTAGACTCTGAATTTTTTACTCACTGTGCGTGATTTTGGGCGCCAGTCTACCAGCACGATAAGCCGGCTTAGCTCGATTGCGAGCAATATGACTCGGGCGGGGTGCAAATAAACACCACTAAAAAGCCACCGCGTGTTTTAGGGTCTTTCTAGAATAATCGCGCTAACGGTAAAAAAAAAACACACATACAAAATCGCGTATCATGAGACCATGCGACAAACCGTGACGGGACAAGAAACAATAATAAGGGACGCACAACTCACCTGAAAAACCCTTCTGCTGGCTCAAGTTCTCTGCAGCGAACTGATGATCTCCCCTTAGTGCCTCCACGCTTGCTGTTTATCACCTTGCACGTGTCACGACGCCGACTCACCACTCACTTATGATTTTATTTTAGTTTTTCTCGCTTTGCACTGAGATCACTAAGAAAACACTTTTCACCACTAATACGTTCAATTGCTCTGTCATTGGTTTTTGTTCCGTTTTATTTTTTTTTTAATTCACTTCACCTCTTTTTTATTTAGCCACAAACTTCTTTTTATGATCAGACTATTTATTACCTCTTAATTTTTATTTTATTTTTTTTTTTTAACAATCCGAATTATGGCGGACTCAGCGAAGTAAGCGAACACAGCTTGTAAAATAAAACAACCGCACTTCTTATATCTTTATAAAATGTATTTTATTTAATTTTTATTAACATAATACAATAACCATTCATTACACATTTTGTTTATGTACAACAAAAATAAATAAACAGCGAATACACAAATTTCTTTCTATTCGCACACCAATTTTATTTTGCTTTAATTTAAATTTTATTTCCTGCTTTTTGTTTCTTTATATCTGACCAATTCTCTGATTCAGACTTGACTGCCCGTCATCCGATCTTACTCGTCTAAATATACCGGCACCCCCTTCTCCTCGTCATCACCTCTTCTTCAATTTTCTATTATTTTTCTATATTTTCTTGCACTTTTATAGTTTTCGCCATTTCCCTCAAATTTTTGAGCGCTAATTTTAAATAATTGTTTGCTGCATGCCTAGCGCCATCTGTTGCCCCGAAACTGCTCATCCGAATTATTATTGTTTAGCAAGTTTTTTTTTTTTGTGATTCTGGGTTGGTTTCCCAGATTGAGTTGCCAATCTTCGTCGCCGTGCCATGGTGAATAAAATAATAAAAAAATATTTAATTATTGGATTAAAAATTGTTTGTTCTTGTTGTTGTTTTTTTTTTTATTGCATTTATTTTATTGCACCGTTTGTTACACCAATCATCCAGATGAGTTGCGAGGAAGGATGGATATACAAAAAAAAGGAAATGGTGGACATTTAAGTATATTGAATGAGGACAACGTTCGAATGGAACGGTTCAGCCGCGAAGTTTCATGACCCGCTTACCGTTTAATCCGTCAATGAAAACATACACATGGTGGCTTTGTCCAATCATAAACACCTGAACACCTAAACGCTACAGTGTATAATTTTGCAATTTAAAATAAAAAAAATATTTAATATAAAATAAAATTGTATGATTTGTACAAATAATAATTTAATAGTATGTGTCTGTAAATATTTTGTGTATATAGTGTGTAACATAAACTTTAGTGTGATTCGGTTTCCTTGTTCATTGTTCAGTGTTCCCTTGTTATTGTGTTATTGTGTGGTTTATTTGTATAATCATATGGAGTCGAACATTTGTATGACGTGTGCTGTTCCAGGTGTATCTGAGAACGTGTTAGTGTGCAGTGGATTATGTAAAAAAGTTGCCCACTATAAATGTGTTGGATTAAGGAAAAACGTTTTCGATGTAATTTGTGGTTCGGACAGCACTTTTTGGTTTTGTGAAAGTTGTAAAAACATTTACAGTGAACAAGTAAAAATTTTATGTGAAATAATGGGATCATTAAAAAAAATTGAAATCCCGATGAAAAGATTCGAGGAGAAAGCACAGGATAATATTATTAAACCAGCGGAATCTCACATTTCCGATTGCATCATTACCGATGATTGTTCAGATGCGATTTCTATGCCTGTTGCCGATCAAACACGAACAATTTGTGCCAAATTGGACCAAGAAACATGTATGGAAACTGGGGATAGATTTGTTACATCTACTGTACCCGCGGTCATGCAAAATCATTCGTCCATGCAAAATCATTTGGCCTCTACGAGAACCTTTGCTGAGGTAACATCATCCACAATGAGTTCCAGTGTTGCTGTGCCCGCCGTTGAAAATAAAAATCCTCAACATCGGGACATAAAATCGATTTGTGGTACCAGACAGTTTGCCGAAAATTTTGGGGTAAAGGTCATTGAACCGACAGTATGGTTACACCTTTCCAAATTTGATCCTCATACTAATGAAAATGATATATCTATTATGGCTAAAACATGCTTGGAGGTTGAGGACTGCAAAATATTTAAACTTATTCCCAAAGAACGCAACATTGAATCGCTGGAGTTTGTTTGCTACAAATTGGGCTTAAAAGCAGATTTACGGGTAAAGGCTCTTGATCCAAATACTTGGCCGACTGGTGTACACATTCGGGAATTTAGTAATACAAATTTTCGGACAGCATTGCCTCCACGGATGAAGTTTCGGGCAACCACTGCAGCCAACAGTACAACACGTTAAATTCTAACAACTTGTATTGTAGTAAAATTGTTGCAAGTGATAATCTGCAGGTAAATGTAAATTGTTCTATAAAATTTGGCCATTTAAATGTCCGTAGTTTGGTTAAACAATTTAATGAAATTACTATTCTGTTAGAGTTATACAAATTTGATTTTCTTGCTTTAACTGAAACTCTTCTTAACAGCAAAATTACAAACAAGTCGCTCCTTATCAATAATTATAAACTAACACGTTTTGATCGTATTAATAATCAGCGATGGGGTGGTGTTGGTATTTATTTTAGGTCTACTTTGAGGGTTAGTAAATTGTTCTCGGGTGCCTTTGGTAAGGTTGAAGTTTTGGCGTCTGAGCTTGTCGGGCGATTTGGTAAAATTCTTATTTTGGTTATTTATAACCCGCCTCCTGCTTGTACTGATGATATTAATAATTTACAAACAATTTTTTCTGAATATTTATCTCAGTATGAAAAAATTATTTGTTGTGGTGATTTAAACTTTAATATGTTGATTACCAATAAACTAAGTGCTTGCTTGAGTTTACATAATTTATTTTATTTACCTTTACAACCGACTAGATTGGATAAAAGCCTATTGGATTTGATAATTTTGTATAAGGCTGATAAGCATAATATTATTTATTTTGGGCAGCTTGCTGTTCCTGCCATTTCTGATCATGACTTGATTTTTGCCTGCTATAAGTTCAGTCGTACCAGGGATAAAATTTCATATATGGTTGTTCCTGATTATAAAGCAATCAATCATGAGTATTTTGTAAATTGCTTCTTTTCGTTAGACTGGTCAAATCTTTATTTTTATCCTGATGTGAATGATATAGTTGAAGAATTCAATTCAAAATTCTTAAAATTAGATGCTAATTGTGTGCCTCGTAAAACGAGTATAAATAAATATCCCATTGCTCCGTGGTTAAATGCACATATTTTGAATTTAATGCAAAGAAGAGATTTGGCTTACAAAAAATATAAAAGATTTGGATTAGAGCTCGATTTTGAATCATTTAAATCTTTTAGAAATAAAACCAACAAATGCATCAATCAAGCTAAAAATATATTTTATTTTGAGAATTTGCACAAACCTAAAGCAACCTGGAGCAATTTGAAGAAACTAGGTATTTCATGTAAGTCGACTGAAGCAGTCTTTGACTTTTCGGCTGATGAAATTTTTGTAGGGATCAGTAAACTTAACGAATCTATAGGTGTTTTGCCTTTACCCGATTTTGATTTTATTAGTTCTGGTAGTTATGGGTTTGTTTTTGATTGTGTCGATGAACTTATGGTATTGAATGCAATTCGTACTGTTAAGTCTGATTAGATGGCATATGACATGGTAAACTTCAGAGTAATAAAATTATTTATTGATTTGTTTCTGTCCCAAATTACATTTATCATTAACCAGAGTTTGACCAAATCAGTATTTCCTAATTTGTGGAAAGTGGCATCGATTATTCCTCTACCTAAAAAGGATGTAATTTCGAATATTTGTGACATTCGCCCGATTAGTATTTTGCCTGCCCTATCCAAGGTCCTGGAAAAAATTATACAACTTCAAATTCTTCAGCATCTCAATAGCTTTAATTATCTATGCAAATTCCAATCTGGATACAAATCTGGCCATAGTACTACTACTGCACTTGTGCATATTGTTGATGATTTATCTGCTATTTTAGATAAAGGTAATTCATTTGCAATTTTAGTCCTATTAGACTTTTCTAAAGCGTTTGATTGTGTTAATCATAACCTTTTGCTTCAAAAGTTAAAGTTATTATAATTTTTCAGATTCTGCTATTTTGTTGCTTCTTTCTTATTTGAGTAATCGTAAACAGTTCGTAAAGCTTGGTGATGATCATTCTAGTATAAGTAATGTAATTGCTGGGGTGCCTCAAGGATCAATTTTAGGCCCTTTACTTTTTTCCATTTATATAAATGACCTACCTTGGCATATTTTAAATTGCCGATTTCATCTTTATGCTGATGATTTGCAACTGGATATTGGTGGTGACTTGTTAAAATTGGGGGAAATCGTTATCCAACTTAATGCAGATCTTAGGAATATTTCATCATGGGCCAAAAATAATTCACTTTCCATTAATCCAACTAAAAGTAAAGTTTTATTGCTCACTAGAAATAATTCGCATAATATTGCACCTGTGCTATTTTTGAACAATGATATAATCTCATTTGTTCCAACGGTTAATAACCTAGGATTGCTATTGAATTCAAAACTTACTTGGAATGATCATGTAAGTTCTATGTGCCAGCGTGTTAATTACGGTTTATATTCACTCAGACTAATAAAAAAGTTTTGTCCAGTTGACTTACGCATATATCTTGTGAAAAGTTTAATTATACCTATTTTCAGCTATTGTGATGTGATATTTTCTAATTGTGATAGTTCCTTAAAGCGGTTACTTGAGGTTACGTTTAATAATTGTGTGAGATATGTTCATGACCTTAGAAAGTTTGATCATGTTTCCGAATTTAAAGATTCAATCCTTGGATGTGACTTGTTTGAGTTTTACTGTTATAGAACTGCTGTCTTTATTTTTCGAATAATTAAATCGGGTGTACCATTATACTTGCAAGATAAATTACATTTTTCTATATCATTGAGAGCTAGGAACGTTAATTTGCCAGTTAGTAGAACTAATGTTTACAATAACTCTGGATTAATAAATGCGATTATCACTTGGAACAGTTTGCCTACAGAATTAAAAAATATAAGTTCCATTAACAGATTTGAAAAGGTTATGTTTAAATTAGTAACTTAATATCAAGTTCTTGTACATATTGTAATTAATTATGTATATATGTCCATTGTTGTATATTTGCTAATTATTGTTATATTGATATTGAAACATTTATTTTTAATTTTAAGTTATTTTCTGCTGTTGTAAATATGTGTGATGTACAAAAACCTCGGTTTATACATTGAATAAAGCATTATTATTATTATATTTTAAAACTATCCAAATACCGTGTTCTCGGCGTTTGCAAGCGGTTTTCCCAGTTTCCCAAAACCCAGTTATTTCCGTGCAATTTTTAATACGAGTTTCAATCTGGGGTTCAAATCACCTTCGACTGACAAATGTTACACTTGCCTAATGTACTCGGAGCAACTAAAAGTGGCTACTGATCCTAAAATAAAATAAAATCTACTAATGATACATAAAAGAATTCTTAAATTGCGGGCTCAAGCATTATATCAGCTAGCAAAAGAGGAAGTCGAGGAAATGTTAACAATATCATTTGACTGCCAGAAGAACATGATTCTTCCAAAAGTTCTAGACCAGGCAGACTACTTTTGTAGATAGTTATATTTTAACAATTTTGGAGTTGTGCAAGGCTCCTCAACTGCCAAACTTAATAAAGAAAATGTTTTTTGTATGTATGGCTGGAAAAGAACACTCTAAGGGATCCAATGAAATAGCTTCGGCGCTATACCACCGATTATGCGCATCTAATCTTGATGCTCTCATTTTGACTCAAGAAAATCGCACCGGTACAGGTTACCGAAATTCAAATTATATTTCCAATCCCTGGCCACTCGTACATTCCTCCGGACAGAATCTTTGCTCAGCTGGAGAAGAAAGTAAAATCAAGAGAACGGATAATAACACCACAGGAATACTTCGATTTATTTGCGGAAAATGAACAGGTTATCCGGCTTGGGTCTAATTCATGTGAAGTGCAAGATTGGAAAGCTGCGGTAGTTGCATGCTTTAAAACTCCAGGACAATGGCATTTTAAGTTTAATAAGGCGAAAAGGTTCATTATTACCAACAAATCGAGCAAGATTCATATACGTGGCGAAGCGTCATATCGATTAGATCTTGGGGTGGGCAAATCAGTAGTTAAAAAAGGAAAAATTATTTCTCAAATGAGACCAGAAATTTTAGAAGTAGAAGTACCTATAAAACAGGCCAAAAAGGAAGATGTCAGTAATCTTTTAAAAAAACACTTCGGCGAAAATTGGATAGATATGAATGAATTACAATATTATCGGTCAATAATTCTTCATTCTGAAGTAGAGCCAAATGTTGAACGTGACAATAATAAACTTGAACCGAATTGCACAGATGTCGAATGCTGTCATCAAAGTATGTTGCTGGTTTAATTTATAAAAAGAACCATGTAGTAACCGTTCGTCTTGAATTCGTTTATTTTTGTGATAGAATCATTTTTGTGCAATTTATTTTATTATATTTTTAATGTTTAATTTTATTACAAAGTTGAAAGGTATTTTTTTATTTTACTTTAAGAATAAAATCTTATAACACTGAAAACCTATCATCAATAATTTGCATTTCTGTTTCAAAAAACATTTATTCCAAATTATTTGGTATCAAAAACCATTAATTCCTATAGTTACTTACAAAACACTACAATTCTAAATTAATAAATAACAAAAAGGTATTTACAAATCGAATATCATTTATTACGTTAAAAGGTTTGTTGAAACATCGTACAATGGTTTCATAACAAAAGTTTCCTTGTTTTAAATTTATTATAATTAATATGAGATTTTTACGTTTATCTTAAAACTGCTTATTATGGAGTTGAGGGTTTTTGTAACTAATAGACACAACTGTAAGTTAATCAAAATAGTTACAATACAATGAGTATGACAAAAAAATATACAAAACACAATAAAAAAAGACAACAACAATATACAATATACGCAAAATATGTGGATGTTAACGGAAGCAACCAAATCATCATTGCAGCATATAACACAAAAACAACATCATCATTGATAAGATGTCTGCACAAATAATTAGGTAAACAAAAAAAAAAAACATTCAATAACATTTTTTTAAAAATCTTTATTTATAAATTATTATTCTTCAAAAAAACGAATTCATATTTAATCATTTATGTATTATTTATTCGTTAATTACATAAAAAAGAAAAAAGTCTAATTAATATTATTTAAGAAAATTTGGAAATTTCATTTATTAAATTTTTATTTAAAATTATATTAATTTAAGAAAATTTATTACCTATATCATAGAAAAATGGTGCACAAAAATATTTTTATTAACCAAAGATTTAATAATCTATTTTGTTGTAATAATTAAAAAATAATTTTCATTATGGAATATTTAAATTCATTTCTAAAATGTTTAATTTTATCAATTTATTGATTGTAAATATTTGAGTTTTATGTTAAAAATTTGAAATGTCGTGATTCTTTGAAAATTTGAATGGGAGCCTGATCGAATGAGTGGTTTGTAAATAGGTAGATGGGTTGTACCTTTTCCTTGCTGTGATAGATAACGGTCAGTTACAGATCAATCATAACTGATGTAGAACCCCCAGGCTGAGCAGCTAGCAAAGCGGCCGTGTACAGCAAAAATTTAAATCATTCATAAATTCTGTTAACAACTGGTGGTCCTAACGGAGGCCTGTTCGTTACAATTTCCAGTTTTATACTACAAAGCCAAACACATACATACATCCTTATTAGAGTAGAAAAATTAAACAGAACAATCTGTTCTACAAATGTCCATGTCTATACCAGAAATATTTAACTGTGTATACTGTACACAAATTAAATTGGGTTCTCAAAATATGTACAAAAAATTTATTTTTTAATTTAATAAAAAAAGGATTTAATTTAATTTTAACATAAATTACAAATTTTATTTTGGAATATAAATTATAATTTTGATGTTGTTGCGATGACAGCTCAAAATGAAAAGAAAAAGTTTATTACAAAATTTAACAAACAAAATTACTTTACTGGAAGTTCGAATTTCAAAAATAATTGCTTTGAACCAAAATGAGTTAGGTATTTTATTTAATTAACGGCTGGTCAACGCAACAGCAAAAATTTAACAAATTTTGGTCTAATTTTTCTTCGTGTATTTTCTTGTCAATTCGACCCTTGTGGCAGAAATTGAAACTAAAAATTTGGTTAAGATTTGTTTAACCACTAATTTTTTTTGGGTTAGCTAAACTATTTTTTGGTCTATCTAGTACGATTGTTGTTGTAATTTTTTTATTTCTGGTGAAAGCAATACAACTATATATACAAATAAAGCCGTCGGTGTTATATAATTGAGGTTCTACTGTACTATCAGTATGATCTTAATATTGATAACCAATATTATTATGTAATTTTTATTAGTATAAGTAAACAGCTGTCCAATAAAAAACAAATTTTAATTGTGGCATTATTAAAAATAAAATAAAACATTCTTCTTGATCGAGATTTGGACGAGTCAACTTGGTATAAATTAAATACATATTATTTAATTAATTATAAATATGTTAAATAACATTTAAAAAAAAAATATTTTAAGACTTTCATTATTAAACCCAGAGTGAGCCCATAGATTCAAAACAATTGGTGACAGCGGGGGGTATCTCTGAAGAATTCAGTTAGCTTTGCGGTTTTTAACTCTTAAAACCATCAAATTTGATCGCTAAAATAATAAACTTAATAATATTTTAATTAAAAGCATAGTGTTAATAAACAATCATATAATTTTATTAAACATAATAACCAAATTAAATACAAATAAAAAAAGTGCAAAAATTGTGCAGTGCAAACCAGTTGTATGCCAGTTGCACGTAAATGCAAACTGTAACTGTGATATTGATGAAAAACACACATTAATATTAAAAGCACATTTTTAATAAAATAAAAAAAAAATCTATAATAATAAGTTTATAATACAACAAAAAAATTATTGCTGAAAAATTCGGACGTTCCGAAATATCAATCATCATCCACAAATAATTATTACAATATGAATGTAACATAATTCTTGGAGAAATTGATCCATAACTAAAAACATACGAAATCATGAGAAATTACCTGTACCGTGATCATATTAAAAGGAAAATTTCCATCCGCGTCAACAAAAATATTGCTGATTTACATCCATTGAAAAACGCACCACGTTGAAATCTACGCAGCATCAACCATTAGCTGTAAACAAAACAACTGGATAATACTCGGATGATTACCAATAAATCATCATGAGGGTCATCATCTATATAACAAATCATAATCGCGTGTTTAAACCGTAAGTTGAATAAAAGAAATTTTTCAATTAAAGCTTAAATTAATAAAAAAAAACACAAAAACAAAAATTATTAAGAATTCAATTTAAAAATATACAAAAGAAAATGTATACGTGGATCTTGGAAATACGTAGTTAAATTATTATTTGAAATCATTTTTCTAATTTTTCTAATATTTTATTATTATTATTAGTAGTGATATTTGTGAATTCTATTCAGTATTTTTATTTAAAGTTGCTTTGCTTATTTAGACAGTATTCAATTCGCCGAGTAGTCTAATCCATAATTTCGAAACTTTCCATGAATTGATCATTGTAGTTTTTGCCGAAATATTCTTTAGAACGAATTTACTAAACCACCGATTTCTTATTTTTTATTTATCTTTTCGTTTTTGTGAATCCAAAATTCAATTAAACAATAACTTCATGCATCATAAATTTATCTGGTTAATGCGTCATACCAAAACTCAAACTTAGTTGAATAAATTAAAGCTCCGAATTTAAGAAAAAAAAAATAAAAAAATTACTGATCTAAATATAGAACTGGCTCTAAAAGTTATACCAGAATTTGATGGTTGTCCTAGAAATCTTCACCGATTTATTTCTTGTTGTGAAATTATTCAAAAGCCCTTAAAAACCGAAGAACAGATCAATTTTATTAGTCTTCTAAAAGCTCGATTAAAGCTTAGTCTTGAGATATAAAGAATTTAAAACTTTTAAAGAAGTAAAATCTGAATTTAAAAGGCAGTTTGGAGAGACCCATTCATCTGCGCAGATACAATTAGAGCTTCTTCAAAGTTTTCAATCAAAAACTGAAAATATACAATCGTATGAAAATCATATATTACAATTGCAAACTGAATTGAATGAACGCTGGTTTAATACAATCGGACAATCCAACGAAGAAATATTACACCTAAACGAACAAACTGCCTTTAAAAGCATTCCAAGAAGGTTTGATTCCTTCCATTAAACTAATCGTGAAGGCATGTAGGTTCGACAAGCTATAAAAGATGCCGTAGCCCAAGCATATGAAGAGGAAATTAGTCTTCAAAATAAACCCAATTTTTCCAATATTACTCCAACTAGCAACAAATTATCTAATAAATGTCAAGTTTATCATAAAATGGGTCATAGTGATGATGTGCGTTTTCTGCGGTATCGCGTCAATAATCCCACTTCAGCAAATAAAACCATCAATTCTAATAATAGGGTTATTTGCGCATATTGTAAAAATATTGGACACCATATTCAGGAGTGTCGAAAACGACAGTACAAGCAAAATCAATCATATTCCGCCACAAGAATTACCACATCCTCAAATTTGGTTCAAAATTCGACTAATGAGCCAAATTCGGGAAACTCGATAAAATTAGAAAATTTGCCGGGTACCAGTTCTCGAGTTTAAATTCATTCATTCGGTACCCATCATCAAATAATACTATTGAAAAGGCCTCAAACACTATGTTAAAAATTCTACCTCAAAATGATAATCACAATCAATGTAATAAAATTACAGAGGTGTATTAAAATACGGTATCAACTAGTGAGGCGAAATATGTTTCAATTTCGATGGATATATTAAAAACTCACGATAATTATTTTATATTAGATACCGGAGCTGATATCAGCATTGTCAAAAGATCATATGTCCCATCTGAGTTTTTCTATCAGAGGTATCGGTTCAGAAAAACTCCAAACCATGGCAGTTTGCAAAGCTAATATTATGCTTGATTCAACTATTATAAAGCATGATTTTCATATCGTTGATGGTAATTTCCCTATTGCGGGTGTTGGAATTGTCGGCAATGACTTTTTAACTAAATTCCAATGCAGAATTCATGAATCTTAATCTATCTCGGAAATACCTTCAAATTCGGGAAATATTATTTTAAAACTAACTTCGCCAGATGATCCACTCGAAATTCCACCACGGTCTGAAACAATTATAAATTTGCCTGGCGATTTTTCAAACGGTGAGTATGTTTGCCAACCATTTGAAATATCCAATGGAGTCTTTGTTTGTGGAACCATAATAAAAGTAATTAATAATTTTGCCAATTTTATTGTGTTCAAAACGAATAATCATAGTTTTGTGGTAAATCAAAATATAATTTTTAAAGATTTTCTAGATCCTTACAAATTTACACCGTTTTCTCGTGGAACAATCCTGTCGAGAAACGTTCATGCAAGTTAGAGCAAAAGCATTCCATTACTAAAATTTGTCGAAATTTTAATGAAGTATTTTATTTGGAAGGAGATAAATTGACCACTACTTCTGCTATTTTTCATGAGATAAAATTACTTCCAAATTCATCACCTATCAGCGTAAAGCAATATAGATTACCGGAAAAGTCCAAAGCAGAAATAAATTCGCAAGTTAGTCAAATGCTGAAAGATGGCATTATAAAACATAGTAAAAGCCCAAGGTATTTCTCCGCTTTAGTTGTTCCTAAAAAATCAAACGAAGGAGAAAAGAAATGGCGTTTAGTAATAGATTTTAGGGATTTTAGGAAGCTCAACGAGATAACGGTCGGAAAAGTTTTCCCTCTTCCCAATATTAGTGAAGTTTTAGAGCAGCTCGGTAAAGCACCATATTTTAGTACGCTTGACTTGAAAAACGGCTACCACCAAGTGGAACTAGTTAAAGAGGACCGCTAGAAAACTGCATTCAGTACGAACATAGGCCATTATGAGTTTATAAGAATGCCTTTTGGGCTCAAGAATGCGCCGTCAACATTTCAAAAATTAATGAACACTATTTTGTATGGTTTAAATAGTCTCCAATCATTTGTGTATCTAGATGATATAATTGTGTATGGCTCTAATAAGCAGGAGCATAACGATAAATTAATACAAATTCTTCAAATTTTTAGAAAAAACAATTTAAAGTTAAACCCTGTAAAATGCCGCTTCTTACGAAAAGAAATTATATATCTCGGTCATTTCATCACTGATAGTGGTATTAAAGCAGACCCAGCGAAACTCGAAGCCGTCATGAAATATCCAAATCATCGAAATGCAAAGGAATTAAAATCTTTTCTCGGTCTCGCTGGTTACTATCGACGGTTTGTCCAAAATTTTTCCGGTCTGTAAAAACCACTAACAAATTTGCTAAGAAAAAATAGTAAATTCGAATGGTCAGCATTTTGTGAAGAAGGATTTACAAAATTAAAAGAAATTCTCTGTAATCCTCCGGTCTTACAATATCCAAATTTTCAAGAAACATTTTTTATAACAACAGATGCCAGTGATCTCGCAAGCAGGTCGCTTAACCAAGCCGAGAAGAACTACTCTACACTAGAGAAGGAGTTACTGGCCATCGTTTGGATGATCAAACATTTTAGGCCTTACGTATTTGGAAAACCGTTCATCGTTAATACAGATCATCGACCGTTGGTATGGCTATATTCAGTCAAAAATCCTGCTTCTAGATTAGTGCGCTGGCGAATCGAACTCGATGAATACGATTTTACGATTAATTAGTATTGCTGATGCTCTTAGCCGTATCGAAATTCCTAATGGCTCAATCGATGAACTTTGTGTCAACGATGAATCAACCTTCAACTTCATATAATTCCAAAGAAATAATGAAAGTTACAACACGATCCGAAACTCAAAATAAAATTAATGAAACCCCTGATAATAATATCTTGACTGAAATGTCCAAAACAGTCGAATCAGAAAACGTTCCTAACTCTGAAAATAAACTTCCAATCATTTTTAGAAATAATTCTGTTCAAAATATAACGAACGAAATTCAAATCAACGAAATTTTGAATGAGCATTATCGAAGCAATGTTGGCGGTCATCAGGGAACTATGCGAACTTATAAAAGAATTAAAGGTTATTATTCATTTCCGAAAATGCTATCCCGTACTAAAACTTTTATAATTATTATAAAGACGGAAAAACTCCATTTTAAATAAATTTTTAAACTGTGGCTTATATCACTTATTTTATTATATGAAAACACATATATAAATTAATTTTCATAAAATTAATTAATTAGAAACAATTAACTTTCTTTTTGTGATATATGTATTATTATTTATTGTTAAAAAATCAAGACCGGTTTCGGACATTCGTCCTTCTTCAGTTCTTGTTCTAATAAGCTTATTAAAGAATGTCCGAAACCGGTCTTGATTTTTTAAAAATAAATAATAATACATGGTATATCACAAAAAGAAAGTTAATTGTTTCTAATTAATTAATTTTATGAAAATTCATTTATATATGTGATTTCATATAATAAAACTTTTATTCGAAATTGTCCAGAATGTCAACAAAATAAAATAGTCCCACCTACAAAATTGCCAATGGTATTGACAACCACTTCCACTAAGCCGTTCGACAGAATATTCTTAGATGTTGTCAGTCCAATACCGATATCTTACAGTAACAACAAATATGTACATACTGACCATGCAAGATAACCTCAGTAAGTTTTCCATAGCCGTTCCGATGCAAAACCAAGAAGCAAAAACCATAGCCATTTCTTTCGTCGAACATCTTATTCTCAGATTTGGATCTCCAACTAGCATATTGACTGACCAAGGCTCGAATTTCCTCTGTGAAATATTTACAAATGTATATGTAGATTGCTAAAAATAGAAAAATATAAAAGTAATGCCTATCACCCCCAAACTAATGGGGCTCTCGAGCGATCGCATCGTGGATTGGTAGAGTATCTTAGAAATTATGTAGATGGTGATTCTCAAAATTGGGACTCTTGGATTCCATTCGTAATGTTCTCTTATACCTGATTTCCTTCTATCAGATTCATACCGTTCGAAATGATTCATGGTTTCAAACCCAATTTAAGAAGCTCTTTAAAACGACAACCCGAAAACAACCACCCGATTTATAACTAAGATGATTATTTAATTGAATTGATAACAAAATTGCAAAATTGTCATAAACTCGCGAAAGAAAACATTGAATTAAGTAAAGAAAAGTCTAAGGAATATTACGATAAAAACGCAAAGAATTTAAATTTTAATGTAGGAGATTTTGTGTATTTGAAAAATAAACACAAATCCTCTAAGCTAGATCCACCGTGGTTAGACCATACAAAATCGTTGAGAAGATATCTCAAGAAAATTCAAAAATAAAAATTAATAAAAGGTTTAGAGTAGTACACAATAATAGATTAAAAAGGAAAATACATTAATAGACAATTAGAAATAAGTATAATACTATATGTCTTTGAAATTATCAAAACTATTTAACTAAAATTTATTGAAATTTGAAATTTCGGAAGTTAATTAATCAAAATATATAAAAATAAATAAAAAAATAAAAATTCATATTTGGTTAAGAAAATTGTGAACAGTGAAAGCTCAATTATTTAGTAACTTAAAAAAATTAAATTACATCTATAATTTAACTTTTTTTTATTAGAAGGGAGGTGTTATACAATTGAGGTTTTACTGTATTATCAGTATGACCTTAATATTGATAACCAATATTATTATGTAATTTTTATTAGTATAAGTAAACAGCTGTCCAATAAAAAACCAATTTTAACTGTGGCATTATTAAATATAAAATAAAACGTTCTTCTTGATCGAGATTTGGACGAGTCAACATAATCCGAAAAAATTACAAAATAAAATATAAATAAATGTTTTATTACCTATAATAAACTTAGTATAAATTAAATACATATTAAATAATTTATTATAAATATGTTAATTAAAATTTTAAAACAAAAAATTATTTTAAGAGTTTCATTATTAAACCCAGAGTGAGCCCATGGATTCAAAACATCGGCTCTCACTATACACAGCACAATTACACAACCGTTAGCATAGCAAATCATATAATAAAATAAAAAGAAACCAAGAATGTGTACACAAATTCATACCACATATAGTATACATATGTAAATAAACCAGTATATGTGATATAAAAATACCTCTAACGATATCTGGATAGTACCGTTATGATTTTTGAACACATATTTCCTTTGTTGAAGCTTCCTCAACAACTAAATTTTGAGTTATTTCCACTACACTGCGCTATTCACTACATAATCATATGCGATATTAATCAATTGAAGCGAAACTATTTACCAAGATTGCAACTAAAATCATGCACCTTACTTAAACAAAAATCAATCACTTTTAAGTTATATTATTTAAATTTATATTATTAAAATTAAATTATTAAAATAATTTAAATTAAATTAACTTAAAATATATACACATAATAGAATTTATATTTTGTACTTCACTTCACACAAAATTAAAACATTAAAACAAATAAATAAACAAAATAAAATAAAATGAAATTCTCGAAGAAGACGACAAAAACACGTCTTTCGAAGAATTGTGTTTTCGATGAATTCTGTTTCTATGATTTTTTGCGTCTCAGAGAAATTTTGTATAAGGATTTAACAATTAATCGAAAACACAATTTGAAATTTTTGAAATATAAGGAAAATTGATAAATTTAATATAATTTTTTTGTGGTTTGATTTATGATTCTTTAAGAAAAGGATTTGTCTATAGATCACCATACCATCACACCAATATATGATCAAACTACCATAGTTTATATCACCATACCATCTTATCTTTGTACCATCATACCATCACACCATCATTTATGATTAGATTATTTATTTTTCATTATTCTACGAATCGAGTAGGCGAAAAGTTAGAAAACTACATGTTAAAAACAACATGGATGCTTAGTTGCTACCCTAGTTGACTTACTGTAGAATTTGTCCGCAGCCTCAATAATAATTAGTACATCATAATAAATCCACAAATATGTATGTACATATGTATTACGAAAAAATTATTTAAGCAAATTAAGCGTATAATAATTATAAAGATACCCATATATTTTAGGACCGATCTAACAACGTTGTTTATCTGTATTTTATTTATAAAAACTCTTTAAATTTACAAACATCTTGTTCATATTCAACTCGATATTATAAATTCTTTATGTTTTCTTGTGACAGCTATGCTATTCAACCATGTAACAATATTATGTACTGAACATACATAAAGAAGCAACAATATAATTTTAAAACTGTCACTGTATCAACTCTGTTTTAGGGGAAAACTAAAATGTTGGAACGATAAAATTACATACATAATATTGTATTGTATAACTCAACAACAACAACAAGTAAAATATCATAAATTTTGTTCTTTATTTGATATGATAAGACAGTAGATGTCAAGACACGATGATATTTTTGAAAGGTTTGCTGATGAAAATGAATTTAAAACTGTTCATAGTATGTTTTGATCTATTTAGCCTTAGGTGGATCTATAAATTGAACATGTTATATCAGAACATTATACGAGTATCAACCTTACCAATATTGTTCTGAATTCCATTCTCAATTTTAACTTTACTTTTTAATTTCACAATGAACAATATAAATTGTAACACATTGCGACAAGTAAACCGCACATAATATTATATTATAAAGCCACGATTCCATTTCAATTTAATTTTTATATATGTATGCTTGGATAGACCAAAACTGTGCAACAAAAATATGGTTCAATTTTTATCGTTACATATAAGTTATAAAATATATACAAAAAATATACAACAGATATACTAGAAAAACGCAGGCGATATTGTTTGAAGTCTAGACCAAAAAATGTCACCTATTTTGTTATTATTTGATACTTTTATTTTTTCATCCATATTACAATGCTGTGAACATGTATGGTATGTATATCGAGCGCGCAACCAAACAGTACCAACAAAATTGATAGTACCAGCAAAAAATTGCCAGATAATAAAATTCGACTTCCTTTTATTGATAAAATATTTTCTCTCGATTTTTTCCAACAACACGAGAGCTACAAACAAATATTTATAAAAATTGTTTTATTATTTCGAGAATTTCTATTTTGTTAAGTGAAAAACATTTTTTTTTTTTACAATATATGGCTTTGTGGTATAAATTTTATGTTACATACATACGTACATATAATATGAACAATGTATGTAGGTACATGCCAATAACAGCTACAACAAAAATTAAAGCGTACTTTGTGGTTGTGAAAATGCAACGTGAATATTTCACAAAATGTGTACAACAAATCAGAGAGATTTTTTCTGTTGTTCTTTTATTGTTGTTACTCTTATTATTAAATAAAACAACCGATATGGAACTAATTTTTAATTTTCCAATCTAGCAGTTTTCCAGGTAGTAAGCGCATTTAAATTTATTTAGTTTTATATTTTAATAAAATATGTGGTAGTACATATTTGCTTTCTAAAATCTATTATAGTTACGTATAGTCGATTTTCTAGTTTTGCAACGTGGAATATTACGCGGTTCTTTCTATTTGACTTAATTGTGCAAGATTTTAAATATGTAATCCATAGTTTACGCATTGACGAACACACATCGTTAATTTGGAAAAGTACTAGAGACGATTTGTTTCTTTAAAATAGTTCACAGAAAGTGTAATATTTCCATAATTACTTATTGAGCGTCTAGAAAATCTGGAGATGGGGTTCTAAAATGGAATACGGGGTTCTAATCTCTGGAATGGATTCTAAATAATTTTTTTTTTTTTCCCCTTTATTTAATATTACAACTGATTAACAAATCATTTAGTAATTTATCTTTCTTAAATGAAGATTCACATTTGACGGGCAGCAGCCCAATGGTTACTCCCGTTTGAATTTACATAGTAATTATTTTTCTCTATCCTAATGAAATACAACTGCCTAATTCCAAGGGTTTCTGCCTTTGAAGTCTTCTTACTGCATTGGTGGTATCCAACAAACTTCGTATGTCTGCATTTTGGTGCCGAGATATCCGCTGAATGTGTTTCTTCGCATGATTTTGTATTTCTTCACTTACATATTCCATGTTTAAGTCCCTATGGAGGTTATCATTTCTAATGTACCATGGTGCGTTTACAATGCCACGCAGCACTTTGTTTTGAAAACATTGAATCATTTGTACATTTGTCTTCTTGGTACAACCCCAAAGTTGAATACCGTAGGTCCATACTGGTTTAAGTATTTGCTGATATAATAGCAATTTGTTATGTATTGTAAGCTCAGAGTTTCTACCTATTAGCCAATACATTTTCCTATATTTAATGTTCAATTCTTCTTTTTTCTTTTTAACATGCTCTTTCCATCTAAGCTTGCAATCGAGAGTCATGCCGAGGTATTTGGCTGTGTTTGCATTTGGAACCGGCCTTGAATTAAGTTTCACTGGAATCCAGTTAACTTTCTGGTTTGTAAAGTTTACGTGAACCGATTTTGCTTCGTTTAGGCTAATGCGCCATTTCTTTGTCCAGCTACTCACTGTGTCGGTTGCTTTTTGAAGTTTGGTCGTTGCTTCTGATATACACTTTCCAGTCGCCAGAATAGCTGTATCGTCTGCAAATGTTGCTATGGTGGCACCTTCTGTATTTGGCATATCTCTGGTGTACAGGATGTACAATATAGGACCCAGTACGCTACCCTGTGGTATGCCTGCTGATATTCTCTTTAGTTCAGAGTACTCTCGGTTATATTTTACACGGAAATGTCGTTCTGCGATATAAGATTTAAGAATTTGATAGAATTGCTTTGGTAGATCTCGATGCAATTTAAATTCAAGTCCTTTGTGCCAAACTTTGTCGAAACCTTGTGCTACATCTAAGAAGATGCTGGAGCATATCTTCTTATTCTCAAGTGAGTCTTCGATTATATCCGTTATTCTGTGAACTTGTTCTATCGTAGAGTGATTTTCTCTAAATCCAAATTGGTGTGGTGGAATCAAATTTCTCTCTTCTATTATTGGCTTGAGTCTCTTGAGCAGTAATTTTTCAAATAATTTTGAAATTACAGGAAGTAGTGAAATCGGTCTGTACGACTTTTTATCGTTCGCTGGTTTGCCTGGTTTGGGGATCATAATTACTTCAGCAACCTTCCATTGCCGTGGGACATATTTTAGTCTGAAGACAACATTGATAATTTGAACCGATTTTCGTAGGCCCTTTTCGGGAATGGCTTTTACGACTTGTCCAGTAATTAAATCATATCCTGGAGCTTTTTTTGCGTTCAAATTACACTTGATCTCATTTTTTAATTCCTGTAATGTTAATCACCTCGAATATTATATTCATCAATTTTGCTAACTGTTATTATGTTTTCATCTGCTGTTTGCCTAGGTAACGGTTGAAAGGTGTCTTCCAAGTGAGCTGCAAATAAAATAGCTTTTTGCTGGTCGCTTTTGGCCCAGGTTCCTTCCCCATTTTTAATAGGCGGCACATGCGTTTTGGTTCTTTTTAATCCCTTTGTTGCTTTCCAAAGAGAGTAATCAGTATCTTTATGGTCGGTGAGACCATTTAAGTACTTGTTAATAGTTTCATTCTTAATTTCTTTTATAAGTTGTTTTAGTTTATTGCATAGAAAATTGAGGATTTTTTTGTTTTCCGGGGCGCGTGTCCTTTGCCAGGTTTTTCTTGCCTTCCGTTTCTCTCTAACTAACTCCCTGACCTCAATAGGATAATTTTGATTCCTACGGGATTCGGTGTGACTAGCAGGAGAACTTTTCCATGCTGCTTGTTGAATAGTACTGTTAAATACCTCTAGTTCGTCTTCCAAATGTACCGGTGTTTTAATCGGCACTCGTAGATTTATTTGCACTTCAATTAGTTCTTGGAATAGGTCCCAGTTAGTTCTATTATTTGTTAATTTATGCAGGTTATCCTTATTAATTATCATTGTGCTTAGTGTCATGATAACAGGTGTATGATCGGAATATATCCCTTCGCTGTTTTCGATGCACATGTAATCCTCGAAGATCCCTTTTGTTACATAAAAATCAATGAGATCTGGTATTTTATTTATATCAGCAGGCCAGTATGTTGGTTTACCTCCAGAGTGGAACTCGCAGTTATTTATTCGTCCGGCTTCGAATAGCTCTTTTCCTTTATGGGTTGTAAGTCTTGATCCCCAATAGGTGTTTTTTGCATTAAAGTCACCACCAATAATAAAATTGGATCCTAGTGATCTAAAGAGTCTATTATAATCTTCATCATCCAAGGGGTGGTCCAATACTTCAGTGTACAAGAAGTATGATCTACTTGAAAAATGATTATTCTAAATAATTCGAGAAAAATAACGAACGACTTCACGCTCAATGTAACTTTACGTAAATATTCTATGGACAAATTTTCAACAGGCAACCAATCGACGTAGTCTATTTTGTAAACAAATTTTCCCTTCCGAATAAAATATTGTTAAATTGCATGAGATCGCTGAACATTTTTCTGCAGAATATTAGCGTAAACTCTCATTCAACTGGCTTTATGTAAAATATTGTTTGTATAAGTACCTAGTAAATCATTTCAAGCAAAACCCCTTTCAGGTTTATCCCTAGGTATTTTATTTTGTCTGTTGTTGTGATGTGTTGGCCATTGATGATTATTTTTAGGTTTGTACATTTTGCGACTGCTGATTTTATACGTTTCCCGCTTGGTGGACTGAATACTATTAGCTTTGATTTTTGTGTGCATTTATTTTAATCCCCCAATTATTGTAGTAATTCACTAGCTTGTCAACCTGTTCTTCTACTCTCCTAGCTTTAATTTCTGGGCATACAAATTTGCTAATACTTGAGTATCATCAGCGAAATGCAAGGTTTTTCGGGTTGGTCATGGTTAAAGATTGTCGTTGTTGCTAGATTGTCTTGCTAGAATGGAGACAAGGGTTCTAATTTTTTTTTTTCGTTCTGAAGATGGAACCATTTCCGAGTATAGTGTTTGGTAGAAGTTGGCGAATTCTAGTGCTATTTCTTCGGGGTTGGAGGTAAGCTTTTGGTCTATTTTCCTTATTTTTTCTGGTCTAGCGAAGCGTTTTCTACCCATAATTCTGTTTACTTCTTTGAACATATTGGGCCTTGGCCTAATTCCTTCTATCTTTTTTCGAACTCTGCGCGAAGGTGGTTTTCGAAGTTTTCGTTGATAAGGATCGTAAGACGATTTATCTGTGACCTAATTCTCTGATATTTCTGGCTATTGCGATTTAAGGTTTTCTACGTTCCCTAAAGAGTGTTTTTCTGCGTTTGCGCCTTTTTTAAATCGATTGATAAGTATTAGAGGATGGTTGGCGTATTTACTCCACGTGTGGCTATTTTTTGTATACATAAATCTTACGTTTTATTTATATCCTGTGAGACTCTTTCTATGTACTGAACTATAGTCTATAAATTTTGGAAGTTTAGTTGTTAAAAAAGTGGTCATTTCTGGTAAACTAATATTTATTTCTATTGACATGTGAGAATAGAAGCTCTATATTATTTTATTGGAAATTAGAAAATGATTTAGGAATGACCCTGAACTAGGAAGTGTAGGCTGTTTTTAAACGAGTTGAACCAATTTTTGAGATTTTGGAGAACTTTGCAACCCTTGTAATTTGCTGGATGGCAGTGTTCACCACAATTTATGCAGAAAGCTTACGATTTCCTGTTTTCTTTAGTTTCAGCATCCTTCTTTGGTGCTTTGCATTTATATGGTTATAATCACTTTTGCACATAATCACTGTTACATTTAATACAACGATAGTGGCACGCACAATTCTTTGCTATGTGACCATATTGCTGACATCGAAGGCACTGTACTATGTCTCGTTTTCGGATTTTTTCGCACATTATCCTATGAGAACAGACGTAATTGATGTATCTCCTATTACTTCCACTGTATAAGTGGCTCCTTTTCTTTCATCCTTACTTGTAAACGTATGAGCTTCGATATTTTTTTCTTTCAAAAAGCTAAATACGCGTTTGTGGTTGTGCCCTTCCATATCTTCACATCTTAAGACTTGGTTTTCTTTTTTCGTGATGTTTATTTTGAAAGTAATGTTCTCCTCTTCCAGCGCTTTGGCAAGGTTATAAGTCTTTGAACAAGGCACCATAACTGGCGGTACTTTGCTTTTCGGGTTTAATTGGGACTCGATTTTATTTTTCTTATTTGAAATTTCCTCAGTTTTAACTTTGTGGGTTGTCCTTACTACCCTGCGGCTTTTTTCATCAATCCAGTTCGAGGTCATATCTGTTGCTAGGTGATAAAGTTTTCCTGCAAACTACTAAGTTAGGGAGACCAGTAACTTCAACCGGTGAAAAGTATTTCACACAAAGTTTAGCTACAAAAATTAACGAAAATTGTAAGTGAACTGAAAAAGTGTAGGCCTACATAAAAAGTCTAAATAAGAAGAAGAACCAGGTATGGGGCGATATTACCATAAAGCGGACAGGTCGAGCTATCCGAAACAATTTTTCTTATTAAAATAAAAAGAGTTGGGTATGTTCGACGCTATTTTGAAAATTGTGAAAATCAAATAAACTGTCGAAACCTGATGCTACACTATGACCATTTACGAAAATCTCAGAGATGTTTCCAGGTGTGGGGTTGTATTTCCATAAAGTGAACAGGTCAAGCTATCCGAAACAATTTTTCTTTTAAAAATAAAAAAGTTTCTCTTGGAAATGAAAGATGATCCCTATATAAACGGACTCTCAGTCGTGAGTGAAATGGATCTCATTGGATTGGGTGCTCCATATGAATGGTGAATAAATAAGATCCCTACAAAGGGGCTCTCCTGGATGAATGACTGTATAAAGGCTAGAGACCGAAACGTTTCGGAGAGTACATGAAAAGTTGTCAATGCGAAAGACATCGATTTGCTTATTTCAAAAAATGTTTGCAAGAGCCCTCCGGCTCATATCAAAATGTTAATTAGTGACCTATTAGTCATACGTAGCAACATCTTTATGATTTTGGTAAATGGCCCGTAGTGTAGCATCAGGTTTCGACAGTTAATTTGATTTTCATAATTTTCAAAATAGCGTCGAACATACCCAACCCTTTTTATTTTAATAAGAAAAATTGTTTCGGAAGCTTGACCTGTCCACTTTATGGAAATATCAGCCCACACTTGGTAACATCTCTGAGATTTTCGTAAATCGTCATAGTGTAGCATTAGGTTTTGACAGTTTAATTGATTTTCACAATTTTTAAAATAGCGTTGAACATACCCATTTATTTTATGCATTTGATTATCGCACCACATGCACAATGATACGGTAAACTTGTCCCATAGTATTACCGCCGACGTCAAACTGCCCAAAATCAATATTCTTATCTTTAGTGGGGACTCCGAGGAAGTAGCATGGAGGAAATAGCAAACGACCACTTATCTCAACAGCTGTATTATCTCCCACAACATGGCGTTATCAAAACCTCTAGTACAACGACTAAATTACGTGCCGTATTTGACGCTTCAGCCAAGTCAAATACCGGCAAATCATTAAATAACGTCTTGCGTGTTGGGCCGATAGTACAATCTTCATTAATGGACATAATTCTGCGCATTCGCCAGCATCAATTCGTTCTAATTGGGGATATTAAAAAAATGTACCGCCAGGTGTTAGTCGATGCAGAGAGCGCGAAAATGCAAAACATTGTCTGGCGAGCTAATACAAATCAATCAATACGGCATTATCGACTGAAAGCTCTGACATATGGAACAGTATCAGCATCGTTTGTGTCAACAAGATGCCTAAAAGAATTAGCAATATTGAGTCACGAGCAAAATAAAGCTGCAGCGCTAGCAATAGAACGTGACATTTACGTGGACGACTTAATGGCAGGCGCAGATTCCAAGCAAGAGGTAATGGAATTAAAAAATAGCATTTCGAAAATTCTTTACTCGGCAAAATTCAATATGAGAAAATGGTCATCAAACGATGAAGAAATTCGGCAGGATATTTGCGAGTCAAACGTGAAGGACAAGCAGCTTGAAAATGCAGAGAATCCAGAAGCAGCAAAACTCTTGGGTTTGGAATGTAGTCCCCAGACAGAGGAAGTTAATTTGGCCACGAATTTCGAAAGCCGCTCAAAACACATTAAAAGATTCATGTTGTCCGAATCAAGCAGAAATTTTGAGCCGCTGGGTTGGCTGTCCCCTACGATTGTAGTAGTAAAAATATTATTCCAAAGCACTTGGCTGCAAGGTATCGACTGGGATGATGAACTGCCAGCCCCAACACACAACCGTTGGGAAAAATTACGTCAAGACTTGGAGAGCCTTCAACACTTACGAATTCCACGACGGCTTGGATCCCATAAAGAGGTTGAACTGCATGGATTCTTTGACGCTAGTCAGTGGGCATATGCTGCAGCTGTGTATTGTCGTACCACCAGCGGAGGCACAACAGTCACACATCTAATAGGAGCAAAGACTAAAGTAGCGCCAATTAACCAGCTGAGCATTCCTAGATTACAGGTAAATGGTGCCTTTTTGCTCACAAAACTAATGTTGCTTGTTCAAAACCCGTTGAGCTTAAGTATTGAAAGTATAACGCAATTGACTTTCCACCACCATTTAATTATTGGACGAGTTGGGCGACAAGTCCCTGCGATGAAAGTGAAAAGCAGACTGAAGTTAAAAGAAATATTTTATTTTGTTTTGTTGTCTCTTCATGTGGAAGAGATAGTAGTTCATTAGTTGAATGCGTGTGTTCAGAAATGTTAATGTCAACGTTGAGCGGCGTGAAAACGTTGCATTATTGGTCAGACGCCAGTGTATGTGAGTGATTGTGGGTACCTCTTATCTTCCTCCACTGAAGAGCTGTGTTGCAAACAGAGCTGTTTGAAGATGTCTGGTGACGCAAGCGTGTGAATGTGCAGTTTGTGTCGTGCTAGTCAGGTGGGCAGCGGTGAATGGAAGCGTCGAAGCACACACCAGGTAGGTTGGGAGCATGGGCTTCGACCAACACCGGATGTGAACCTCTAGTCTTCCCTCACTGTCTACCTTACCAGTCCGACACAAATATGGTTCAGTGACCAAGTTTCCATATCGGGAAGCAAAGCTGTGACATGCCAGACCAGAAAATCAACTTTAGAATCTGGAATCAGCTTTGGGGCCTGCCAAGAGATGTTGGCAGTGACTGCTTTGGGGCCAATCCACGGAATCGACTTTCTCGTGAGAGGGTGGGACAGTCGATGTGAGTCTCGACTGTGTCCCAGTGACATGGAAAAATATACGGCAGCAGTCGAAGTGAGTCTTGACTGTGGCCGTCTAAAAAAGTGGTGGGGAGTACGGTGGGGAATGGCTGGGTGGACGTTTTGCCGTATATTTTATATCAACCATTTAAATGAAAATAAAACAAAATGAAATTTTATTGATCCTAAAGAAATAAAAATGAACCCGAAAAAAATATGGTGGTGAAAAATTTACATTTTTGAATATAGGATGGCAATAATAAATATTAGTTGATGTTGATGGTGTTAGTGTTGCTGAAGGCGGTGATGGCTGTGATGGTGTTGGCGCTGTCGTCATGGTGGTCATTATAACATTGGCAGTGAGGATGGTTAATGCTGCTGCTTGTCGGTCATGCCTTTGTTGCTGGAGCATCACCAGAAGATGAACGACGGTAGCAACGACTATGGTAGTGCTGACTTCATATTTGGCTAGTTGTTGTTGTTATGTGTATGTGGAAATATGTGATGTCGTCTGTATGGTTTGAAATGTGGGTTGACTATGTGTCGTGTGATAGTACAACCACATTTCTAGTATTGATCTACGTATAATGCATGTGGTGTGTTTGGCATAATTAGTTACTCGTACGTTAGCCGCGCGTTGGTGAAGCTTCGTTTAACCAGAAATGAGAATAAAAAAACAGTACAAATTTTTTTTTTTTTTTATTTAAAAATAAATTTTATTTATTTATTATGTAATTACAATCTAGTCTTCTAGACTAATGAGCAATTTGTTTCTGACTTAATTTATTAACTTAAATTAATCTATAGCTTGTTCCTGTTTTCTGTTTCACTCAAATGAGCTTGTTTATTCACCAACATGTCTTGGGATTGGTTAAAATAATTGTAGTATAGCAAGGGTTGGTCTCCCCCAGAATCCATGAGACCGACTTCCGAAGATGGTGGATTTACCTGAGCAACAGGTGTACCACCTGGGGTATTAGTTTCCTTATTTGTTCTGCTCTTTGCTCATTTATAGTGTACTGCACTCGCCTCTAGTATTTCGCTTTTGCTTCACATCGTTGCCCGGGTGTTACCACGTGGAGGTATACTAGACACATTTGGTGGTTTCTACATAGTTGCAGTGTTGGAATATAGACCACGAGATACATGGCCATAGACGGTCAACCCCTACTCTATTGAGTCGCACCCAACACACAATTGAAAAAATTAACGTTACATACCATTTACCTAATACGGCTTCGTACCAGGGCCTAGATTCCGATCAAGTGACAAACGACAAATGACAATTTTTTGTGACTTTGTACTAAAATTTTAACTGCTATAAAATGACAATATAGTTGTGAGTTCTAAAATGCGATTCTGATGAAGTGACTTTTTCAAAATGTCACAAGAAAAAAAAATGACAAATTAAGCAAAATTGTCATTGATTTGCTTTTCCGTGACAAAAGTCAGTTGCAATTTCAAATAAAATATGTGTGAGTATATTTTGTTAATTTTTAATAATTTATGTTATAAATTTTAATTGTTTATATTTTAATTAAAATATAATAATATTTTATCTATTTTTATATATGTATATAAGGTGTATATAGCTGTAATTGAGTGTGAATCGGCCTCTTCATACGCAACAAATGCTCAGAAAGAATTTGTTGTTGGGTTTCTCGAGCATCATCTAGAAACTGCCAAAAATCAGTAATTATTTTGGAATATTAGCGTTATAAAACAATTATAAATTTTGTTTATTTCACAGATTCAGTTCCGTTGATGGCAAGAAAAAAATTAAAAAGGATTGGGAAAAGTTGGCGTTGGAAGCGAATCGGCTGGGGGGGCTACTAAAAACGCTTCGCAATGGCGCAAATTTTGGGAAGATTTAAAGTAAGTTCTATGCAGTTACAAAATTAATTAAATTAAAAGTAATGCTTGCTGTTTTCAGAGCTAAAATTAAAAAAAAATTAACTCTGATTAAGTCACAAATAAATCAAACCGGAGTTAACGATATAACAATACCGGAGCTGTCAGAATTGGAAAGCCGAGTTGTCGGTGTTGGGTTGCGTGTAAGTATTATTTATATGTTTGTATAATGTTTTATTGTTATTATTTAATTTACGTTATATAGAGACCTACAACTGTGTTGGCTGATGTGGTCCCAGCGCTGAGGAGAAAGGAGTCGCAAAATGAGAAGCTAGCAGAAAGGCCCCTGCCTCCTTATGCATCCATACAACTGGATAAATCAGAAAATAGTTATTTTGAAAATATTATTACGCTGAAAAAAAAAAAAAATTAGAAATATTGGAGCGGATTGCGAAAGCAAAAGAGGAGGATATAGTTATAAAAAAACGTAGATTGGCTATATCCGAAGAGTTTTTAGATATTTATAAATCTAGAAACAGTTTATCAAGTGAGTTGCCATTGGGGGCAGAATATTTATATTCCAACTCGGACTCGGATTAATTATTTTACTTTTTAGGTTACTTTTTATAAAATTTAATTAATTAAACCAAATATGTCAATTATATGCAAATAAAACTTTTTAAGAGTTTTTAAATAATTATAAGATGTTGCTCGTATTCGTATTGAGAAACAGGGGCCAGTCGAGTTATAGAATCAGCGGGAATGAATCAGTCATAAAAAATAAAAAATAAAGAATTGATATAAATTAAAGTATCATGGAAAACTAATATTGTTTCCATGCAATTTATTTTTGAAAAATACATTTGAAATCGGATAAGACTCGGACAATTACACTGTATTTATATTTATAAAGTTAAAAGTTAAAAATAATCTCTAATAATATTATTCCTAATTTCCTTCCCTTGGTTTAAAATTGTAATGGGATCTATATCTTCTGGCTGCACTTCTGTTTCCAATTCGTCGTCCATGAAGCGCAAAATATTTTCCTCGGAAGGAAGCGGGAAATCGTTTATCACCAAGAGATTATGTAGAGCGGCACACGCATTTATGATCGCCCCAGACTTTGATGGCGAATACATTAATACTCGTTGCTTGGATAAACAACGGAAACGGCTTTTCAGCATTCCAATTCCTCTTTCGACGGAGCATCGAGTCTTTTTATGTGCAATGTTAGAGGACTCTTCATGCTCGTTTTCGGGCTGTAATATCGGTGTCATAAGCCACGGTTGTAGTCCATACCCACTATCACCTAAATAAATTAAAAGCGAATGTTAAATTACGGTTATATATTTTTTTTTTCTTGTTGATACATACCCAGAAGGTACTCTCCACTGCGTCCATTACAGAAGTCTCGGACCAATTCTTGTTTTATTAAAGAATTGTTCCATATATATGAGTCGTGTGTGGCTCCTCCATACCTCGCATTAATGCTTAATATTTTATAATCACAATCGAATATCTACAAAATATAAAATGTTAATAGATGTTATAGGTTAGGTTGGCTAGGTTAGGTTGGAGTGGCTGCTTACGCACCCGGTGATGGTCCATTGTGATACCACAGGATGTATCCCCTTTTACTCCTATTAGAACCATTTCGAGCTACTTATGTAGCGTAAGACGTCCCGCACTTTAATGTTTTCGAGATCCGAGAGGCAGTCCATCCTGAACTTACCTAAGTGTTTGTGCCTTCTGAGGGCCAATGCTGGACACGAGCAAAGGAAGTGGACCAACGTCTCTTCCTCCTCTTCGTCCAAGCAGCTTCTGCAGAAGTCATTAGCCTCCAGACCCAGCCTTCTTGCATGTTGTCCAAAAAGGCAGTGTCCCGTGAGAATTCCTACGACCGTTCTTAATTCACGTCTGCGTAAGGATATTAATGCCCTAGTGCGCCCCAAGTCCAGCTTTGGCAAAACTTGTCTTGCAACTCTACAGGTGAGGGTGTTAGACCACCTTTCCTCCGCTGAGGATAGCGCCTGCTTCCTAAGTGCTTGTCTCAGCGCTGTGATAGGCCTCCCCAGACTTGCCCTTTCCGGTTGCAGCTGGAGAGTCGTACCATGCCTAGCAAGTTCATCTGCCCTGCAGTTCTCCATGACGCCCGAGTGACCTGGGACCCAAACTACCTGGATGTTGAAATGCTCACCAATCTCATTTAGAGATGAGTGACAAGACACCGATTCTAACGACCGGATCGCCGCTTGACTGTCCACATAAATTGTGATATCGTCTGAGGATAACATATTATGCTTCAACCACGTCATGACCTCCTCAATCGCTACGACTTCAGCTTGGTACACGCTGCAGTAATCAGGGAGACGAATAGAAATATTTACATTTAATTTGTCACAGAATACTCCAGCTCCTACTTTGCCGTCTAGCTTGGAGCCATCTGTGAAGAATTGCAACGCTTCGGTTTCCGATAACGGTCTATTCCTCCAGGATTCCCTTGAAGGGAAGGAGGTCCGAAATCGCTTCTCGAAGCGTAAAGTAGGTTTAATGTAGTCAAGATTCGCCAGCTCGTCCTTCAACGATCTGACAATAGTAGAGTGTCCTATACTAAGACACCTCCACTGAGAGACGGCTGCAAGTCGTACAGCCGTATTTGCCGCCATCTGTTTGCCAAAAATGTCGACCGGAAGAAGGTGCAACATAACCTCTAAGACACTTGTCGGTGTCGACCTCAATGCCCCGCTAACAAGCATGCAGGCCGTTCTTTGCACTCTCTCAATCTTACTTTTGTAAGTTACCTTGTCCAGAGCTGGCCACCAAACACCCACCCCGTACATAAGTACAGGTCTCACTACGGCGGTGTAGAGCCAATGTACCAGCTCCTGCTTCAGACCCCATCTATGACCAATGGCGTTCCTACAGGAGTACAAAACAATAGTAGCTTTGTTTGTTCTTTCCAACATGTTGGGCTTCCAACTAAGCTTACTGTCCAAGATAATGCCCAGATATCTAGCTCTATCAGTAAAAGCAAGTCTCGTGCCATTTAAGGTACGAGGGACAACTACCGGGATTTTGTATTTCTTAGTAAAGAGTACCAGCTCTGTCTTGGACGGGTTAATACCAAGTCCACATTTGCCAGCCCATTTCGTAACGATGGTAAGCGCATTCTTCATTACGTCTACAATCGTGCCAAGGAATTTCCCGGTAACAGCTAAAGCTACGTCATCTGCGTACGCGATAACTTCAATACCCTCTCTCTCCAATTCAAGTACTAACCCGTTTACCACTATGTTCCAGAGAAGAGGGGACAGAACCCCCCCCCCTGCGGAGTTCCCCTAGTTACTCGCCTCTTGATGGTGGAGTCCCCCAACTTCGAGCTAACAATCCTGCTTCCCAGCATATAATTGATTAACCCTATCAGAGGAACGTCCACCTCCAAAAATGACAATCCCTCCTTGATTGCCTCCGCTTTCACATTATTAAAGGCGCCTTCTATATACAGGAAAGCCACCAAACAGAATTCCTTCGAATTAATCGATTTCTCAATCGTAGACACCAAGGCGTGCAGAGCAGTGTCCACAGATCTACCCTTTGTGTACGCATGCTGAGACGATGCCCACTTCCTGGCACCTATTTTATCTCTGATGTATACATCCAGCAGCCTTTCCAAGGTTTTCAAAAGAAAGGATGATAGAGTTATTGGTCTTAGGTCCTTAGGATAGACATGTGAGCTTTTCCCCGCTTTCGGTATGAACACCACATTGACCTCCGTCCAGTACCTAGGAATATAGCCCAGCTTCAAACACCCTTTGAATATAGCTTCCAGGTAGGAAAGAATAAATTCTGAGTTGTTTTGAAGTTCCGCTGGTATAATTTGATCCGGACCAGCCGATTTAAATGGTTTAAAACCCCTCAGTGCCCATAGGATCCGTTTTCTGGTTACGATATCCTCTGTGGTTACTGACAGTGATTCCTGATGATTACTATGCACCAACAGGTCTTCAAAGCTCCCTGGGAAGTGTGTCTCGAAGAGAAGCTCCAGAGATTCTCCACTAGAAGCTGTCCAAGATCCGTCCGGTTTTTTAAAAAAACTAGTACAAGATGTACTTTTGGAAAGAATCTTCCTAAGGCGGGAGGTTTCGGATACCTCTTCCATATTATCACAGAAGATTCTCCAAGACCTCCTTTGTGCCTTTCTTAATTCTTTCTTATAAATTCCGAGTTTCTCCTTATAGGAGTCCCAATCCTGAGCCACCCTTGTATTTTTGGCTCTATTAAAGGCTATCCTACAAGCCTTACGATAGGTTCCCAGTTCCCTGGACTACCATACCGGTTTTTGCCTACCCCTAGGCCTAGCCAGTGGGCAGGCAGCGCGAAAGGATCGGTTGCCTGCGCTAGTAATGCTAGCCACCATGTCCTCCAGCTCCCCAACGGTCGTCGAGGGCTACATAGCCCTCGTCGGTAACATTTCCTCCAATAATTCCCCATATTTGCTCCAGTTGGTCCTTCTAGGGTTCCTGAAGGCTTCCCGCGTAGCAGGGTGAATATCGATGATCTGAAAAGGAGTGTTCCTTATCCACCCTCCAATTTTTAACCATATGAAGAATATTATTTGAGGCAAGGGTCACGTCTAGAACCTCCTGCCTGTTACTAGTAATAAATGTGGGTTCCCGCCCAATATTACACACTGAAAGGTTAGTACTCATCAAATAATCAAAAAGCGACTCACCTCTTTCAATAATGTCAGTGCTTCCCCAGATAGTGTGATGCGCATTAGCATCAACTCCCAGTACCACACCTACCTTTGATTGTTCCGCTTTACGGATCAGCTCCTCCAGGTTATCCAGAGGAACCTCCTTCTCCCGGTCCATGTAGGGTGAAACTAGCCAGAATCTACAAGTGCCTACTTCCAGGCTAACTGCAGTAGTGTCACCATTGCTGTATTGAGAGAGAAGGAAAAGATTAATATTATTTTTCCCAATAATACAAGATCTGATCTTCTCAGACTTACTAGAGGATATAATTTTATACCCCTTGGTTCTGAGGCCACAGATCCTGTTGTTGTTAATCCAAGGTTCTTGGATTAATATCACATCCTCACCCGAACTAGTCAGCCTGAGGAGTAGAGCTGCCGAAGTAGCCTTAGAATGGTGAAGGTTAATTTGAGTTATCTTAATCATAACCATTTAACCTCTACCTATCTCTATGGTATATTCCTGCTACCGCAGGAATATTATTTCTCGGTATTTTGGGGTAGAATAGATGTTATACGTACAAGGAAAAAAAAAATTAAGGTCATTTACAATTTGTACGTTTTTTGAATGGGAGCTCTTTCGTACAGCATAGTATGCGTGCTCCACCTCGTTCTTCGATTTCCTAATGCAAATGTGTGTACCATCTACTGTCCCAATCATACCCGGAAATCCGTATTTCATAAAAAATCTAAATAAATTAACAGTATTAAAAATAATTAAGAAATTGTTACGAACCATACAACTTACTTTTGTTTTGTTTGATTCCTTTCCTCTTCATTTAGTGGAAACTTGATGAGTTGGTCCGCCAAATGGTTGCTAATAATTGATGTAATTTCAAAAATACATCTAGACACCGAGGTTTATGACATGGCAATTAAAAAATCCTGCCCTATCGGTCTTTGATAAGATCCTGTAATAAAATTAAAATTTTGTTTAATATATTTCTAGAACATTTTTTAAAGAAATACGAACCATTTGCAAAAAAAAATTATTGCCGCAAAAATTTATACAACCTTTGCAAGTTATATATATAGATTAGTATATAAACTAAATAGATTTTTTATCTTTGATGCGCACAAAGCGCGTATGTTTTATATTTTGTGTTTATCCTTTTTACAAATTTCACGCGTACAATTTTGGATCACAATTTTTATGTTTTTTTATTTTGAACTTGATTACTATTTTTCACCACACGCGAATGTTATAATTTGTTATTAAGCGATATATCTACAAAAAAATCTAAACGATGTTAGTTATTCGGTATGTAAAAACGAGGTACCATTTTTTGTTTGTTTTACTGCGCGCCAGATTTTATATTTTTGACAGCCGTATATTTTATATAATGAAGTGTGTTGCGTTGGTGAACAAGGTGCGTTCCTGTGAATGAATGGAGGTGTGTTCATGGATGCGCAAATTGTGGCGATGAACGAGTGATGAATATTTAGGTGAATTTATGAATTGAATAGTATGATTGAATATATTTTGAATTTTTTAAAAAATGAGTCGCTACAAGACTCCCCCGCGAGTGATTTCCCCCTCCCTAGGAAATAATTGTGGGAGTGGAAGCCATACGGACGGTTTTGTGAACCCGATGGCTTGATGTTTGCTCAGCCGAACTAAGTATTCCGTAAGCTGGTTTAAGTCGATCGATTGAAACGTTGGAATTCTTTCCATTAACCGATACGATGAAATGTTTCCTAAGTCTGCGTATAACTTTATACGGACCTTCTTAGGGAGGAGTTATTATTATTATGCACAATAGATCTTTTAGGTCGCAGTGCGAAGTGGCTGATCGCCCGCATGGCCCCCCCCAAAAATAATAATAATAGTGAGGAGTTAATCCCGTGCGAACCTTATCTGTTCTTATGAAAACAAAATCGCAGTTGCTGAGCGATTTCGGAACAAATACGTCATCTTGTTTGGATTGACGTGGTGTTTTAGGTATAAGGTTGCGCATGGTTTGTCGCAGTTGGTCGATGACTGTGTCGGTAGTTGGGAGTGGTGAAGTAGGATTTTCGATAAAGAACTCACCGGGTAGTTTGATGGTTTGACCGTAAACTAATTCTGCAGGTGAGCACTTAAGATCTTCCTTCACTGTTGCTCGGATACCAAGTAATATGATTGGTATTTCCGAACTCCAATTGATTGTGTTGCTTCTGGCCATTAATGCGGCTTTGAGCTGCCGATGGAAGCGTTCGACCATGCCGTTGGCTTGTGGATGATAAGCCGTTGTCCGTATTTGATGTGAGCCCAGGAGTTTTGTTAACTCACTAAAAAGCTTGGACTCAAATTGCGTTCCTTGATCGGTTGTGATGTTAAGGGGTACGCCGAATCGTGATACGTAGTTGTTGACAAAGGTACTGGCTATGGTTGTAGCTGACATATTGGTCATGCAGTATGCTTCGGGCCAGCGAGTGAAACGATCGACACCAGTGAGTAAATATGAGTATCCATTAGATGGCGGAAGTGGTCCTACGATATCTATATGGATATGCTCAAATCGACCAGGCGGAATTTCGAATTGTCCATGGGGTGATTTTGTGTGCCGTTGAACTTTGGCACGTTGGCAGGATAAACAAGACTGAGCCCAATTGCCTACGTCTTTGTTTATACTGGGCCAAAAGTAGCGATCGGAAATCAATTTACGAGTTGCACGGACTCCAGGATGTGAAATGTTGTGTAATGTTTCGAAGATTGTACGACGTAATGATTCTGCGATGTATGGGCGATTCTTCCCATTTGCGATTTCGCAGAATATTTCGAGGCCAGGTAGTTTGAAAAGCTCTAGTTTCATTGAGGAACTAGTGTGACATTCGTAACCAGAAAGTAAATTCTGAAGTTCTAGGTCTGCTTTTTGTGCGTTTGCTATTTTTTGCAAGTCGATATGTGTCTCGACTGAGGCCGTTTCGTTGTCGGAAGTTCATGATAGTGTATCTGCGACAACATTGTCATGTCCGTGAACATGCTGAATGTCCGTGATAAATTGACTTATGTAATCCAGGTGGCGAGATTGCCTCGGATTACGTTCAGTTTTAGACTGAATTGCTCGGGTCAGAGGTTTGTGATCGGTGTATATTGTGAAATCCCGACCTTCGACAAAATATCTAAAGTGTTTGACTGCTAGATAAATTGCGAGTAATTCCCGATCGAATGCGGAATATTTCTTTTCTGCATCCGATAGTTTCTTGGAGAAGAATCCCAGTGGTTCCCAACACTCGTTATTGTACTGTTGTAGTACCGCACCGACAGCAGTATTTGATGCGTCAGTGGTTATGCTGAGCTTTGAGTCGCTCAGTGGGTGTGCCAGAAGTGTTATCTGGGCCAATTCAGCTTTTAATGACGTGAATGCATGTTGACATTCATCTGGCCAAGAGAAATTCTTGGCTGTCTTGGGCTTTTTGAGTAAAGCTGCCAAGTGGCTGTGAATTGGTGCGAGTGTTTGTGCGAGTTTCAGTATAAAACGATGGTAGTAGTTTACCATGCCGACAAATCGCTGTATACTTTTGATTGAAGTAGGGGCTGGGAAATCCATAATGGCATTAATTCGTTCTTCGGACGGCAGAATACCATTAGGTGTTATCTTATGACTGAGGAAGTCAAGAATGGACACGCCAAAGACGCATTTTGAGCTCTTGATATGAACGTCAAACTGTGTTAGCCTGTGGAAAAGTTGTTCCAAGTGCAGTTTGTGTTGTTCCTCAGTTTGTGACGCAACAAGAATGTCGTCAATATAAACGAAGACGAAATCTAAGTCACGTACGACTTCGTTCATGAAACGTTGAAAGGTTTGAGCGGCATTGCGTAAGCCGAATGGCATCCGGGTGAATTCGAATAGGCTAAACGGTGTTGTGATTGCCGTCTTATGAACGTCTTCAGGTGAATTAGATGCGACGGGAATTAGATGATAAGCTCTGACAAGATCAATCTTGGAGAATATTTTGCAACCATGCAAGTGCATAGAGAAATTTTGTATGTGGGGAATCGGGTAGCGATCCGGTGTTGTCACCGTGTTTAAACGCCGATAATCCCCACATGGTCTCCAATCTTGATCTTTTTTCTTCACCATGTGAAGTGGACAAGAGACGGGAGATGCAGATGGCCTGCAAATCCCTAATTCCACCATGTGCTGGAATTCTGTTTGAGCGGCTTTATGTCTCACTTGATCTAGCCGACGTGGTCTTGACACGGGCAGATGGCCTGCTGTGACGATATGGTGAACCACGTTGTGTCGAACTTGTAAGTTATAGTTCGGCTCTGCTGTAAGTGAAGGAAAATTCTTAAGCAGAGTGGCATAACCGTTGTTGACTGAAAAATGGATCGGAGTTGGTGTGTTATCACGAACCATTGTGGCATTGATTGACAGCTTAGTCGCTGAATCAACCAGCCTTTTGTTTTTGAGGTCAACAAGGAGGCCAAATTTACACAAGAAATCGGCGCCAATGATCGGACGATTCACATCAGCTAATATGAAAGCATGAGTGAAGGTTCTCTTAAGTCCGATATCCACCTGAAGCAATTTGCTGCCGTAGGTGTGGATTGTGGTATTATTGGCGGCCGATAAAACTAGATTTGGGTCACGTTTTGTGAATGAAAACGCGCCCTTGTAATATTGAGCTGGAATAACCGAAAGGTCAGCGCCAGTATCTATTAGAAAAATTAATTTGTTGTTGCGGTCGTGGAGAAACAAACGACCTAATTTATGGGTGTGCGATGATGTCATCTCTACCCGGTGGATGACTCGTTTTTTGAATGTATGATTTCTACGTCCATGCTGGACGTAGATGTTTTGTTAAAATTGCACGGTTCCACACATCTTCGGGCCGCCGCCCCGAACCTAAAATGATACCAGCACTTGTCATTCTGGGACTTGCATGTGAGTTCCGTCCGTATCCGGATTGCGATCGTCGACCCCTTGAACGACTACGATTGTTGTTGCGACTCATGTCATTTAATCTGGACTCGATTTTTGCTAGGCGATCCTCAATGGTAACACTCTGTGATGTGGTCGCAGTTGGTTATCGACCGGTATCCGTGCAGACGGTGGAGCGTGATTGGCGTGTTACCGCGGAAACAGCGCTATTATGGTTATTTGACATCGCGGCATACATTTTGTCAGCGGTGGCAGCCAGGTCAACGAGATCTCGACAGTCCGACTGTGCCAACAACGCTATCCTGATTATTTCAGGCATTTTTCGCACCCATAAAGATTTTATAGTTTTTTCGGGGAATTGTGAACCTGCTAACTGTTTGATATGGCGAAGTGCCTCCGATGGTCGCCTGTCTCCTAAGTTTGTATCTGATAAGAGCGCTTCGAGGATCGCTTCGTCCGAGGGCATTATACGTGTTAGGAAAGCTTGTTTTAAAGTTTCGTATAAATCCTCTTGTGGGGGATTTGCCATGATATCCGAAACGACCTCGCAGGCTTGCGGAGACAGTGCAGACAAAAGGCTAACGAACTTTTCGTTGTCTTTTTTTATTCCGGTAACTCTGAATTGAAGTTCCGCCATATTAAACCAGTTTTGCGCATTGCCTAGCCAGAACTGCTGTAATTTAATTGTCCGAGAGGTGGCCCCAACTTCGCCTTTTATCTCTTGACCGGCCATTTCCTGCTCGTTGTCTGACATTATGTAACTGGCGTCTTTCGGCAAGCGACTGAGGTTAAATTGACGTAAATTAGAATTTAAAATGCAAACTGATGAAATGAAAATAAAATTTGAGCGGGATGATTACCGTGTGATGATGCAAAACAACAATAACGAAAAAAAAAATAATAATAATAATATGTGTGAACTGAATTCTGCTGACGACGAGATGTCCCCAAGTACGGGGCGAGCCGTCACCTTCGTCTTGGGGCACTTCTTGTCGGATTTCAGTGAGAAAAACAAAAATAATAAAAATAAAATAAAAAATTAATTGCAAATATGGTTTGCGGAATGGGTACCGTGTAGTGAAAACTAAAAATAAATTAATAAATGAAAATGGTATATATGCAGTAGTTTCTGCTGATGACGCGACGTCTGCAAGTACGGACCGAGCCGTCACTTCGTCTTGAGATCACTACTCGTCGGTTTTTCGTGTCAAACGAAAATGTAATTAATGAGAGAGAACAAAAAAAAAAGTAAAAAAATATAATGATATTGGAATTATGCGAACCTACAGCGCCAATAAACCAAACAAAACAATTAATGATAAAAAAAATTTTGAGAGGAAAAAAAAAAAATAAAAAATTTCCCGTGTCGGTGGTGAAAAATTTACAGATTAACAATGGAGGTTACAATATTGAATTTTGAAATATTTTAATTTAATTGCAATAATATGATTTAAAATGTATTATGATATTTAGTAAGAAAAAAAATTTTATTTAACAAAAAAAAAAACTTAGCTGTTGCTGTTGATGTGTGTTGTACGTTGCACCACGAGTGTAGGTGTTTGGTCATCAATCGTTGCACCTCTTTGAGTAGGTGTTTTTTTTTAATTATGCTGATTATCGTATGTGTAGGTACAGCTCGTTTGTGTAACCCAACGTTTGCGTTCAATTTAAGTGATGCACTGCAACATAAATCGACAGTAAAATCTACGCAAAAAAAAAAAATAATTTGATGTACGCATAAATCTTTTGATATTTTCTGCGCTGTAGCTGATATTGAGTATAATTATTTAACCGTAGTACGTTGTTGCTTTTAATCGATGTGGTGTTTGCTGTTGATTCTGACACAGACCATAAAATCTGTCCTTGAAAATTTTGTATAGTTATATCCGTGTGGCGTTTGTTGTTTTATTTTACGGTTATGTTCCCGTTTTACTTGTAGTAATTAAGTTGAGTCCAGGTTGTGATTTTTCTTGTTTCGTTGTTGCGGTATACAATCGATTTTTCGCTCGACGATATGTGAACCAAAGAAAAGAGAAAACGAAAAAAAACGTTTCTTATTTTGTTCACGAAATTTTTGATTAAAAACAAAAAAAATATTTTATGTTACCGTTGCAACTTTGTACCTACCATGCACTTGGTACGAGATTTTTTTCGTACCAAGTTTTGTAATTGCCAACGTATATAAAGGCGTTTGTTGTCCAGGAAAGAAACTATTTTGTGTTGTATACTTCGATTGGATATTTTTTATTTTTTTATAAAATCACAATGGCCCAAAACTTTTTTTTAAAATATGTTGTGTCCCTAAAAAGGGCGTCGTACGGTCACCAATATACAACCTTTGCAAGTTATATATATGGATTAGTATATAAACTAAATAGATTTTTTATCTTTGACGCGCACAAAGCGCGTATGTTTTATATTTTGTGTTTATCCTTTTTACAAATTTCACGCGTACAATTTTGGATCACAATTTTTATGTTTTTTTATTTTGAACTTGATTACTATTTTTCACCACACGCGAATGTTATAATTTGTTATAAGCGATATATCTACAAAAAAATCTAAACGATGTAAGTTATTCGGTATGTAAAAACGAAGTACCATTTTTTGTTTGTTTTACTGCGCGCCAGATTTTATATTTTTGACAGCCGTATATTTTATATAATGAAGTGTGTTGTGTTGGTGAACAAGGTGCGTTCCTGTGAATGAATGGAGGTGTGTTCATGGATGCGCAAATTGTGGCGATGAACGAGTGATGAATATTTAGGTGAATTTATGAATTGAATAGTATGATTGAATATATTTTGAATTTTTTAAAAAATGAGTGAGTCGCTACAAATTCTTGTAATAAGGGAAAGTGCAGGGTAGGTGTACCCTTCGTGCATATGTTGGACAAGTTTGCCAGCAATAATTCGCATCACTGTCATACAGTTAAACGGGTCGCTCACATCTCTCAAATTACGCTTAATTTTTGCCATCCTTCTGAAATTAAATTAATAGTGAAATTTTTAAATTTGAATTGGTCAAAATAAATAATCGAAGATCAATAACAAAAATATTTAAGTTTTTTAATATAAAAACAGAATCAAATTATGCATATATGTATGTATGTATATAGAAAATGTAGTATGCTAGAGTTTTTGTATATAATTTTATCTATAAAACACACAAAACACATAGTGTACAATGGTACTTACTTTCTTTGAATTCGTCTTAACCTTCTGTTTAATATGTATACATCCATTTAAAAAAAAAAACAATTTATCAAATTTTATAATTAGCCAATTTTTTTAATTATTAATTAATAAAATTTTATATTTTTGTAAATAAACAACCCAAGCACTTGTGTAAAATGAGAAATGTCATTAAAATTAACCTTAAAATATAACTGCGGTAAACTAAAAATGCAACTGCTGTAAGATGTCATAACTCATTTCATCACGCAAATTTTCCGTGACAATATTTTGTACTAATAACAAAATGTAACGAGAAATTGTCATTTCATCAGAATCTACCCCCAGGTGTCCAAAATTTCCACACGATAAATTAAAATGGTTGCGCTGAATAATTTGGTGGCGTGTTCTTATGAAAAAACCGTAAAAACGGCCGTCGGTGGTCACCACTATAAATTGCATAAAATAATATTGCACTTTACAACAATTTAATTTATCATACGCAATTTAATTTTGTTAAAATAAATTAAATTTATTTATTTTATTAAATATTTATTTAAATCTTTTTAATTAGTGTATATTAAGAATTTAATTTGTCTGTCTGTAATCAGTTGATTTTTCGGCATTTTTTATAGACAAATATATTAATTGTTCATGGCGATCGCAATATTTTCGATTTGGTAAATCAGAAAAATACAGAGACCAATCGCTCGTAATATATCTACTGAAAAAAAAATAGAAATATCTTCCCTCCTCCCCGTAATTTTGGCTGAAGGCCCAAAGAGTTATACCAATGTACCACTCTGCAAAAATGCGATCCCTTCATGAGTTCTTTCATCAGTGAGCCGCTACATAACTATTGTAGTTTGTGAATTTTGCTACAAAAAATAAATTTAATTTATAAAACAAACAATGATGAACGTTATCATCAAAATAATGCTCACCGAAGCATAAACGATTCGAAACAACTGATCATTTATTACGCAAAACCAAAAAAAATTAACTTCCGCAAATTGTGAACAATATTTCGGCACCTTATGCTCAAATGACCATACGAACGAATGACAGAAAAATTAATAAATTTACCCAACTGGAAATTGTACATTGTACACAATTTTCATTTATTTTAAAGGTTATCTTTTATTATTAATATTTTCGCAAAAACATGAAAAGCATAAATTCTTCATTTCAGTAGTCAATTCAAAAAAAAAAAAAAAATAAAACGAAAAAATGAAAACAAAACATTTTGTCCTCTTCAAACAATAATCGTTTACTAAGTTTCAGAATCAGTAGAACAACACGGCAACCACACAAAAAAAAACTTATCTGTAATAATAAAGTGTGGACGCACAGCAAAAAATAAAATACTCACCTTCAAGATATACATTTTTTTGTTGTTGTCAGTTTCTTATTTCGAAAAACAAAATACAAAAGGAGCAGGCAAAATAAGAAAATCAAGAGAACACTTTTTTTGCTTCCTAACGAAAAAGATAATTAACTTATTTCGGTGATACAAAAAAAAAACAAATGAAAATTTTTTGTTTGGTTTTCCTTCTGTTGAGGGTGTGTATGATAACGGTGGATATTTTCTGATATTTCCTGTTAATATAACGTTTCCATATGAATATGTAGTAAAGAAGAAGTTTACCTCCCGCATTCCGCAGTAGGTAACTGTTTGCATCAAAACTCAATATGGTTGGTTTGTAAGTTTGGCACATTAATCTCCTATTTTCCTAATAATAATATTTTATTACAAAAAAATGGGAATAATTTATTATTTTAATTCATTTTCAATACAAAAAAAAAGAAAGAGTTATCGATTACGTTTTTTTAATTCGAATTATTTTAAAACATTGGGTGGTTGAAATACGAGTATGTAGCTACTTAAAACCAAAAATAAAATTGAATTTCAAATGTAATTATGTAATGAGTTTGTTTTGACTTCAAAAACGTAATTACATCCATCGATTACTTTCTATATTTGTTTTACCCAAAACATAACAAATAAATCGTTTAATTTGAAATTAGGTTCAGATTAAGGTTATTCTCGCATCGATTGGCATTGTCAACCCGCAAAAAATGTATACATGGGTGCCGGATCGATGTGTACACGTGTCGTATACATACGCGATAAAATATGAAAAAATAAAATATGATTTAAAACATCATCAAGAGGTAGATCAAAACAACAAAATGTTGATGGGTTTTCGATTATTTTTCTATCATAATTGTCTATTGATTATAGAGAGTACATCAAACTGGCGCGTAATTGACCCAAATTGAAATATTATAATGTAAGAAAGCTCTAATTTTAAATGTTAACAAACAAAAGAATACCAAATATTTTTTTTTTTATTTATTTATAATGAGAAAATGATTAATTATTAAATAATAATACAACAAAAATATGATTTTTGTTTTTCTTTCTTGGCAAACTCAAGTTTTCTTTTGCTGATTATTCTATCATTTTCTCTTGTGTTTAGCTGAAAATAAATTTTTTTTTTCAATCCGTTTGAAGTAAATAAATCAATTGGAGATGTGTTTTTTTAGCTTTTCGTTTTGTTATCGAATCAATCATTAATAAATTTGTGTAGAAAAATAGCATAAAAAATCCAAAACAAAAATCAAACGGAAAAACCCGGCAAGTGGAATAAATTATTGATTAGAATCAAAATATTTATAAAGATTTTTGTTGACTATGTACAAATAGACTCATCTCGTTCATATATAAGTTTTTGCCTCCCGTTTGAAGCAGAAATATTTTTGATTTTCTAAAATCAATCAAATTTATTTTTTTGTTTGGTTATTGTAGATATTATAAATTCCCCAAAAATTGATCTCTGTAGTGAAATTTATCGTATAATTACAACACCTTTTCATAGTTACTCTTAACTAATTAATTATAGATGTCATGTTTTGAATTAGTTGTCAATTTATGCTTTTATTTATTCGTGAAGCCTTATATAAGAAATATTTACTAAGAACACGAAATATGTTTCGCTGGCGGAAAAAAATTGGCAGGGAAACCGTAATGGAAAAATAGAGACTGAAAATACTAAAATCAAATTTACTATTTCGTAGAATAAATACCAATTATTTAAGTATATTTTAATAGGTTATGGCAAGAATTCTTTAGTATTTTCCTAAATTTCGTACCAAAACTATGTTAACTGTCTTCTAGTATAATCTTGGTATGTACAATTTATAGTATTATTTATTACGAAATTATACTAAAATAGTACGAGGAAAAATTCATTTATTTGTTTTAATTTTGTTTGAGAATAATACCATAACAGAGGAGTATGAATGAGAAGCTTGTTAACAAAACGATTGTCATTTACTGACTGGTGGTTGTTCTGTTACCCTGTTAGAAGAAACAAATTAAAAAATTGGTTTGACCGAAATATGTATTCATATTATCTATAAATATATTAATACTAGGAGCTACAGCCCGCCCTAGGATGGATACAATTTTGTGAATAACTTTAGTTATGGAATGTTTTGCTAAAGATATTATACCTAATGGTGATGTCCAGCGGTCACTGCCATAATCAGCATTTGACCATTTGATATTCCTCATAGGGCGGGGAGCGCGGAAGGGGGGGGGGTAGTCGAATATCTCATTATCTGTGGATAGATCCAACTCGATCAACAGACCGGCTGGTAGAGGGTGTGTCAGAATTTTGAACTTCAGGGAAAATGGGGCTCTCTCCCGAATTTTCCCGGGAAAATAAAGCAGTGGTGGCTCTTGTGAATCGTCCAATTATATAATACGTCGGATTGATTCGTCGTACTCCGGGCCAATACGAAAATTTCCAGTTGTCCCGTTGTGGTCAAGGACTTTTTGGTTCTCCTCATTACACACTTGTACCTATTTTCCGTTTGAGCGCCGATTATCAATATGTTGAATATTTTATTAATTTTTTCTGCCATAAAAAGGTAGATATTCTTTCTCGTTTTGAAATGTTTTAGTGAACCAACGGAGTATACGTTCTCCGCGTACAGGTCAAGGAAAAAATTTGTCTCGTTTGCGGTCCACTTAATTGAGTTTTCGTTAATCACTATGAATTAACAAATGAAATCAATGTAATCATTAGCGTGCTTCAGGTCCACCGTATAATCACACTGTAAAATCTGTGTATATTTACATCAAGCACATTGCCATTCAATTAGCAACTTTTGATTTTTTTAAATTTCTCTATGAATCCAATTAATTTTCGGGAAATTTTATCTTTATTCTTTAACACATATCTATTTACGGCAAGACAGAATCACCTTAAAATTAACATGAAACGACAACAACTTCTCAGTGTCAGATTGGTCTTATTTAAGTAAACACTACCGTTGGGGCAGTTCTGCAACAGTACAATAAAGAATGTTGGAAGCCACTGGGGTTCTTTTCGAATAAGCTCTCATATGCTCAAAAAAAAATAATTTCAGATATTTTGTTGAATGTCGGGACTTCACCATTTAAACCGATTACAAGCCCCTGCTCAGAGCAATTCAGTCAAAAGCTGAACGCTGAATCGCCACAATCTCGCGATATTCAGCATGTTCACAGACATGACAACGTTTTTACTGATACACTATCATGCACAACCGACAACGAAACGGCCGCAGTTGAGACAAAAATCGACTTAAATCAAATCGCAAACACGCCAAAAGCTGACTTAGAAGTTCAGAATTTACTTTCTGGTTCCGAACATCACTCTAGTTCATCAATAAAACTAGAGCTTTTTAAACTACCTGGCCCCGAAATCGTCTGCGAAACATCCACTGGGAACAACCGCCCATACATCGCACAAGCACTACGTCGAACTATCTTCGACACACTACACAACATTATGCATCCTGGCGTCCGTGTACCGCGTAAATTGATAGCTGCTCACTACTTTTAGCCAAGTATGAACAAAGACGTAGGCCACTGGGCACAGTCTTGTTCATCCTGACAACGTGCCAAAACCCAACGGCATACTAAATCACCTCATATGAGCATATCCATATAGATATTGTAGGTCCACTTCCTCCATCTAATGATTATTCATATCTACTCACCTGTGTTGATCGATTCACTCGCTGGTCCGAAGCATACTGCATGACAAACATGTCAGCTGCATTCATTGTCACCACCTTTGTAAACCATTACGTATCACGATTCGGCGTTTCCCTTCACATCACATCTGATCAAGGAACGCAATTCGAGTGAAAGCTTATCACAGACTTAACGAAACTCCTCGGATCTCATCGGATACGTACTACAGCTTACCATCCGCAAGCCAATGGCATGGTTGAACGCTTCCATCGACAACTCAAAGCCTCACTCATTTCCAGAAGCAATACAATCAATTGTAGCTCGGAGATTCCTATCATACTACTGAGAATCCGAGCAGCAGTGAAAGAAGATTTAAAGTGCTTACCAGCTGAAATGGTTTCTGGTCAAACCATCAAGCTACCCGGTGAGTTCTTCATCGAGCATCCTCTCCCACCACTTCCATCCACCGACACAGTCATCGACCCACTGCGACAAACCATGCAGAACCTTTTACCCAAATCATCTCGTCAATTCACACAACATGACGTTTTTGTTCCGAAATCGCTCGACAACTGCGATTTTGTCTTTATCAGAACAGACAAGGTTCGCACGGGACTATCTCCTCCCTATGAAGGTCCATATAAAGTCATACGCCGCCTTCGCAAACAATTCATCGTATCGATTAATGGTAAAAACCAAACCATTCCAATCGATCGACTCAAGCCAGCAAACGGCATTCTCTGTCGAGCAGATTAACCAACCAGCCTGTGAACACGAAAAACCGTCCATATTGCAACTAATCGTTCAGTAATTTCCTAGGGAAGGGAACTCACTTGCGGGGTAGTCCTGTAGCCCCTCACGCATTTTCATTTAAATAAATAAACATTTATTTATTTAAGTTAAAATACACTAACCACTACAAAGGGTTAATTTGATATTTGGTACGCACTCTAATTGGAATTTATAACTCGCCTTCTTTTTATTACATATTCCACCAATAAACTTGGCCAACAAGCATCATGTCAATTAATTCATCCAAGGAACCAATATATAAAAAAACAACCCATAAATTCAGTTCTATTATTAATCGTCTCCGATTATTCAGATGACCATTCGTAGTAAGACACAGTCGGTTCTTTGTGCGCATTCGACACGAATCGATTTTTGCAAATTTATCGTGATTAATTACAAAATAAAACAGTGGTGGAAAATATTAATTTGCTTAAATAAATTTTGCAAAAGAAGATTATCATAAA